>JAMXBD010002392.1:0-201667 GCA_024138025.1 Combretum micranthum | reverse complement strand
GAATTTGTTGTTTAATAGCTCAGTATCATCACTATTATTTTTATATCGTTTATTAGTTTGGTAATTTTACGGTAACTAATATTTATTTTCTAATTAATTTTTTTAGTTTCATCGTGCTTCTCTTGATTCCATTTCGAATTATTATCTATTATTTTTAGGAATCACATTATTCATAATTTTAAGTTATTTTAATTTAGCTAAAGTTGCTCTTAGTTATAATTGATTATTAATATATAGCTCCTAATAAATATTTAGGCTTGTTATTCTTAAAATTATTTTTATTTATTTATTTATTAATTAATTATTATTATTATTATTATTATCTGTTACAACAAACAGATTTTACTCTTGAAAAATTTTGCACTACGCTGATAAGTAATGCCACCAGCATTGAACTGTAGACGTCGATGTTCGTATAAAATTTTATGTAATTCTTCATTTATTGAACATTGGCTTAAGGCTACCAGCTTATGTACGTACGTCACCTGTGCAAAAATTCTACACTGTTGACGTTCATTCAATTTTATGTGTTTTCAAAATTTACATAGCTTCTGTTTTAGAGAACGCCACCTAACACCACGACTTGTCCATGTACGCCGTCAGTTTTGGTATGTACACTGCCGGCATATGATCGATGTTTGAACTGTTCATTGACTTCTTCATTTTTCCTCTATTTCGAACTTACTTTTCTTAATTGATTTATATACTATACTTGTGTTTAAACTTCTTCTAAGTGTCTTTCCATACTTTACATGTATCTCACGTGATATATCAATACATATAACACCTTATAATCATTATACTCTATGATTTCTTGACGTTTACATATCATAATACATATATGGAGTTTTAGAATGAGATATTACCTTATTTGGATGACCAAGGTGATGTCCGATCCTTTCACAAGCTTGACACGGTCCTAAGTTGATAAGAACATGATTTAAACTAGTGTTTTAATACATAAAATAGTTTAAAACGAATTGGCACTTACCTTCTCTTGTTATCTTCCTAAGCTTTGTTTTTGTGTTTTAATGGAGCTTGTTTATTTTATGTTTGAGTGTTTTTTGTAGACGAATTTGGCCATTATTTTGGTGTGGTTTTGTTATTGTTTTGTTGTTAATCATTGAGTGATTTATAGACAAATGGGAGCAACAACTTGCAAAGATGCATCTAGCCAAGAAGAAAGACTTGCTCCACTGAAATTCCATCTTGTCTTGCATGAATTCTAATGCATTAAATATTGTTTATTGAATTGTGGACTTTGTTGGAAAAATTTTAGGGCATGTTGTTGTTGGATTTCGACTGCTACAAATCCAAAAATTTCCACCCATAAAACCCAAGCTTAAGCCACCGAATTTGCATATTTATTATTATTATATTATTTAGTTAATTAATTATCTTAGTTTTAAGGTAGTTTATCAAACTAAACAGTACAAATATGTATGTTATTTAGAAGTTTTGTCTTCAAAAATTTTGTTTAAAGCTTTTACAAATTTTTTAGTTTGTTATTGAGTTCAAGTTTGAGTTTAAAGTTTATGCAATTAAGATTTTCTGGGTCTAGTAAGTTAAATTAGGATTTTAGTTCCTAGGTTTATAATTTCTTAACTAGAATAATGGCGCAAACCAAATATTTTTCTGAAGTCTAAATTATTAGTTATGATCTATTTTCGTTCTTATCGTGTATTTATAATACTAGCTGTTCATATTTTAGTTATTATTTTATATAAATGATTTCTATAAAAGAGTTGCTCTTATTGGTTTTCAAATGTAAGGTTACTCTTAATTATATCTTGAGTTATTTGCTCAAGATACGAAATCTTATCTTTGGTATTAGTTAGGGTCAAAAAATTTTATATCCAGTGTTTTTAAGTTATAAATGAGTTTATTATTACTCATAGGTTTATTCTAGAGTTTTTATTTGATTATAAGTTTAATATCTATTTTACATTTACTATTCTGTTTATTTTACTAGTTATAAAGTTACTCAGGTTACATTAATTAAGTTAAAATTTTATTTTCTATAAACTCAAAATATTCTAATTAAAGTATTGGTATAATTCAAATATTAAGTTAAGGTTTAAATTCTTTAGTATTGATCGGTTTTTGATCTCCTTGCGTATTTCATATCTTAATGATTCAATTTTTTTTAAATATCTTTTTATAACTAATAGGTTCTAAAATTAATCGTCTTTCATTATAATTGAAATTTAAAGTCAACTACAATTATTTATTGAGTCATTGATTCTTATCGCAAAATCTTGTTCTAAGAGTTCATTTATTTTAATAATTAGTATTTATAAATTTTCTTAATATTTTAAGATTGGAAAATATTAGGAGTAATTTGAAAATAATTGTTTTATTATTTTAACGAATATGGGATTTATTTTCTAACTATTAAACTTAAGGAAACTGATTTTAAATTTTATGATAACAATATATTCATCTCTATCATTATTTATTTATACTTTAATAATTTTAATTCACGAAAAATTAGGAGTGATTTCTGTGACTTTTTATTAGTTTTTCATGATTCTATATTATATATTTAATAATTATTTTAATTAGATTATGTAGAATTTGGGTGATTACAAATTTTCTTAAAAACTTCTCTGTATGGCCTAAGCCAATATTTTGATGAGCATAAAGAACAAGATAATTTTTTCAAGATGAACTTGAAATCAACTCACTAGTTAAAGCCCTTTAGAAATAAAATTAGTATACCACATAAGGAATCAAGTTTCAAAAAGGGTAGATTTAGTATTTTGAGTTAGAAAAATATAAAAAATAATAGTTATAATAATTAAATACTCACCTACAACAAATTAAAAATTTTAGCTTTCTTCCAACAACTCAAAAGGAGATTATTGTAAAACTTAACTATTTAAACTTCTAAAATAAATTGTTTCACGAAAAATCACTTTTGAGGTGATATCACTAGAATCATGCATATGATATGAGTTTATATTGATATTAAATGGTTTTCAACTATAAAATATCTTTGTGCTTGTTATGGGATTTTTGAATGATTTAAAACTTTGAAAAAATGCAAAATTTAGGGTTGGAACTTGTAGGTTAGATCTGTAACGTGCTTTTCGAAAACCCAAATGACTTTAAAACGTTAAAAATAACCTTATAAATAGATAGATCTTTCCAAGTAGGTAGGAAACGACTATTAACATGTAAAATCCAGAGTTAAAATGAGTAAGCTATGACTATTTTAAATTGAAATTTTCTTAATCTGAATTATGATGAGGATAATAAGTTAGAATTACAAATGTTAAGTAAAACTCCCATGAAATACTTATTTCAGGTATTTCTTTTATTTAGGTGACGAGGAAGGCGAAGTCTCTTACCCTGAAGACTATTTTCACTAGAAGACTTGCCTCGAAATATGGTTGAGTGAGTTTTTTATCTTAATTTCTATACTTATGATTTTGCTTGTAGATTAGAGGCTTTAAAAATAGGAAAAGATAAAAGTGGAATGTACATGTGAATTATAATGCCTGTTGAAATTATACTAAGCATATTAGGGCTTGAATCGTGATTAACCACTTCGTTGTTTTATTTTCATGATGGAGTGTCTGCTAATTCTATGATCACATTTAAGTTACCATAATTACATCTCAAGAAATTAATTAACCAATGCATGCATATTATGAAGTGAGTCATATTGCATTTGCTGTTATACACTTGGTGGAACAATGGCATAATAGTGGTGGTCGGCATAACTAGTAGTATTTGCATGTGGTGAGTAGTTGCCAATATGATCTACAAGTGGCGATTATTAGCTGGTATCATCTGTATGTTTTAGTGGTGAGTAATAGCCGGTATGATCTGCAAAACTCCTTTACGAAAATTTGTCTGTAATTGGTCGGGAACACCTAATCCCAAATGAAAGGTGTAAATTCATTCAACATATAGTTTTTAGTTAACCATATGTATTGTTTGCTAACGTATTTGATGCATGCCTTATGCCTGTTTAAGTATATTGTTTAAATTATTTGTACGGGTACGTTAATTTTGAAATATTTCTACTAAGCAAGTTGCACTTACACCCCTTAGATGTTTGCTATAGGTTCCCTTCCTTTGGTTGAATATAAGGATAATTTCTTTGGTATCAATCTTTTGATTAAGTAGCTTTTGGAAGAAGTCCATGGAGAAATGATAGACCTAGTCTTCCATAGAAATCTCCTATGTAAATCATTTTGGTAGAAGGACTATGAGACTTTTGTAATGACTTTTGATGGGATATGCCCCCTTTGGATTGTAAAACTCTATTTTTATTTAAGTTGTAAGGTTATGATTTCTATTGCTTCAATGCTATTATTTATATCTCCTTAAACTAGTAATTTCAAATAATGGTCATCTATTGTCATGAAGTACTCTTACACTCGATATTGAAGTTTTTATGTGATTAAGGTAGTCATTCCTAAGCTTTAATATTAAGTGTGATGGATTGTCATGTTTAAGATACCCTTTGAGGTGTGACATATATATTCATCAATTTTTCAAGTTTTAAAAAGACAAGTAATGAATGCAGTAATAAAAAACTCTTTGTACCACAAAAGCCTTTTGAGCAAACATACAGACACTGCAAGCTTTATTCATTCTTTTAGATTTTGAACTTAATATTTAGAGAGCATATATTTTTTCTTGCTACGATTTTATTCTTTTATCTTTTGAACTGAGGATTAACATAGAAGTTAGAGTTAGATTATAATGTGTTGTAGTCTGTGCATAGCCAAGTGATAGGCTAAAAAGATAAGCAAGATCTATTGGTGGTTGTTATTCTTCTTTACTATTAGATTAGTAGAGCAATCAGTGTGAAAGATCGGATCCCCAATAGTAAAGCTGGAAGAAAGGACTGACTCATAAGGAGGAACCTTCATAAATCAACTATCTCCTTTATTTTTATGCACTTTTAATTTCTGCTATCTATTATCTATTTATCACATGCATTATCTAAAAGGAACAAAGATATAAAGTCTACTTTTAAATCATCTTTGCAGAATTTTCATTGGTTTGGCAAAGAAGTTTTATACTAACAATTCATTCCCCTCTTGTTAGTCTTTCGGGACTTACAACAACAAAATATTGTTAGCACAAAGGCAGTAAAAGGAATGAAAGCATCAATAATAAAAGTTTTGAAAATTATATATTATAATTAATTTACATTTTAGCAATATCAAGAAATTCATCATCATCATCATCATGACTTTTAATAGTAAGTAATAATATAAGGTAAGGTAACAGTAGCCCACAATAATTAATAATAAAGTTCCATAACTATAGAAAATATCAATTAAAAATAAGTTTTATCTTTTCAAAAAGTAAAATCACTTTATCCATTTTCCTAATATTTTGCTATAGTTACGTACTAATACCGACCATTGTTAAATATGTTTCCATACATCACTTGATACTAATAAACCATTATTAGCTACAAAGATATATATGTTTTAATTATATGTAAAAAAAATAATAAAGATTACATAAATTATAAATTATCTGTATACCATTGATTGGCATTTACCAAGAAATAAATCGGGTAATTTTAAAAACATGTTTTAAGGGAAGAATTTAAAAACTATATTTAATAAAATTGAAGTGGAAATAAAGCTTATTTGATTAATTTTAATAAATAATTAATAGGAAAACTACACTATTATTCGTCTGTTTTATTTCCAGAATAAAAGGCTTCCTCGTGCATCTAGCACAAAAGGACCCAAAAGGTTCTTTAATACAAATTCATTTATTTTTATGAGATAAAATATGGACCAAAGTAACGAGTCAACCGTACGGGCCATCATGAGGTTCTTAGCCCATGGAGTAAATGGAATGGATCGTTGCAGATCAACTTTCTTGTAGGCTACTTTTAAGCTTTTGCGAATTTGTTTGCTTCTTAGCATTGTTGTCCTTTCAATAAAATATTTTTATCATTTTCAAATATATTTTTATCAAAAAACAAATACTAATAAAAATCTAATAGTTTTACTTATAATTAAACTATAAAGTATAAATAAATAATTCATAATGAATGATGGAATTATAATATAGTGATATATAAAAGGGTGTTTTTGTCGTTGAATAGATGAATTTGGTCATGAGGAAGTCACCAGCGAATGATTGGATGAATTTAACTTAGGCCGATATCTAAGCCGCCAGCTTTGACTGCTAAGCCGCCAGCCTAAATATAATAAACGACAAACTAAGCTTCGGCATTGAAGTTTCGAATTTTTGCAAAGAAAATTGGACTTACGTCGGCAAGATGGCCGCCGGCTTATCATGTAGGCCGTCAGTGTACTGGTCGGCCTACAGTGGCATTTTTCCTAAGCTAGGGTTGCGTTTTTCCAAAGCCAACCTCCTTTATAAATAGACCCTAGACCCCACGACCTTGTCATACATTTTCCTTAGTGAAACCCTAGATAAGTGATCTTTCTCTAGTCTTTTTCAATCATTCTTTTTAGTTTCATCTTTCTAATACAAGTTCTTCTACAGATTTGAAGGAGATTCAAGATTTTGGTGAAACCCTAGAGTGATTGTAGATCTAGGAGACTCTGATTCAAAGGAAAAAGGTAGCATCCTTCTTAGTGTTTTATAATTTCTATGATTTGAGGATCATAGGTTTGTGATTTCGGTTTATTAATGAAATTTAGGAGAATTGTAGATTAGGGTTCTTATTCAAATTTGAAATCTACAAGTTCTAGATATATAAGAATTCATCTAATCTTGTTGTTCGATGAGATTTATTCGTTATTGTAGTTAAAGTGTTAATTAAGGAATATATGTATATTGAAGAGATTGTGGAGATAGTTATGGATTTGTGGAAGAATAGTGTTGGAAGTTGTATCTAATTGTGAGGAAGCAAGTGTGTTATCCTTATTGATATAGATTTGTGAATATTAGGGTTTATGCTTTAGTATTTAATTCTGATTCAAGATAATTGTTAGATTAGGGTTTTGATCTTATAAGAAGTTCTGTTGGTGGATTTGAGTTGGAGCAATACCAGGTATGACCTTACTTTGCCTGTTGCTTGTGTGTAGGTTTAGAAAAGTGATTTGACTAAATCCTATCGACATATAAATTGTAAAGAGTGTTCTTTGTGTATGGCTTTGGTTAGTAAAGACCACGTAGAGTGTGATACTAACGAGGCCCTAATGATCCTTATGTGTCATTGTCTCTAGTGGAGTTACACTTGAAAATGATTCTGGTAGATTAGGAGTCATTCCGGTCCGTATGGCGGAACGCAACGATATGTAGGGAGTATCCAACATCAATATATTATGTATAACTATTTTATAAAGATTGTGAATCGGAGTCATAAGTTACTCTGGGTTAGGATAGATGCATATGGTTTTAAACTGTGCTGTTTGTTTCACTGATTAAAATAATAATTTGTGCCTGTTGCATTAGTTTTAGGAATGTGATGTATATTGGCATGTTCATACGTATTTATTTGTAGCATGGCATATTGGGCGTTTTCGCTCATTTTTTTAATTTTTCAGGTACAGGCAAAGAGCAAGTTGTTTTATGATCTATCTGGGTATAATCTATATGTAAATCATGGGGATGGAGATATTGGACTTGACTATCCTGCTAGAACCAGATCTAGAGCGTTGGATCTAATGGAGACATATGGAAGACTTTTTGGATTTTTATGTTTGATTGTTGTTAGATGTTGAAACTTTATGAGACTAGTATGTTAGGTTTTGTTTGTTTGATGATATGTCTTTTGGATTTTTGTTGTTCATGAATATTAAGGATTATTTTTATGAGATGTTTTAATTAAACCAATTGTGAGTTTTGGTGATTAAAATTGATATAATTGTGGTATATATTTTATAACCTTAGCGTGTTCTTAATAAGAGAACACGTGGCGAGTTGTAATGCCTATAACTTAGGGCGTTACATAAACCAAATAGATACAATATATATATAATATAAACATATATATTGAATAATAAATATAAAATTATAAATAAACATAATAATTAAATATTAAAAAAATTGATGACAAATTCAAGAGATTAATGAGAACTCCTAACAATTATCTTTTCAAGAGCTTAATTCATATAAGCATTTAAATCAATTATCAACTTATATCAAATTCATATTAAATACTAATTTTATAGCGAATATACATTTGAAACGATATACTCCTCTTATTATTCATGGTCTATCATACTACAATTATATTATATCTAAGCCAATTACAAGTTAGTGTGGTCCTATAAGAGTTCACTAGTTAGATTAATAACTAAGGATAAATTCTTGGTCACTAAAAAATTTACTAAGACAATATCACTTAATAAATCTATATTAACTTAATTTAGCCAAGTTAGATGCACTACAAGAAAACTGGTTGTTAGAGATAAAAATTCCGTGATAGAAATAAGTAAAATAAGTTATATTTTTACAAATAGAATCAGTGACAATAATTTTTGTGATGGAAATTTACGTTTAGAGATAGAATTTTTATCTCTAAAGCCTACATTTCTTGTAGTGATAGAATTGATCAATCAAGTTCATTTTATATTTAAAATCCATATTAAATTTAATTAGTTATTAAGTCTATTAATACACTCTATAATTCTATACTTAGTATAAGTATAAACCTAACTCATTCCTATTTATACAAGTACTAATATGTATTATTTATTATTTATCTTACTTATTTATTTATTTTGTTATTTTCTATTTCTTTTTATGTTTTCCATGGAGATCACGGTCTAGATAATACCCGTGATTGGCATCATGCCCATGACCATGGCCGTGTTCAAGTTGTTGTGGAGAAAACTTAGCTCCGAGGAGATCACTCGCTTAGTCGTAACCGTGATATGGCCATAACGACTATGATTGCGCATGTGATTTCCATTTTTATTTTTTAAACATTTTTTTGTTATCTATTGTGATTTACTATCTTATAATGCCTTATTTATATCTATTTTATTAAACAAATTTCTAAAATCAAAATAATTAATTATTCATCTTCAAATTCATATTTTAAAAAACACATTATTTACATTTATTTCATATTCAGTTTATGTGATTTAATTTACCTATAATTTCAATATTTTATTTTCTATAAAAAATCAATGTGCATCCTAAATTTAATCATTCAGTTTACTATCTTAAACACAGGTTCTTATGCTCAAATTTTTATGTAAACTACCTAACACATTGTTTTACATGTTCATAAATTAATTTGACCTAAAATAATTAGTTAATTATGGTTTTAATTTTAATTAACACAAAACTATCAAGAACAAAGCATAGACAGCGACAACCAATTGGTTCGATCAAAATAGGACCCTTAAGTTGATCGGTTCTTGGCTGGTTCTTTACACCATATTAAAATAGACTTCTTAAGTGTTCAAAACATAATAATCTCACCCAAAAATAAGCAAAAGTCATCGGGTTGGTCCTATACATTCACGCTATTTCTACTGGCCAAAATACTATTTTGCTATGTTTTGTCCTGTTTTGCTATTTTGTACTTTTAATTTTTAAAAATAGTAAATTTATTTCAAAAATCACGAAAATTTCTAGTTTATATATATACATGCTAAGCTATCATTTTACAAATTTCATTTAAAAATAAATTCACTTTAATATTTTATTTAAATTTAATAACTCAAATTGTCCAGATTGCATATATGCTTATAAATTCATTTTCCAGCATATTTAAATTATCTAAAACATGTTTATTTTATGTTGCTTTATCTATTTTATACTTAGATTCATATTTCACAATTAAAATCACAAATCATAGCTCCAATCAAGATCATGAACACAAATTTATAAAAAATCCAACATATATCAACATAAACTTATATAATATATATTTACAATAGAATTTATATTTATTATATACTATATTTATTTGATAATTTCATTCTATAAAACTTATCAATTCAACATATAACCCATATTTAAATTTCGACACACGTATATATAAATAATTTAACATTCTTTAATTCCTAGTATACATACATATACACATATATATTTTGGTTTTCATGCTTATCCATACATATGGTAATCAATACTTAAATTGTCATATCCCGAAGGGTACCCTAAACATGATAGCCAGCCACATATAATATCAAGACTTAAGAATGACCATCTTGGTCATGCGAAAGTCTTAGTATTACATAAGGCGTCTAGCACAGTAATAGAAGACGCTTTTGGAAAGTGTGGTCTAAGCAAGTAAAAATGAACATACAAGAATCCAGAAATAAAATAGATCATAATATTAACAACCAAAGGTCTATTACATGATTCTTAGAGGCATACCCCCGCTAAATTCCAAAGATCGAAATAGTCTTTACAATATTTAAATACTACATCAAAGATTTTAAATGAATTCTAATCTAATTCTTCAAGTAGATTTCATCTAAAAGCTTTAAAAGAATACTTACATGGATATGAGGAGACCTTGGGTACAAAAATAGGTGTTTTGAGAATGCAAATACTTATAGGGGCGTAAGCTTACAGGCTTAGTGAGTAAATCCCAAAAATTCATACTTTAAGTAAAATATCAACCAAGTTTATTAGACAAGCAAATGGAATACAATAAACACATGAGCATACAAGACATATGATTTTCCGGAAATCATATGTTGAATAAATCACACTCTTCATTCGAGGTTAGGTATTCCAGCCAATTATGGCCAAAATTCTTTTTAAAACTTTTTATAGATTTTATCGGCTCCTATACGCCATCAAAAACATGTAGTTATTACAGGCTCCTACTAGCCACCAATTTATGTAGTTTTTACCGATCCTACTCGCCATTTACATAATATACTGGTTATGCCTACCACCACTATCATACACTTGTCCCACCAATTGTATAATAGCGAATGCAATGTGACTTAACATATGAAGTGCATGCATAATTTCTTAATTAATGTCTAGTCGTTATATTTAATTTCTTTCAAGGGAGCAACCAATTTCAAATACTTCATGTAACAATATACATACAACTTTATTACAAGCAATCATGTTTCGTTATATTAATATTCTTTAATATTATCATACAACTTCATTTTCATTTTGCCTAAATTTAATGCAACTAAAATTAAAAGCAAATAAGTATGAAAAATAAAAGGGAGTAGACTACTTAGTCATGATGACACTTTTTTTCTAATGGATGAGTCGTTCGGGACTTCATAATATAATAATCTTCAGGCATGAACAATCCTTCGAGATCATCCAATAAGAAGAATAAATATGAGTATTTCTTTTTTATTCTATGGTATATCAAAAAACTATGTCATATGATCGTTAAAATTACGTGTAGAGAGTAATTCAATTAAAATGGTCATAATTGGTCATTTGAACTCAGAATTGTAATATATATGCATTTTTATATTAAAAAGATTACCCAATACTAAAACTATTTTTAAAATAAGTCATTGAGCTTTGAAAAGTAGGTGATCAGATTCACCACGAATTTTGCAAAACTTACTTTTTTTTTTTTCTTTTTTTTAATAAAAACTTGAATCAAAGACAGATATTATAATATTTTATAACACCTTTGAAATGTGTATATATATTATATATATATTCATTTACTCATGTTAAATGCATGAAATTTATGAATTGTCTTAACCATGAATTTTTAGTAAAAGTAAAGTCTTAAAACTTTGGAAAAGTAAAACTTTGAAAATTTCTTCTTAGCTAGAAACTTTCTCAAGTTATTTTGAATGAGTATTTCTTTTCCTTAATTCGATTTCCTTAGTATTTTTAAATTTCAAAGAATGATTTTTATTCTCGAAACTTCTTATAGCTTAGTTTCTAATACTTTTTTAAAGTAGTAATAATTCTAAATCTAGAGAAATGATTCTCGAAGTTATTTATCAATTTATTCTTAAGATCATTTTTATTTTTATGAAAGGGGATTTTTTTTTTTTTTTTTGTGTTTGTCAAACTAGTCTATTTGAAAGTAAAGTATTGACAAAAAGTGAAGTTTAGTAAAATTTTGTTTAATCAAGAATTCCTTTCCATTTTATAACTTTGTAAAGTGTATGTATGTATTGTTTAAAATTCTAGTTTATAATGAACTCATCTAGATTTTTAGAAAAGATTTGTTAAGATAAATCCCTAAGTTTTTATGAAAATCACTTTCTTCATAACAACATTTATTTTTAGATATGAACTTCTATTTTAAGAAAACTTTTCCTTCTTTATCTTGTTGAGAAAATCAATATGTTCATGCATTATCATGAATATGAAATCATAGTATTATGAAAATATAAGAAAGAATAATGGATAATAAAATAAGCAAGTAAAGAAATATATTAAGTATTAGGAACCTTAGCTTCATCAAGGTATCCCGGGACTAAAAATGGACTAGTCCCAAAGGAAAAATAAGAAAAGAAAGCAAATATATTGTTTTGACTTGATGAGAACAAGTTAGATAGAGACTAGTTTTAAATAACATAAAATAAATAAATTGCATTACTTGGAAGTAAATAAATAACTATGAGCTTATATGCTTTAAAGATTATATATAAGTACATAATTATATCTAGCTACATATATATAAGAGATTAACATAAAATCAATAGTAATATGAGCAAATATAAATAAAACATAGAAATATATGAATATACTTTCATGAACAAGAACAATACATGAACATAGTGTAGCTTCCATAACATTAAGTTTAGGAAAACTCACACTATTGTCATGTAAGTTGTATGACATAGTAAGAGAAATCTAAAGAAAATTCTTACCTAAAGTGTTTGTAGAAGAAAAAGAAAAGGGTTTTGTTGAGAGAATTTTAGAGAGTTTTGGGATAGAAGTTGAGAGGGAAATTGGAGAGAGTTTTGGGAGTGAAATTTGTGAGTAGAAAATATGTGAATGAAGTGAAAGAGGAGGGGGATATTTATAGGAAAATGGAGAGTGATTTTTGAGTGATTTAATTAAAGAAAAATTAAAAAAAATATGAGGAAGAGAGAGGGTGGAGGCACCGAAGCATGAAGGAGAGGGAGAGAGATTTGATTTTTTGTAATTTTGTGTATTAAAAGTAATAATATGTAAAATAGATATGATATAAAGTTATGGAAAAGGTAAAAAGTAAAGATAATAGGTTATGGTGTTGTAAGAGTGGGTATTAGAAAAGGTAGAGATAAAATAATAGTGTAAATAGTAATGAATAGTATAATATAAAGTATATGTGACTATACCGGTAGTAAGAAAATACACGTATAAATGATATCTGTTATTTTTAGTTACCGAAAAATTATGAAACTGATATTTTTGAAATCCTTGCATTAAATAAGTCCTAATGAGTTATCAGAATATTTTTATTATTCCAGGCTCTAGGACATGCTTTTTGAGAACTGATCTCGTTTGAGTCTGAAGGCACTTGAAATTCACGAATCTAATATTTTTATGTTTCCTCAAGATATTACGAGCTATTAACACTAATTAATTCAACTTCGTTTTTGGGGCTAAAGAATACGGGAATGCGGATCTAAATTCTAAGGTTTGAACTAGACTTTTTGTAAAGACCCGACATGCTCAATTCTCAGATTAAGCACACCAAGTCCCCAACCACGTATAACTCTTACGAATTATACGTAAGGTTGTCTTAAAGAAGGTGTTTATGTTGAACATTGCTAACCAATTTTAGAATTTATGAAATCCTTTAGTTAGATTTCTAAATAACTGGAAAATCAAATTTTATAAAACAACTTATAAACTTCTACTCCCTACAGAGCAAACCATTTTCTAAGAAACTAACTTTATAAAAACACTTTATGATATACTCTTAGGAGTAGATAATCATTTACAATCAATTGAGCATTAACAAGCCCTTGAAAGAAATACAATTTATAAATATATCCAATCCTCTTACAAAACAAAACAAAAGAAGAAACAAAATACAAGTAATATCTCGATCCTATCACACTTCACTCATTCTTCCATATCTTCAGAATCACCCAAAACCCGGGACAAACATCATCACCTCAGTCATCATCAACATCACATCCTCATCAACATCAACATCAACATCAACAACAATAATAAGAACAACAACATCAACAACCTCCACATCATCATCAAGTCATCTCATCATCATCATCAACAACAACAACATCATTATCAACTTCATCAACATCATCTTTATCAACAACAAAACCTGTAAAAAGAATAACAACAACAAGGACGAGCCAAAGCCCAGTACACAGTAACACAATAACACACGGAGTGGCACGCGAGCTTAACTAAATGCAATGCATCAATCCACAGGTTATTATCTTTTCATTAAAATAAAAAAATCAACAATAGAACACTCACACTCCGGAACAAGCCAATAAGAATCTAGGGGTCCTGAGTAACAGCAGTTGCTCAAGGGGTTAATATAGATAGACGGGATAGCTATATCTCCTATATATAACCAATAAAGAATATTAATAGCATCATCTAGAGTTCACACTCCTTTATACACTCTATTTATCCCGGTCTATAACATCAATTAGTTCAACGGTCCCATACCCGTGAACTAAAACATATTATTTCCTCTTGAGCCTAAGTAGAGAATATACCAATATAGTTAACCCTATTAGCTACCCACTTAGCCATAAAAAAACCACCTTGCATCATGGTGAACCGTTGCATGATGGATTTGAGTCATTGCATCATGACAAAGGATTGGGCTAAGTGCCTAAACTACCGTGCCATTGCATCATGACAAGGTTGTCGCTCCTCAGATCCGGATTCAACTACGTAATAGTCAACTACTTATCAATTACTAAGCTGAGTTTAAGTTCTTAATCCATTTTAGATGTCTAACCTAACATCCAACATGCAAGTTACTGTGTACCTTATATACGAAATCCAAACAGAGTCTCAGAAGGAATTTCAGAAGATAATCCAGAAGATAAATTAGATATCCACTTCTGTTAAGGAAAGAACTCGTATAAGAAACTAAAAAAAACTAAACATCCACTTCATCAAAATCATATAAGAACTTAAGCTATTTATCCATTCATCTCAAACTCATTTTATTAAACCTTATTTGATCAGATACTAAATAGGAACCCCACTATGGCTGCGAAGATCGCCCCGCCAAAATATGGACAGTTCTCCTTTGTTTGTCAAAGTGTTTCTTTTCACTTTGTTTATGATCTTTTATTAACAAAAGCTTAATCAAGGCATTCATTCACAAAAAAAACATCTATTTCTTAAGCAAACACACCTTTGAAACAACATATTCCCCATATTAATCAAAGATCATCCTAATTCATTCATCTAAGCTAATTATTAGCTATTAACCCTTTTTAGCTTAACCTTAGCCGAATAAGTTAAACTTAATCATTTAATAAGCCAAGTTGTTAAACTAACTCAATCTAATTCATTTTAACTCATTCAGGTCATTTAATCAAGTTGAACCTAGGTTTGTTAACTAAGTTTATTTTATAACTAACTTCTAGATTTAATCTAATTATTTGTTAAATATATAGATCTACTTAACTCGTGTTTAATTATATCAACCAATCAACATAACACAACAAACATCACTTATCTATCTCATTTTAGCTCAAAAAGATCCACTTCCTATGAAAAAACACATAAAAAACAAAAACAAGTTTTTAACTTTGCTTGGAAAATGTATTAGTTGAAAGAAATGAAATTCAAGTACTAATACTTTTAGAATTTGCAAAAACTCAAAACATGAAAGTTGTATATCTCTTTATTATCTTTGCAACACAACTTGAATAACCTCAATCGGAGATTAGATGAAAATGTTATGGCTAAAATACGAAGAGGCTGTGAAACTAGGAAAATTTATAAAATCAACGTCGGAGTTCAACGCCGGTGGCGTAACGTTCAAATTTGCCAGCATTAAAGGTCAAGCAATCTGGTCACCGTATGACTCCTCAACACCGCCAAATTCTACACATACGCGGCAGTGTAAACTTTAACACTGGCAGCGTTGATTGCCAGCGTACATGCAATACGCTGCTGTCAAATTTTCCCTGTTTTCATTTTGCGAAAAACATTTGTTCAAAATGTTTCAAACTCCTCCAAATTCATTTCAAGCTTCTTAAAACTTGTTATTTGATCTCAATACAATCTAATAAACATAAACTCCCACTTCAATCCATCAAACATCACTATAATAATCATAAACAATTTCAAACCCCAATTTCACTATTCATCTTCTTCCTCAATAAACCAACTTCATCAACATAAACTTTACAAATACAAACTTAAACAACACTTCTCAACTCATGTATAACATTGATACAACATTTAAGTTCTAATTCATTAAAAAAAAATAACAATTTACAAAGTATACTTAGTTTTAGAGAAGAAAAGAAGTTAAAGCTTCATCCTCTAGCTCGGTTTTCTCTATCTAGTTCATCTCCTAATCTTGATTCATCCTCTAGTTGGTTTTGATCTTGAGATTTGTTGAAGATTTGAAGGGAAAGAAAGAAAAATGAAGAAGAAAGGGAAAGGGAAGTGAAACCATCGGTTGAGAAAATAGAAGGAAAGAAAGGGAAAAGTGAGGGAAGGGAGAGGCAGAGGATAGAGAGGGTTTAAAAAGAAAAGGATAGGGATTAAAATTAACATAAAGGATTATAGTTATAGGTTTAGAACTATCAGATCAAATATCTATAGTTTCAAGAGTATTTAAAGTTTTGTTTCGGAACCAATATGTTAGAAATTAAGAACTTGCAATAAGAACTTAATTTGAGAATTTATTTTAGATAAAAGATATTTAATTTGAGTTCAGGTTTAAGAAATGATATTTTAAGATAAGCAAATGAACTCAAATTTTACTGAGATTTAGGAATTAGTGTTTAGGCTAAGAATCAAGGATTTAGGAATTCTCTAAACACTTTGATGACATGTTTAGGGAATTTGAAACTCAAATCTCAAACCAACTTAATTATTAGCTAATTAAATTATATCAACTTGTCTATTTAAATCCTATAATTTATTTTAGTCACTTAAATCTGTCTAAAACCAATTTCTATTTTAGGTGAAGAGTTGAGGTATTTCATTCTTCCACTTTTATAAGAATTTCATCCTCGAAATTCACTTGTCTTTTGTTTATAGAAGACATATGATATCTTTTTCAAACTTTGTTATCTCAAAAACCTTTTATCATTTTAAGACTTTTACTTAATCTTTATGGTTCCATTACGCTTTTGTTGCGCACTTTGATCATTTTCTTTGAATTTTGTTCTTATACTTCTTCATTTTGAATTATTTGGAATACATATATAAATTTCAAATTCTAATTGTATATGATTATTGTCAAAAGGATTTTGAAGTTCTATGGATATTTTTCATTATCTTTGATTTCGAAAAATACATTGGGATTTTGAATCATTTTTCCTTGATCACTTATATTTGAAAATTTTCTTTTCATTTTCTTTACAAGAAACATTTTGATATTCGAGTTACATTGATTTCATTCCTTTATTGAAAATCATTTGTTCATGTTTTGATTTTAAGATTTTGAAAACTTTAATGTCTCTTTAACTTACTCAACTGATTTTCCATGCAACTTCAAAATATATAAAGCAATAGAAATTAGTTTAGTCGATTTCAACCCTCCATTGACTCGATCTTAAGAAGACTCAAACTCAAACAAAAACAACAAACGACTCTGACTCACTTATGTATCTCGCCTTAAGATAACACACAACGACAATACCTACACAAAAGAAACAAAAGACATAACAAAACGACTCAACAATGAGGCTTATAAACTCACTATTCCATTCTCACTTGCATATATATGTCAATTTGCATATGAAACATACTGTATCTAAATTCTTTTAATAATCAAAGATGTTATGTTTGGTTTTCATCTTGATATGGTGGTAATCAAGATGTTTCATTTCATTTCATTTTGGACCGCATTTTATATGGAATTCGATTCTATTTGGGATCGAGAATATGAAATCAATGATATAGGATTATCTATTCATTGTTTTAGGATTTCAAGTCTTGTTTTTTTTTTCATTTTGACAAGATATTAACTTTTGAAAATTCTCTTCAACTCTTTTACTTTTAGTATACTTAGAATATTTGAACAATTATCTCATTTTATCTTTTGATTTTCGAGAGAATTTTGAATTTGAATTGAATCTTGATATTTAATTTAAATTTTCTATTTTGCTAATTCATTAGATTTTCAATTAGTATATTATCGTATTAGTAGATTTGAAATCTACTCAAAATATGGAGTTATTCTTTTCATTTTGAACTTTGACATTACATTTGATTTTGGGAGACATATGTTAGTCATATGTAACTTTAAGGAAACATATATTTTTTTTTGAAATATTTAAGTTTTCTTCTGTTTGATTTCAACATATATTTATCACATTTATTCTTTTAAGAAGTCAAGGTCACTTGAAATTTTGAATTTTCTTCTCATTTCGATATCTCGGTTTTGTCAACATATTAACAAATGAAATTTTAGAGAGGAAGCTCCTATTATAGTCTATCATATTTTATTTAAACAAAAAACATTTATGCAAAACACATACATCAATCACTTAAAGTCTACTTTTAAATTTTAAAGGATTTATGGGGTAAATCCTAATGTTGGTCTAGATCATTTGTGCTCTACTTATATTTAAATCAAGTTGAGTTAATTTCAATTTACAAGAAAATATCAAACAAGCACTCACAATTACAGAATAAACAACATACACACACACATACACATATATATATCACATAGCATTCACCATTTCATTATAAAAGAAATCAATGTAAAAGAAACATATATATATACATAAACAACGTATAGGAATCATGCAATGTTCATTTTGATTTATTTATAGATATCAACAAAAAAATAAATTTGAGCCGAGTTGATGAATTTAGTGAGATCAGTTAATTTTTATTAAAATATTAGCTAATGGTTTATCAAACAATATAAACAACAAACAAACAAACCGAGTTCCCAAGCTTCCCGCACTCAACTCACCGTCTCTAAAACGAATCTTAATTCATTATGCAAAAAGCAATGTTCAAGATAAACATTGCTCTAATACCATTTGTAGAGACCCGACTTGCTCAATTCTCAAATTAAGCACATCAAGTCCCCAACCATGTATAACTCTTACGAATTATATATAAGGTTTTCTTAAAAGAAGGTATTTATGTTGAACATTGTTAAATCAATTTTAGAATTTATGAAATCGTTTAGTTAGATTTCTAAATAACAAGATTCGACGGTGGAAAATCAAATTTTATAAAACAACTTATAAACTTCTACTCCCTACAGAGCAAATAAGTTTTCTAAGAAACTAACTTTATAAAAACACTTTATGATCTACTCTTAGGGGTAGATAATCATTTATAATCAATTGGGCATTAACAAGCCCTTAAAAGAAAATACAATTTATAAATATATCCAGTCCTCTTACAAAACAAAACAAAAGAAGAAACAAAATAAAGTAATATCTCGAACCTATCACACTTCACTCCTTCTCCCATATCTTCAGAATCGCCCAACACCTGGGACAAACATCGTCACATCAATCATCATCACCATCACCATCCTCATCAACATCAACATCAACAACAATAATAAGAACAACATCATCATCATCAAGTCATCATCTCATCATCATCATCATCAACAACAACATAATTATCAACTTCATCAACATCATCTTTATCAACAACAAAACCTATAAAAAGAAAAAACAACAAGGACGAGCCGAAGCCCAGTACACAGTAACACAATCACACATAGAGTGGCACGCGAGCTTAACTAAATGCAATGCATCAATCCACAAGTTATTATCTTTTCATTAAAATAAACAAATCAATAATGGAGCACTCACACTCCGGAACAAGCCAATGGGAATCTAGGGTCCTGAGTAACAGCAGCTGCTTAGGAGGTTGATATAGATAGACGGGATATCTATATCTCCTATATTTAACAGAAAAAGAATATTAATAGCATCATCTAGGGTTCACACTCCTTTATACACTCCACTTATCCTGATCTATATCATCAATTAGTTCATCGGTCCCATACCCGTGAACTAAAACGCATTATTTCCTTTCGAGCCTAAGTAGAGAATATATCGATACAGTTAACCCTATTAGCAACCTACTTAGCCAATAAAAGAAACCACCATTGCATCATGGTGAACCATTGCATCATGGATTTGAGTCATTGCATCATGACAAAGGATTGGGCTAAGTGCCTAAACTACCGTGCCATTGCATCATGACAAGGTTGTCGCTTCCCGGATCCGGATTCAACGACGTAATAGATAACCAATACTCATCAATTATTAAGCCGAGTTTAAGTTCTTAATCCATTTTAGATGCCTATCCTAACATCCAACACACAAGTTACTGCGTACCTTATATACGAAATCCAAATAGAGTCTCAGAAGGAATTTCAGAAGATAATCCAGAAGATAAATCAGATATACACTTCTGTTAAGGAAAGAACTCGTATAAGAAACTGAAATAAACTAAACATCCACTTCATCAAAATCATATAAGAACTTAAGCTATTTATCCATTCATCTCAAACTCATTTTATTAAACCCTATTTGATCAGACACTAAATAGGAACCCCACTATAGCTGCGAAGATCGCCCCGCCAAAATATGGACAGTTCTCCTTTGTCTGTCAAAGTGTTTCTTTTCACTTTGTTTATGGTCTTTTATCATCAAAAGCTTAATCAAGGCATTCATTCACAAAAACATCTATTTCTTAAGCAAACACACCTTTGAAACAACATATTCCCCATATTAATCAAAGATCATCCTAATTCATTCATCTAAGCTAATTATTAGCTATTAACCCTTTTTAGCTTAACCTTAGCCGAATAAGTTAAACTTAATCATTTAATAAGCCAAAGTTGTTAAACTAACTCAATCTAATTCATTTTAACTCATTCAGGTCCATTTAATCAAGTTGAACCTATGTTTGTTAACTAAGTTTATTTTATAACTAACTTCTAGATTTAATCTAATTATTTGTTAAATCTATAAATCTACTTAACTCATGTTTAATTTTATCAACCAATCAACATAACAAATCAAACATCACTTATCTATCTCATTTTAGCTCAAAAAGATCTACTTCCTAAGCAAAAACACATAAAACAAACATAAACAAGTTTTTAACTTTGCTTGGAAAATGTATTAGTTAGAAAGAAATGAAATTTAAGCACTGATACTTTTAGAATTTGCAAAAACTCAAAACATAAAAGTTGTATATCTCTTTATTATCTTTCCAATTCAACTTGAATAACCTCAATCGGAGATCGGATGAAAAAAGTTATGGCTAAAATACGAAGAGGCTGCGAAATTGGGAAAATTTATAAAACCAACGCCGGAGTTCAACGCTGGCGGCATAACGTTCGAATTTGCCAGCGTTAAAGGTCAAGCAACCTGGTCACCTTGTGACTCCTCAACACCGCCAAATTCTACACGTACGCCGGCAGCGTTGATTGCCACGTACATGCATACGCTGCTGTCAAATTTTCCCCTATTTCATTTTGCAAAAAACATTTGTTCAAAATGTTTCAAACTCATCTAAATTCATTTCAAGCTTCTTAAAACTTGTTATTTGATTTGAATACAATCTAATAAACACAAACTCCCACTTCAATCCATCAAACATCACTATAATAATCAAAATAACTCAAACCCCAATTTCACTATTCATCTTCTTCCTCAATAAACCAACTCCATCAACCATAGACTTTACAAATACAAATTAAACAACACTTCTCAACTCATGTATAACATTGATTACAACATTTAAGTTCTAATTCATAAAGAAAATAACAATTTACAATGTATACTTAGCTTTAGAGAAGAAAAGAAGTTTGAGCTTCATCCTCTAGCTTGGTTTTCTCTATCTAGTTCATCTCCTAATCTTGATTCATCCTCTAGTTAGCTTTGATCTTAAGATTTTTTGAAGATTGAAGAGAAAGAAAGAAAAATGAAGAAGAAAGGGAAAGGAAGAGAAACCCATCGGTTGAGAAAATAGAAGGAAAGAAAGGGAAAAGTGAGGGAAGGAGAGTGTAGAGGAGAGAGGGTTTAAAAAGAAAAGGATAGGGATTAAAATTAATATAAAAGATTATAAGTATAGGTTTAGAACTATTAGATCAAATATCTATAGTTTCAAGAGTATTTAAAAGTTTGTTTCGGAACCAATATGTTAGAAATTAAGAACTTGCTATAAGAACTTAATTTGAGAATTTATTTTAGATAAAAGATATTTAATTTGAGTTTGGGTTTAAGAACTGATATTTTAAGATAAGCAAATGAACTCAAATTTTACTAAGATTTAGGAATTAGTGTTTAGGCTAAGAATCAAGGATTTAGGAATTCTTTAAACACTTTGATGACATGTTTAGGGAATTTGAAACTCAAATCTCAAACCAACTTAATTATTAGCTAATTAAATTATATCAACTTGTCTATTTAAATCCTATAATTTATTTTAGTCATTTAAATCTGTCTAAAACCAATTTCTATTTTAGGTGAAGAGTTGGGGTATTTCACTTTTGTTGACCTTTAGGGTTTCAGTTAACTTTTAATTCAAAGATGAAACTTAAAATTAACTAAAAATTTTTAGGGCTTTACATAAATCTACGTTCATCTTTAGTAATTTACATGAATTTAAATGCCATAAACATAATTAAAAAAATTAATTATAATTATTTACTTGAATTAGCAAAAAGAACCTAGATTCTCCACAACTACTCCTTCTTATGTTGGTGAAGCTTGATCAAGTTAGTTTTCCTAGCTTCAACCTTTCTTTTATCCTTCAAAATCACCTAGGAATTAATGGAAATAAAAATTATATTTTATGGTAGAAACTAAGTAATTTATGGTAAAGAATAATGAATTTCCTTACCTATTGGATGCTAGATTTGAAAGAGATTGTTGATGAATTGTTAGATGATTTTTATATGTGTTGAGAGAGGTTTTCTTGAGAGAATTTAGGGATTGAGGGCTCTAGAAAATGTAGAAGAAATTAGGGTTTTCTAAAGGCTATATTTATATTATTCCATGTCTTGTAATTTCCTCTAGGGTTAAGAACATTTTGGTCATTTTATTTATATAGATTAGGATATTTTTGTCATTTCTCATTGGTAGAAATTCTAGATCTAGAAGATATTTTTGCATTTCACATTGTGTAGAATTCTCTAGGTTAAGGAGCATTTTGGTCTTTTCATAAGGGTAGAATTCTTTACAATTGCCTAAGGTTATTTTGGTCTTTTCACTTGTTGAATTCTCTAGAAATTGGGGAATTATAATGTGTGTGATGAAGTATGTTAACTAATGTGGTCTTATGGGCTTCGATTCATGGGCTTGATTTTTAATTGTGGGATTTCTAGAATAAGGGCTTGAATTCATGTTGATGAGCTTAGACATTTATGCCATAGATTGGGGTTTTAGATTAAGGGCTTTGGGTATTTAAATTTAAACTAGGGAGTAGGAATAGAAAATTTGGTAATTGGCATTAGAAATTAAATCTAGGATTTCTAATTAAAAGAAAATTAATATGTCACTTGAATTTAAAAATTTAGGAGCTTAGGAATTGATATTTGAAAGAAAATATTTGGATTTAAATTTCTAGGATTTAAGGAGTTGAAATTTTAACTAAAATGTCTAAATTATATATTTAGGTTTTAGACTAGTAAATTGATAAATGGAATTCAAGTTGATAGTTGGAAATGACTGATTAATTTGAATTTGTCGAAATAGATAAATGAAGTAGTTTGGCAGATTAAAATAATTATTTGTGATATTGGAATCTCTATTTCCAATTTAATCCATTTACAAATTCAATTATGTGAAATTATCTAATTCTATTCTATAGTTTTAAAAATTCAATTAACTAAAATATATAAATTCAATTACCAATTTAAATTTAAAATAAGATTCAAAACTATCTTCATTTTTATAGTATTTAGTACCATATTCCTAATTTAAGTTTGTAAAATTAAGGGTATATTCAATATGAATAGTATAATTATTATTTGTGGTGCACTACAAATAAAAATTAGTTGTTTGTAAGAATTTATTTAGTTAAATATAATTTAAAGATAAATGAATTTAATTCTATTAGGTATTGTGAAAGAAAAAAAAAAGTTAGAAAAAAGAGAGAAGGATAAAGGAAAAGATAATATAATAAATGAATGTTTAGAAAAGAAAAAGCACACTAATGGGATTTAAACTCTTGACCTCATGGATGGATAATAAAGTATCTAACCGTTAAGGTACTTTTATTTTTATGTCATTATTTGCTCTTTCTAATATGTAAATAATATATTTTTTTTCTTCTAAAAAAACTTTAAAAAAATTAAAATTTTCCAAGTCTTTGACGGGGGAAGGGGGGGTGGCAAGCACCTAATGATGCTTGATTTTATGGCCAATTGCATTTGATCTAAATATCTAATGTTTATATTCAAATATAATTGGTTACTAAACTTCAAATTTGTACCTATAGTATAAGAAACTATGTAGACTTTGTCATACTCCCACAGGTACCCTTGTTGTAACGATGCATCATGTAACTAACTGAAGCCTTTAGAAAGATACATGTTCATTGTACAGCTAATATGCCTTGTGGCATGGACATATATACGGGATCAAAGTTGTTAGAACAAAAATTGCAAACATATAAGCTAAATATAGGAATAACTTCACAATAGTTTAACGTCACCGCAAAATAATTACAACTTTGTCTTCAAGAACTTAATTCATGCACTTATAACAAAAGAACTTTAAAAGATTGCATTTATACTATTACAACACTAACTCCAAATCTCCATTACATAAATAAAGTTCTCCTTCATACCATGACTAAATAATTTTTCTTTCTATACTTTCTCCGAAACTTGGTCTTAAACTCGGTCTCCTTCTTATAGTCTTGAAAGCAACAATCTAATGGAGCGTTAGCACAATAAGCTCAGTGAATAATAGAATCTCAAAACCATACAATTAAAATCACACATGGTTTGATTAACATTCATATGAAATGCAGCAATCAAGCTTATGCACAACATAGTTCAGGTAACTAGAATCCAAATGTATGGAGATTTACGTCTTCTCTAGGGGATGAAGGACCAATACTAGTATTTCACATCTAGGAGACCCAAAGAGCTAAGGAAGGAGTGATTCTTCTTTCACACTTGTTTATTACTTATAGATACATATATACAATATGTTCTTAACTTCACTTTGGTCTCAGAATTTCCACTAAGTATTATTATTTCAAGCCAACTCTTATTAGGCAACATCTGTCAAGACTACTTAGTTCCTACAAGGCTAGTGACTATGGTGGCCTTTACTAGATTAATAGACACTAAAAAGTATTACCACTGAGTAGAACTAATTATGCGTGACATGAATACTATGTAAATGCAAATGTCTAATGTAGTGCAATGTATGTTTGATAATTTATAGATCAAGTAAGATTTAAATCAATTACTTGGCAACCAATCATTTTTCAAACAATCAATAATATACATTTAGTAATCAATATCAACCAATTAGTTATTAATTTTAGCATTGATTGTCATTCAGTCAAACAATTATGCAACATGCATTATTCCTAATCCCTATACATGTGATCAATTTTTGTTATATTTCAAGTTATATGCTACTATATTATAATCACAAACAAGTGGAAAAGATTCGATTACTTACCTGTAAATTTGTTTCAATCGTCATAATAATCAATGAGAAAATCTGAGTCTTGATGTAGGGTTTTTATAAGGTAGAAAAGCTTGGATTACTAAGAATTTATGTCATGCCCCAATAGGTACCCAAAATAATGATAACCCGTACATAATATTAAAACTTGAGAATGACTTCTTTAGTCACTCGGAAGCTTTCATATTGGTACAAGGTGTACGTTCACAAAAAAAGGAGACCGATGGAGTTATGCATTTTAAGATAATGGCAGCAAAACATTTAAGGCAATACTATTATGATTCATCAAAATAAAAGCTCTTACAACTTCTACGGGCATCCTCCTGATAAATCTCTAAAATAACATAATCTTACTAAAACAGATAACTAAAACTAGAAGATTTTAAAGGAAATCTATTCTAAAGTCTTCAAATAGAATTCCTCTAAAAGCTTCCCAAAAGTATAAGTTCTACCTGAATGGTTAGGGTTGCCTTGGGTGAAAAAACAAAGACCCTGCAATATTAGAAGTTTATTGGGGAGTAAACATAACTAGCTTAGTGAGATAATCCTTACGCAAGAGTACTCATAACAAGTCAATCATACAAATCCATTAAGCAAGCACATGAAATGTAAACAACCATATGATCAAATAATGCATATGATTATCTAGTTTCGTATATAGAATGGATTTACCCTCCATTTTAGGTTAGGGAATGCTTTGAATGGTTCATAATCAACATCCTTCAAATTTGCATGCGTCTTAAGGTTCTAATCAACAGTACTACTACTCCTCAGGATTTTCTTACCCAAAGCGATCGATCCAGCTCGGTTACACTGTGAAGTGGTATTCTTCGTGCGTCTTAATTCCTAAAGATATAGCTAGGCAGTTTACCTTTTCGATCCTGCGTTAAGGAATAGTAGCAAAATACAAATATGATATTATAAGTGATATGCATGAGCAATTTAGTTTTAAGGAATTTTCCATGCAGCATTAATTTATTTAAAGCGATCAATCAATATTTGCACACAAGGCAATATACATAGAGGCAATTTATATAAATCAACCAATGGAGCTCCGATATACTTATCATTTATTAATCACATATAATGAATCACTCACATAGTTCTCATGATAAACCACATGCATATCAATTTTTATCTTTTCCTAATATCTAGTGCTCTATTCTACAAGCACATGTGCAAATACATAAAGGTCTTGGTCATCGTCACCTAGACAATAGAAATATATGAAAATGAGTATTTTATCCAAGATCTACTTAAACTATCAAATTCTATTTTATCATTTTCATCAAAATTCGGATGGCAAGAAATTCCAACTTAAAATGGCCATAACTTGCTCATTTTAACTCGAAATTTTACATATTATATGTCGTTTTCTACCTATTCGAAAAGATCCATCTATTTAAAAGGTAATTTTTATCATAAAAAGTCACTTGGGTTTCAAAGTGGTACGGCATAGAATTATTACGAAAATTCCTAGCCCTAAAAATATATTTTACCAAGCTTTTCACTAACCAAAAATCCCATAGTAAATACATAGATATTTATATAGTTGAAAAATCATTTTTGAACACTTATAACTCACATTACATGCATGATTCAAGTGATGTTGTCCAAGCTATGATTTTCATAAAACAATCTTCTTTTTAAAGGTTGGAATCTACAAGTACCCTTTGTAAATTGTTGAAATGAAAACTAAGATTTTTAGTTTATTTCATATGAGTACTTTTTATATCATAACTACCATTTTTCTACTTCATAGACTTTATAAAATAAGCTTTTATAATTTTGAAATTTATTACTCTAGGTTGTTTAACAATATTCCCTTTCTAAGTATTTTCTTAACTAGTGAGTTGGTTTCAACTTGACTTAAAGTTTGTTTAGTTCTTAGTGCTTGTTAGAGTGTTGGTATGAGTTTTTTTAAATAAGTTTTTAAGAACTTGTATAGCAAAGAATTATCAACATTAAGATTTAATAATATATTTATTTTATATTGAAAAAGAGAGTAAAAGAACTTTATGTTTTGAAAAAGTTTCACATAACATTAACTATTAAAGTCTATGATGAACACATTTATTTTTTTTTAAAAGGATATTGTTGACTTATAATCCTAAGTTTTAAATGAAAACTTTTTCTTAAGTGCCAAAAATTATTTTTGTAAGGATTTTAGTTTTAAATTTTTAATGAAAGGAAATAACTCCTTTTATTTAGACAACAACATAGTGATTGTGCATGATTATGAGTATATGACTATATTAAATAAAAGAGTAATGACTTATATGGAAAATAAGAGATGTAGAAAATTAAATAAGCAAAAGAATATGTAAATAAAGTTAAGTATTGGAAGTCTTAGCTTTCTTCAAGGCTTTCGGACTAGAGATAGACTAGTCCTAAAAAGAAAGGAAAGAAAATAAAACAAGAAAATCATGGGAGCCTTAGATTGGTATCAAGGCTCCTCGGACTTAGATTATAGTCAAGTCCATAAAAGAAAGAAGAAAAAAGAAAAGAAAAGAAAATTGTTTTGACTTAATGAGGATAATTCTAAGACTAGAAAGACAAATCTTAATAAAATTACATAAAATAAATAAATTGCTAGAGCATAAATAAAAAGTTGTGTTAGTGAGTTTTTACGCTCTAAGAAATATAGATATACATATACGTAATACATATATAGAGTTAGATTAAAGTAATAATAACAGTATAATAACATAACAATGTAAAGAAATTTTTGTGCATGAACAAGAACAAAACATGAACATAGTATTGCTTCCATAACACTATTGGTTTAGGAAACATACACCATGGTCATGTAAAGTTACATGACATGAAGATAGTTTAGAACTTTTAACTAAGGTTTATGGTTACGGAAGGTGGTTTGTGATGGATGAATGAAAGAAAATTTTGTGGAAATTTGTTTGGAAATGGATGGGGAGGCTCATGGTTTTGCAAAAGAGAAAGAAAGGATTTGAGAGGAAAATTTGCAATTGTTTGTAATGGTTTGAGAAGTAAGTGTAAAATGTGAAGGAGGGAAGGGGTATTTGTAGAGTTTTGGAGTGAAAATTAGATGTAATTAAATAAAATAAAAAAATAAATTGGATGGAAAATGGAATAGAGGCCATCGACCATGCTTGAAAAGGAGGGAGAAATTGATTAATTTTGTTGTTTTATAATGAAAAGTAATTAAAAAGTAATATATGATATGTGTAAGGTTTTATGGGAAAAGTAAATACTAAGAAATATGCACATAAGTAGTAAGAAAAGGTGTTAGAAAAGTAGAAATAGATGAATAGTAGAAATAGTACTATGAATAGTATACCAGACAATTAAAATACCAGTAATAAAGAAAATATGCATAAACGAGTTATATTTGATATTTTCATATACTGAAAAATTCTAAAACCGATATTTTTAAAATCCTTTTATTTTTAAAAAGATCTCATTTTTATTATTTTTAGGTTTCGCATGTAAGATTACAGGATCTAGATTTAGTAGACCTAACATAGAACTAAGTTGACTTTAGGGTTTCGATTTGACTTATGGTTCTTAAGGTTTTCTTATAATTACCGTACAACTTAAGGGTTTACAATTTATCATGAACAAAAGGAATAAACAAGGTTTTAGATCCATATAAGGCGTATGAAAGATGATATGAGATCAAAGGTCAATAGGCCCTTCACACACTCCATATCAAAGAGTGTAAACCCGGTATTCTCAGTAGTTAAGAAAACCTCGGGAGTTGAAAAGTGAAACCCTAATCCGGTTCAGTTTAAGTCCAGTGAGAGATGCTTAGGAACCCTAAATCTGATTTTCCTTCAGTTTAATAATAAAAGAAGTTTTATAAAATAAATGAATATGAATCATCATTCTAAAGTATATTTTAAACCTTTGAAAGTTTTAAATTCGGGAATTTTTCAATTCCGGGCCTTCACGAGTTCAATTACGAAAAAGCGTGCCCTGGGACCATGAACTCAGAAAAATGTTCCGGAATATTCATTAGAACCGTAATTTTATAAGGATTCCAAAAATATCAATTTTATAATTTTTCGAGCTATAAAAAATTACAGTTATAACTTTTTCCCGTGTTTTCGTTAAACAAGTAAAGTAGATGTCTTGTCTACTATTCACAAGTACAACCTACACTACACACTACCATACCCGATTCTTACATCCTTACAACTACTCATTATAATTTTCTTTCCAAGAATTTTTGTTTCCTAATTAATTATTACATTATTATTAATTACATAAAATACAAAATTTATCAAAATTCAAACTCTCTCTCACTCACTCCTCATGGTCGGCGCACCTGCCCCCCCCCTCCCCCCACAATTTCCCTCTCATTTTTTTTATTTTACTCAATTTTATTCAATTAAACCCTAATGCATGTAATATATAAGCTAATGTTCTCTCTCTCTCTCTTCATTTTTCACTCTTCTAAAATTTTACAAAGGTTGAAAACCCTCTCCTCCTCTCCTCTATGCTTGCCGTGACACACACACACACATGCACATTCCACAAGTTTGTTTCATCTTCTTTTCTTCTTTAAATCTCCATTAAAGTTATGATTTTAAGCTTTGTTCTTCCCAAATCTTGTAATGGCAAAGCTATTCTTATGTGTTTTTCACATTTAATCCCAATGAGCATATGCTAGGGACATGAAAACACTTGTACAAGAATATCAAGCCATCACAAGAAGTGGATCTAGAGTTTAAAGGAGTTTTTGATGAGATAATGTGATGTTCATGCATGTAAAGTAGGAATCTTGTAGAGATATTTATGTTCATGCCATGAAACTCATGAATCATGCATGATATTTGTAGATCTAGTGTTTAGACATTCACATCTTCATCTACATTTATGTTCATATGATTATTTTGATTTTCATGCATTGATGATCATAAAAATGTAGCCTTGCCTATGTATAGATATGTTAGGTGTAGATCTCATGTATAGAAGACAAGAAACTTGAAAAAGAAAATATTTTGTTAGAAATGCTTAGTTGAAAATTCGGATGATTTTGGAACCCTACTTTAAAAACCACCAAAACCACTTTAAAACTCATATTTTTCATAAAATGGAAGGTATATGTAATAGATGTCCTTAAGGAATGATTTTCATAAGTTTAGATGAGTTTAGGCATGAGAAAAATGTAAAACAAGTAGTGAAGATTAGAATGAAAAATATTGCTATAGTGATTGATAGTCAAATTCGTTTTTAGGATGATGCCTACATAAACACTTAGTATCCAAGCTTAGATGGCATGTTTTATGAGTCAAATGGAGTCCTTAGATAATAGATATAATGAAGCTTCAATTTTGATGCATTAAACAAGTTTTCTCATAAAGAAAATGCAAGAAAAGGAAATTTTCAAAATTCGGATTTTTGTGAAAGCTTTTTAAAAACATATTTGCCAAATGAAAAATGTGAATTTCTATGCATAAATGAAGGTCATGATTAGTATAGATATTGAGAACTCATTTTTATTTAGATAACAAGTAAATTCCAAGAATAAAATCATAAAAACCCTAGGAATGTAAAGTTGGAAAGAATAGTTTTATGAGTGATCATCAGAGTTCTTAATAATTAGAAGTTCATAAGAGTTCATAATCAAAGATCATCAAACCATGCATATATTGAGCTCATTACATGATATTCATATTAGGAATTCATTCATATACCATCTATACATGAATCATCAACTAGGAACATTTTTATCAAATGCGAAACAATTTTTCGGAATTGGAAAAGTTACAGAACAGATCTGATCCCACTGTTCCGTGACCTTAATGTTTTCAAAACTTGAAAATAATACTAGAAATAGATAGATCTTTCGAAGTAGATAGAGATCGATATAAAATTTGCGAAATTCCGAGTTAAAATGACCAAGTTATGGCCGTTTTAAGTCGGAGCTTCCGCAAATAGCGAGAATTCCGATTTTGTGTAGTTTAGATGCATAGCTTGAATTAGTTTAGTGATGAGATTCTTATTAGGTTGTTCTTAATTGGTAGGTGATCCCGAGCAAGACGATACATTACCACCCGACTACTATTACTAAAAGACCGGCGAACCATGGCCGAGTGAGTACTACTTCCGTTCTCAATTATTGCTTGTGATTGTATTGATAGTGGCATTAGTTGTTTAGGCAAAGATAAAATGATTATGCATGATGGGGTATATGGGAATTATATACTTGTCTGTTGTTGATATGTGAAGTTGAACTTAAGGAATATCGAAACCGAGTGTTAAGCTGCTGCTTGTTTAGCTAGAAGTTATATTGATTGTCTGCGAATAATTGTTGGACACCTAAAAGAATTGGAATAATCCATATTTGACCTCAATTATAATTGGACTCATGCATATCACGATGGGATGGAGCATTAGCAATTGTTGGTTTTTCGTGACCCATAAAACGAATATATTGGTTAATCGTGATCCATAAAACGAATTATTATTCAGTTGACCGTGAGCTTAAACGGCGTCGTACCGCAGGATTCGTTAATTAGCTAACCCGGGATGGAGGGCGCAAGTCCATCCACATATGATTTCCGGTTGGTCATATGTTTGTTGAACTCATTTGTTTGATGCATACCATTTGCTTGAATAATCACTTGTTTGAATGAATTGTCTTAATTGTGATATGGAAGTTTATACTCACTAAGCTAGTTAGCTTACACCCCCATAGCTTTTACTTGTTGCAGCACGAGTTCATTTGGCTTAGCCGAGACAAGCCACAGCTCAGGTACCGGAGATAGGAGTTTCCCCTAGAAGTTTACTTCGATTTTGTTTAGACTTCCGATAAAAACTAAAGGACTCTGGATGACTGTAAAAGGACTTGATATTATTTTGCGGGGGAATGCCCCTTAGACTTTTGTAATGTATATATATGCGTTTTGGTTTATTATCTATGGCTAGTGAATGCCGCATTAAACTTCTTAACTCCATTGATTAAGTATTCTATTGTCATAAAGGGATGCTTTACATCAATACAAGACTCCCGAAAGGCTCAGATAGGGATTTCGTGAGTCTTATATAGTATGTGGCGGGCTGTTACGTTTAGGATACCATATGGGGTGTGACAAAGAGAGTATCAACTGGAGCTAGGAATAGGGGCTACCATGCCCTTGCCACACCCCTATGAAAGGGTATATCCAACCAGATATAGATACAGGGGCTACCACACCCTTTGCCATGCCTCATATGGAGGGATGTATCTACCCAAAATGGCACATAGAATTTGCCACGCTCTCTACCATGCCTAGTAGCAAGCCCCTTGTGAAAACTTAGTTCTAAACTCTAAAAATTTACCCATTTTAACCGACTTCAAAGATCTTTTTCCCAACCAAAACGCCATAACATCACCATACAAGGCTTATATCTACCCCTTTCACCTTCATATAGCCCTACACTTATCTATCCTCACATCAACTCCAATAAGCTTAACATAACCTATGACATTCAAGATTTAAGACTTAGACTACAAACTTTATAACTCAACTTCATTTATCTAACATCAATACTCTCAACAACCTTATATACACCAACAACTAAAAAGAACTCTAAACAAAAGCATTCAACAAGTAAAATTAACAAAACAAAGAGAAGTAATAACCTACCCTAAATGATCTTGACTTGTTGATGGGGATATAACTTGAATTTTAGAAGGATTTGAGAAGGGAAAAATGAAGATGAAAATATGGGATGTGTGTGTGGAGTGCACCTACTAGGAAGGAAAAGAAGAAGTGATTTTTTGACAATATAATTTGATAGCATTATATTTGATAAAGCATGGTTTTAACTTTTGAAGCAAATTATGAGCTATTGTGTGTATACATGTGCATGCTAGGTAATGTAGGGTTAATTGGGCTTCTTGATAACATTAAGATTAGGAAACAATGTCATTGTGAAGTTTGATAAATTCAAATTAGAAAATTTATGATATGGATTTTTCTTAAAATGATTTACACTAAAATTTTTATAACTCAAAATTGAACTTTATAATTAATAGTTCACAAGAATTCTAAAAAACTTAAAGTAATGCAAATTGACAAACTATTTTCAAATTGATTTATGGAGAAATAAGTCTTTATTCTTATAATCATTTTATATATACTATTAACTTAAATCTATTAATCATACCACTCATTCAAATTTTACATTAAAACTTTAATGATTTTAAATCTATTCTCTAAATTTTACTTATGGAAAAACTTGGGGGTTAGTTCTTTCAAAGCTTGAAAATTACCTGATTTTTCAAACAATTGAGGGTAGTTCTTTAAGATTTCTTTCTCCAATTCCCAAGTAACTCCTTTGGCTTGAGAATCCCACAGACTTTGATAGATTTGATTTCCTTGTTTTTAAGATTTTGCACTTTGTAATCTAATATCCTTATTGGATGTTTCTCACATGTTAAATTCTCCTTGAGTGAGACAGGTTCCAATTCAACTACTTTATCCACATTCAGTACATATTTTTTGAAAACCGACATATGGAAAACATTATGTATATTGGCAAGATTTGGACGAAGCATTTATTGATACTCTAGGTTTCCAATTTTGTCCAAGATTTCAAAAGGTCTTATATGTCTTGGGCTCAATTTTCCTTGCAATCTTCCTCAATGTAAACTCTTGATTGGTCTTATCTTGATATATAGATGATTTCCCACATCAAATTTGAGCTCTCTTCTTTTCGTATCTACCCAACTTTTTTGTCTATCTTCAGTTTTTTTCATCTCTATTTGATTATTGCCACTTTATCAATTGTTTCTTGTACTAACTCTGGTCCAATGACAATTCTTTCCAAATTGTCCCAAAATAATAGTGATCTACATTTGCGTCCATATATTACTTTATATGGTGGCATGCCAATGCTTGAATGGTATCTATTATTATATGCAAACTCCGCAAGCCGCAAATGCCGATCCTAACTTTCCTTGTATTCCAATACGTATGATCTTAACATATCTTCCAAAGTGTATATTATTCTTTCTGTTTGTCTATCTATTTGTGGATGATATGCAGTACTAAACTTTAACTGAGTTCCCATGCTTTTTGCAAACTACTCGAAAATCTTGAAACAAATCTCAGATCTCTATCAGATACAATCCCTACTGGTACTCCATGTAATTTGATTATCTCCTTAATAAATATCCATGCTAATTTATCCAAAGAATATGTCATATTGATGGGTAAGAAATGAGTAGATTTAGTGAGTTGATCCACAATTACCCATATACCATCATGGGCTTCATTAAACTTAGTAGAGAACTTACAATATCCATGGAGATCTGATCCCATTTCCACTCTAGCATAAGCAATGGTTGCAACAATCCATCTGGCTTTTGATATTCTATTTTTACTCTTTCATAAGTCTTACATTGAGCAACAAAATTAGCTACATCTCTTTTCATCCATTTTACCAATATGCACTCTTAAGTTCTTGGTAAGTTTTAGTTTCCCTAGGATGAACAGTATATCAAGAGTAATTAGCTTTATGCATCAATTCCTTCCTTACAACGGAATCACTTAGAAACACAATCTTTTTTTTAATCGAAGATGTCAAGCTCGAAAGGGTACCCTAAACGTAACAGTCCGCCGTATGCTAAACGAGACATAAGAATCACTACCATAGTCATTTCAAAAGTCTTGTATTAGATGCAAGGCATTCCCTTACGATAATAGAATACGTATGCATTTGGAGATAGATAGTTCAACTTGATAGAGTAAGCACAAAAACATAAACCATAGATATCTCAGGACAAGCTACAAAATACTAAGGGGCATTCCCCTGCTAGAAAAAATTCAAGATATTAGCTTCTAATAACAACCCGAGCATTTAAGGTTTCCTATGAAAGCCGATACAAAGCTAATCATAAACCAATAAGGGTAAACTCTTAACTTCGCATTTGCCTGATTTGGCCAAGTCTGGGAACGCAGCCATATGTACGAGAACTGCATCAAAATGAAGCTATGAGGGTATAAGCTATGCTAGCTTAGTGAGTTTTACTTCCAAATTAAATACTTCATCAAACAATAGGGCAAGCAAGTTATATTAATAATCATATGAAATGCACAAGCACGTGATGCATACAATACATAAGACTTTCCGGGAGTCCTATGTTGAATGGATTTACACTTCCATTCGGGGTTAGGTGTTTTAGGCCTATATGACCATAGATTTCAATTTTTCTCATTTATATAGTGGTTGATTAAGGTGCCCACCTACTCATTAATTTTGTAGTTGATTCAAGTGCCTACCCCACTTCCATTTTAATTCAGGCCATTCCATGCCAACATTTGAGTTTTCAGGCCCATTCGTTGCCTAGCTATTATGCTTTCTTCCCACAAAGGTATACTAACAAATGTAATGTGACTTAATATATGATATGCATAGGCAATTTAGTTATATAGTCATGACATATCATTTAAGTGAATTATAAGCGATCATAGAGATTTCAGACACTTCAATTCTATACTAAATCATACACATATTTATAGCAATTTCCATTTCGCTATTCTTAACATCAATTCAACGAATTAGAATTCACTTGCACATTCCCATTTTATCTTGTCCTATTTCTAATGCCACTATCATTACAACCACAATCATAAGCATGTAATTTAAAGATAGTGAACTCACTTGGCCATGGACACCGGTCTTTAATGTTAGTATTTGGAAACAAGAATTCCCCCGATTCAAAATCACCTAAACGAAAGAAATACCCAAATGAGTATTTCATACCATAACTAATTCCAACTTATTAAATAAAAACTCTTAAGGTCGTAACTTTCCTGATAAATGGAATGTCCAACTTAAAACGACCATAACTTAGTCATTTTAACTCGAAATTTCACAAATGAGCGATCTATTTCTATCTACTTCGAAAGATCTATCTATTTATAATGTTATTCTTAAGTTTTGAAATCTTTTATGTATTGGAAAGCTCGGATCAGAGCTGATAAGTAGCTAAATATTGTATTTCAAAAATATTTTATGAAATTAGCATTATTTCTACCAAATATTTTATATGTGCATGCATTATCTACAAGTTATTATCATGAATGACATGATATGAGCTATCTATATGTATTTCCTTAATGATTTTTGGTTAAAAAGAATTTTTGGAGAACTTTTACTTTGCAACAATTTCAAAAACACTAGAATGAGAAAACTAGCATTATCTCTTTGAAAATCATCCATATTTTTACTAGGATAAAGCTTTGATGACCTATATACCTAATACCTTCGTTATCTTAATAAAATTCTTCATTTAAAAGTTGGAAAATAGATGTTTAAATATGGGTTTTGCCTAGTGACGAATTTTACACAATTTTAGGAAATGAAAATATTGTTTGATCCATGTTTGGGAACCTTTCCTTTGTTAGGTTTATACTTTGATAAAACACATTCGCTCTTATCAAAATCAAGTCTTTATCACATCTATTCCCTAAGGTTTATTTTTTTTTTTATTAAAATCCTCATTTTGACATTTGGAAATAGGTATTTAAATGGGGGTAATTTTTAGATCCGAATTTTGAAAACTTGTTTTTGAGATTATTCCTTGTGAAAAACTCATTTAATCTTTCTAAAATTAAGTCCTAATAAATCTACTCTCTAAGGCTTCTATTTTTTTAATAAAACTCTTTAGGGTTGGAAATTAGGTGTTTATTTAGCCTTTCACCTAGTTACGAATTTTAAGCTTTTGTTGGGGTTGAAACAAGTTCCCACTTGTTTTATAATTTTTTGTTTTATTTTGAAAATTTCTCTTAGTAAAACTAAGTTCAACTTATAAAAATCACTCTTTTATGATACTTATCACCTAAGTCCTTCATTCTACATGTAATACCTTCATTTTGAAGTTGGAAAATAGGTTTTCTAAATGGTTATTTCTCCATATCCGAATTTCAAAAATCGTTTTTTGATAGAAACAAAATAGATCTTGAGTTTTGGCAACACCTTCATTAAGATTATCATATTGCAAATCTTTTATGTATGTAAGACAAGTTACTATGGCATTTAAGTACTCTAAATAAATAGATCTACTATATTACTCATATCATGGATGCAAATGCAACATAAACAATATGTAGATGAGTTTAATGAAAGAGTATATGTACAAAATATCCATAAGAACAATATTTAGCAATGATATAGTAAAATAATAGTAAGATAACTTAAATATCAAGATCCACAACATTGTGATGGTAAAGATCTCATGCTTAAGTGTTTCCACATCCCTAGTGTAAACCCGGTTTTCCTAGTAATCGAGTAAACTTCGAAAACCGAAAACCACAACTCTAAACCGGATTAGCTTAAGCTTGATAGAGAAACTTGGGAACCATGGGTCCGGCTTTCCTTTGGTTTTAAACTAAAAGAACTTTTGTAAAATAAACTAATGTGGAATATTGTTTTAAAGTATATTTCAAACCATGAAAAGATTTGATTTCGAAAAAATTTCTATTCCAGGCCTTCTCGAGATCCATTGTGAAAAAGCAAGCCCCGGAACTCAAAATTCGGAAAAATATTCGAAATACTTTTAGAACCGAAATTTAATAAGGATTTCAAATATATAAATTTTATAATTTTTTTGTTTATAAAAATTACAGATATAGCCTTTTTCTCGTTTTTTTTTTTACTACCGGTAAAGTAATTATCTTGTTTATTATTCATTACTATTCACAAGTACAACCTACTACACTCACAAGCCACTCCCTACTCTTACATCCTTACAAATACTCAATTATATTTTCTTTTCTAAGAAATTTTTGTCTCTTAACAAATTATTACATTTAAGACTTATTATTACAAAAATTATAAAACAAAACAAATTAAACTCACTCTCTCTCTTCCCACTTTCAAAACCGGCGCAACCCCCCTCTTCTTACTCCCTTTTGTATTTTTTTTATCCAATTTATTAAACCATTAACCCTAATTTACTTCCATACATATATATATATATCTATTTATACTCTCTCTCCTCATTTTTACTCTTTCAAAATTTTCACTCAAGCAAAAACTCTCTCTTTTCTTCCTTGTTGTGGCCGTGACCCTCCCCTTTGCACACACACTCACACAAGCTTGTTTTTCTTCTTCATTTTCCTCTTAACTTAAGCCTTAGGTGATGAATCCTAAACCTTCTTACCACTAAACCTTGTAATGGCAAGACCATTCATAGTTGTTTTCATATTTAAGTCCCCACAAGCACTTGTTAGGGACAAGAAAATGCTACTACATGAATATCAAGCAATCACAAGAGTAGATCTTGTGTTTAAATGTGTTTTTGTTGGATTATCTTCATGTTCATGCATATAATAGTAGAGTAAAGTGAAGATCTTGCATAAAAATCCATGTTCATATTTTCAAACTCTATTTCATGCATCATAAGTAGTAGATATAGTATTTAGATGTTCATATTATACTTCACATTCATGATCTCATGGATATTTTGTGTTTTAATGCATTAATGATCATAAAGGTTTTCTCTTGTGTATATAAATGTTGTAGTTAGTAGATCTTAAGTAGATAAGACAATAAACTTAAAAAGGAAAAATTTTTGTTAAAAATGTTCAAAAGAAAATTTGGATGACTTCAAGACCATGCATTAAAAACCCTTTCATCAACTCTAAAATTGTGTTTTATATGAAAAATGAAGGGTATAGGTAATAGGTAATAGATATCATTAAGTGATGATTTTTATAAGTTGAAATGAGATTTGATAAGAAAAATATGCAAAACAAAGAGGAGAAATAAGATAGGAAAGTTTGAGTTACTAATCAACTTAAGAAATTCGTAATTTTGGAGTATTGTCATGAAAACACCTATTTTCCAAACTCAAAATGAAAATTTTATTTAAGAAATGAATTCTCTAAGGAATAGGTATAATGGAGTCTTAAATTTTAATGTATTAAACATGTTTTTCTCAAAAAAATCACTTAAAAACTAAATTTTCAAAATTCGGATTTTGGAATAACCTCTATTTGAGAACATGTTTACAAAGTATAAAATGGGAAATTTCATGAAGAAGCAAAGGTCCTAAGTAATAGAGTTTCTTAAGAAATAAGTCCAAAACAAATGGAAATGATCAAAGTTAGGAAACTAGTTTTCTTAAAAGTAAATATTCATGGAGTCCTACAAAATAAAGAGTTCTAAAATTTTCTTTTAGTAAACACCATCAAGATCATGCATACATCAAGCTCATAACATGTCATTCATGATAGGAAATCATCAATATTTCATGTATGGTTGATCTATATAGTAGAAACTTTTCAAACATTCACAAAATTATTTTTCGGAATTGGGAATTGCTACTAATCAGACTTTTTCGTACTCAAACATTTTCAAAACTTGAAAATAATATTAGAAATAGATAGATGTTACGCCCCGGAGGATACCTTAAACGTGGCAGTCCGTCGCATATAATATTAAAGCTAATGAATGACAACCTTAGTCATGCAGGAGCTTTGATATCATATGCAAGACGTACTTTCAATATAGTAGGAGACTCACAGGTGTATTACATTTAAGTAGATAATAAAAGCATGCAAAAACTTATATAAATAAACATGGAATATTCATTGGATAATAATCTCTTACAACTTCTTGGGGGCATTCCCTCGTCTCAAATACTCTTGATTAACTAAACCATCAACAAAATATACATAACTATAACATAAGCCTACTATAGAGATTTTCTTAGAAGTTTATGTTCAAAACTAAATACATATAACTTCTCCTAAAAACACCTAGTAGCTTTAGCTCATACCTGGTATATGGGGCTCCTCGGTGCCAACCATAGATAATCATACTATAACAAAAAGCTATAGGAGTATAAGTAAATCTAGCTTAGTGAGATAATTCTCTTCTACAAACATTTCCATATATCAAACAAGTATTTAAACAATCATATGAGAATGCACCAATCACATGAGCAAACAAAATACACAAGATTAAACGGAAATCATGTGTAGCATGGATTTTACGCCCTTCATGTCAGGGGTTGGGAGGTTACAGACCCATATGACCATTAATATTTGCAGATTTGCTGGCTCCTGCTTGCCCTGTAGACTTTCCGGCTCCTAATGGCCCGTGTAGACTTTCTGGCTCCTGCTAGCCACCACTACAACTTTCTCGTTTCCCCACATGAAGAATATTAGTGAAATAAATATGACTTATAAATATTGATATGCATCAATCATTTTCAATATAAGTCTAACCAATTAATGTTGAGTTCAAGTTAAAGGCAATCAAAACAATATTCATCATATAAATGCAAGAATCACAATTTATTTATCAATTCCTCTTTTGATATTCTTAACTTATATTCAACCAATCATAAATCCAAATCACACAATATTTGTTCATTTATCTTTTTCTTATTTTCTAGTGCTACTACTTACAAGCACAAACAAGGAAATGTAACTTAGTAAAGGATTAACTCACTCCATATCGGTAGCTCTTAATCGAAGTAGTCTTCCGAGAAAGTGATCTCGGTTCTTTCTTCACCTAAACAAGATGAAATACCTACAATGGGTCTTTCATAGAATTTCTATCTTTGAAAACTCTGAATCTATCTTAAAATCCTGGTAAAATTGGATTGGAGGAAATTCCAACTTAAAATTGCCATAACTCGCTCATTTTAACTCAAAATTTCGCATATTATATACCATTTTCTACCTACTAGAAAAGATCTATTTATTTCTAAAACTATTTTTATCATACTAAGTCATTTGGGTCCTGAAATAGTGGTGACTAGATTCACCACAAATTTTCACAAAACTTGAATTCTTTCTTTTAACAAAAGCTCATTTTAAAGAGATAGATATTATAATTGTTTGTGAAACCTTTGAAATGTATATACATATATTTGTTGACTCATATCAAATGTATGAAGTTAATGAAGTTGTCTCAAACCATAAGTTTTTGTAAAAGTAAAGTCTTCTAAAGAAAAGTGGGACTTTTGAAAATTCCTCTTATTGAAGTTATTTTAAATGAGTAAATTTCCTTTTTTTCTTAGTCCTTTCAAAGAATGATTTTATTTTCTTAGTTTCTAATAACAATTCTATATTCATAGAAATAATTTCCTTGTTTTTTGAGATCATTCCATTTTCATAAAAAGAATTTCTAGTACTTGATGAAAAAGTGAAGTTTTAGTAAAACTTTTGTTTACTCAAAAAGTTCCTTCTATGTTATGTATGTTTGTAAAAATTCCTATGAACTCCTCTAGATTTCTTGGAAAAGTTTGTTAAGATAAATCCTTAGTTTTATGAAAAATTACTTCCTATTTTTATTTCTATAAAGAAATCTCTATTTTAACAAAACCTTTCCTCATTTATCTTATTGAGACAAAAATCATTATGTTCATGCATGAATATGAATCATTAAGTTATGAAAACATAAGGAAACATAGCAACTTAAAGAAATAAGCTAGTAAAGAAATAAATCAAGTATTGGAACCTTAGTTTCATCAAGAAATCCCGGGATTAAGAATAGACTAGTCCCATAAAGAAAAAGAAAATGTTTTGACTTGATGAGGATAAGTCTAAGACTAGAAAGACTAGTCTTAAAAACAATATGGAAGTAAATAAATTGCAAGGAAAGTAAATAAATTGCAAAACAAATGAGCTTATATGCTCTAAAATATATATATATATATATATATAATTGCTACATAGATATATTTAGATAATTATATACATAAAAGCAACATAAAAGAAATTTGATTCATGAACAAAAACAAAGTATGAACCTATTGTTGCTTTCTTTAACCTTTATGGTTTAGAAAACACACACTAAGCTCATACTAAGTAAATGAACATAAAGAAAACTTGAAGAATTATTACCTATCAAGACTAATTTTGAGAGAACTTTGAGAGAGAACTCTTGTAAAGAATTTGAGAGAGTAATTTTGTTGTGTATGGAAAGTGTGAAAGAAGTGGAAGGAAGAGGGGATATTTATAGGAAAATGTGGGAGGAAATTTGTGTTAATTAAATAAATGAAAATTGAAACAAATTGGAGAGAGAGAGAGAGAGCATTGTCAACACATATTTGAGTGTAGAGAGGGATTGAGTTTTATTTTATTTTTATATTTTTATTAATGAAAAGTAAGTGAAAGATGTGAACTTGTATTGGAAATGAAAATTGTAAGAAATAGAGGTATGGTTTGTAAGAGTAGGTTGTAAGAAAAAGTAGAGATAGATTAATAATGTAGAAAGTAGAAAATAGTATAATGTAAAGTAGACATGACAATTTAAGTACCAGTAGTAAGAAAATACGCGTATAATTGCGATATCTGATATTTTTAGTTACCAAAAAATTATGAAATTGATAATTTTGAAAACCTTATATTTTTACCAGTCTAACGGTATATTTGGAATATTTTTACTAATCTGAACCCTGGGATATGCTTTTCGAAAACTGCGTCCGATTGTGCTCAAAACGAATCGCGATTTAACTAATCTGATTTTTTAAGCTTTCTCAGGTTATTATGAACTATTCTACATACTAAACTCTTACTAACTTTCCTAGGGTTGCTTAAACGAGAAAGCCAGACTTAAACGGTTACAAAAGACTAAGGTTTTGTTGACTTTGAGATTCCAGTTGACTTTCTAATTAGGGTTTAAGCTTAAATTGATCACAAAACTTTGGGGTTTTACAATAGATCTTTCGAAATAGATAGAAATCGATATATAATTTGCAAAATTCCGAGTTAAAATGACCAAGTTATGGCCGTTTTAAGTCGGGACTTCCGTAAATGACGAGAATTACGAATTTACTAGTTTTGATAAATAGTTTTGATTAGTTAAGTGGTGAAATACTTATTAGGGTATTTCTTCCTTTTTAGGTGACCCCGAAACTGACGATTCCCTATCACCGGATTACTATTACTAAAAGACCGGTGATCCAATGGCCAAGTGAGTATTACTTCCGATTCCATTTATTGTATGTGATTGTAATGAAAGTTGCATTAGATATTAGGTAAAGATAAAATGGATATGCATGATGGGGATGAACTCGAATTATGTATGATTGTTGTTGATATGAGAAATTGAATATAAGAATATCGAAACCGGGTGATTAACTATTACGTGTATAGATGAATTAAGATTGATTGTCTACAACTATTGATTGATCACTTAAGGAATTGGTATAATTGACTATTTGGAATTGAAAATAAATATGGACTCATTCATATCATAAATGGGGATGGAGCATTAGCATTGGTTGGTTGCCTGTGATCCTAAACGTTGTAAAAGTTGGTTAATCGTGATCCATAGACGAATTATTGAGTTGGTTAATCGTGATCTACAAACAAATTTATAAGTTGGTTGATCGTGATCTTAAACGGCATAATTTGGTAGTACCACAATATTTGTTAATCCGCTAACTCAGGATGGAGGGTGAAAGTCCATCCATATATGATTTTTGACTAGTCATATGTTTGTTGATTCCATATGATTGATGTATATCACTTGTCTGACTAATCACTTGCTTGTATGATGTGTTATGAATGTGATCTTGGAAGTTATCACTCACTAAGTTAGTATAGCTTACGTCCCTACAGTTTGTATTTGTTGCAGCACCAATTCATATGGCTCAGACCGAGGCAACCTACAGTTCAAGTACAGAAGCTAGGCGTTTCCTTTAGAAGTTGTATTTAATTTTGTTTAGACTTCCGTAGGAAACCAAGAGACTCCGAATGACTGTAAAAGACTTCTAAACGATATTCTTTTGTGAGGGAATACCCCTTAGAGTTTGTAACTAATTATATATGTGTTTTGATTTATTTTCCAATGCTATTGATTACCAAATTAAACTCTTTAACTTCATCGGTTCAAGTATTCTATTGTCGTAAAGGGATGCCTTACATCTATACAAGACTTTCGAAGGACTAAGGTAGTAATTCGTGGGTCTTATATGGTATGTGGCAGACTGTTACGTTTAGGGTACCCTATAGGCATGACACCTAGCATAAAGCTCATGGGGATTTTAGTGGAACCACACATGTATGATCTTGCCATTACATGTTTTAGTATGGTAGGGTCAAAATCTATTACCTATTTAGATGTGTGGAGTAAGAAAACTTAAAGAAAAAAAGTGTGTGAGTGTGTATGAAGAGAGGGGGTCACGGCACAATAAGGGAGGAGAAGAGAGGAGAGACAATATTTGCAAGAGTTTGTTAAATGAAAAGAAAGGAAAGTGAAATGAGATAGGTATAAAAGGGTTTATATAGAGAATTAGATTAGGGTTTGTGTAGAATAAAAGAAAGAAAATGAAATAGATTGAGTGAGAGTGTGAGGGGGAAAGGGGTGTCGATTTTGGAGCTTAAGGGGCCAGAAAGATGTTTGATTTATTTTATGTAATGAAATTCAAATTTAACAAGTAATTTAAGTAGTAAAAGTTCCATTGGAAAAGAAAATGTAAGGAAAATGATGTGAATTGCAAGAATAGATTGTAAGGATGTAAGAATAGGGTATGTGTGGTTGTATTTGGTGAATAGTGTGAAAGAAATCAAAAAGTTGATTAGATAATTAAATTACTAGTAGTAATGAAAATACGATAAAAAGACTATAACTGTAATTTTTATAAACCGAAAAATTTTTATAATTATATTTTTTAATTCCTTATTAAATTTTGGTTTTAACGAGTCCTATATATTTTTTTTCTACTTTCGAGTGCCAGGACTGGTTTTCAAAAACAGATCCCGATCAGGTTCGAAACGAATGAATTGCTCTAAAATATGATCTTTTTATGTTTTGATAAATTATTTAGGCTATATTCTAGAGTTAACTCATTTCTATTGTTACGGGTTTCAGTTCTCGGGATTGCTAGACTTATGGTTTCCAGATTCATCTTGTCCTAGAGTATTCCTTTAGGGTTTTGGTTCCTGGCTCCAATTTCAGAAACAAAATTCAAATTGTTAAGAGAATGAGGGCTTATAACCTACACCCCCTTAAACAGATTTTTGTCCTCAAAACTAAAACTTATATATCCTTTTTTGAAACGACTCAGAATACTTCCTTTGAATTTCCTCTTTAATCTCTCAGATTGCCTCCTTAAATGTATGGTTCATCTATAATACTTTCACTTACCGGATTTCATTGTTACACAACATTTGCGTGTTCTCATTCAAGACTTGTGCTAGATGTTCCTCGTAGGTGGGGTTTCTTTTGACTGAACGGGTTCCAATTCCGTGATTCTTTCCGAGTCGGGGCACATATTTCCTTAGTACTGAAACATAGAACATATGTTGCGTTCCTGATGGATTTGGGTATAGGGCCAACCGATATGCTAGATCTCCAACTCTTCCTCATATCTTGAAGGGTCCAATGTATCTCGGGCTCAACTTCCCCCGCGTACGTCCCCTTTGTATACTCTTAATCTGATCCACCTTCAAGTACATATGATCACCCACTTGAAATTCAAGAACTCGCCTAATCAAAACTGCCTAACTCCTTCGCCTGTCTCGAGCTTTTTTCTTCTTTTACTATATCGTTCTCACTTTATTAGCCGCCATTTTGTCTTAAGTTTGACCCAATAATATGCTTTTCTATGTTATCCCAAAACAAAGGTGTCTTATGATGCCGTCTATACAAGGCTTCGTAGAGTGGCATTTGAATAGTCAGGTGATAGTTGTTATTGCAAGCAATCTTAATTGGCGGTACGTAGTTATTCTAGTTTCTCTTGAATTCCCAAAACACATGCTCTCAACATACCTTCTAGGGTTTGGATTGTCCACTCAAACTGTCCATCGGTCTAAGGGTGATGGGCGGTGTTAAAATGTATCTTTGTACCCAAACTCTTTTGTAGCCTTATCTAGAACTTATGAACCTTGGGTCTCGATTTGATATAATTCTCGCAGGTACACCCTGTAACCTCACTATTCCTTGAATGTAGAACTTGGCTAGCTTATCTATAGGGTATGCGATGTTGATTGGCAAAAGTGCGCTGACTTGGTTTATTGATCCACAATCATTCGTATTGTATCACAACCTTTTAAAGTCTTTGGGATAACCTCACACGAAATCCATGGATGTCTAATCCCATTTCCATTTAGGGATAGGCAAAAGCCTTAACATTCCACCTAACCTTTGGTGTTCTATCTTCACTTGTAAGCAAGCCTTACATTCCATGCCACACTTGGCTATATCCCCCCACATACCATCCCACCAGTAGTGACTTTTCGCGTCTTGATACATTTTTGGCCTTCGAGGTGTATAGTGTAGCTGAAGTTGTGACTTCACTCAAAATTTCCTTCCTCAACTCCTCATCCTCTGATATGTATGGCCATCTTTTCATTCCGACCACTCCCCCCTCATCTATTACATGGTCAGAGTATTTTCCTTCCTGAACTTCCTTATTAAGCTTTTGCATTACTTCATATTTTTAAGCCTCCCAGATTTTCTTAACCAAGGTTGGTTCCAACACTAAATGGCTATCTCTAATTTCGCACTTTATATAGTGGATTAAATCCTCAATTCCTTAAATTATCTTGTTAGTTCTTTTTGGCTTATTATTGATGCAGTCACTTCTCCCTAATTTGTCCCAGCTCAGAGCGTCTTGCAACTGCATTTACTTTTCCCATACAATAGTTAATTCCCAGATCATAAGCTTCAATCGACTCCAACCATCTTCTTTGTCTAATATTTTTGTTCCTTCCGTATAAACGGGTACCTAAAGCTTTTATGATCTGTATATATATATATTGCATGTTTGTCCATATAGATAGTGCCTCCAAAGTTTCAAAGCAGAGACAATTGCAGCTAATTCCTATTCATGCGCAGGGTAGATCTGCTCATGTGGTCTCAATTGTCAGAAATCATAAGCAATGAATTTTCCTTCCTGCATCATTACACATCCAAGGCCATCGTCTGAAGTGTCACTATACACCATATAATATTTCTCCGGGTCTGGCAAAACCAAGATTGGTGCCGATACCCATAGTTGTTTTAATTCTTGGAAACTCTGCTCCCGCTTATCTGTCTATACGAATTTCTCATTCTTCTATGTTAATCGAGTCAAGGGCTTAGCTATTTTCGAAAGATCCTTTACAATCTTGCGACAATAGCCAGCTAATCACAAAGGATTATTATTCTGGTTACTATTTGTGGTTGTTTCCAATTCACAACAACTTTGATCTTCTCGAGTCGACCAAGATACCTTTTCTCAAAACAATATGTCCTAGAAGCATATCCGATCTAGCCAAAAGTCGTACTTAGACAGTTTGGCGTACGGCTCATTTCTCTTAGAGCTTGCAGCACTATCCTAAGATGCTCCTCGTGTTGCTTCTCACTCTTTGAGCAGGTCATAAAGTCATCGATGAAGAATATTGCATTCTTATCCAAGGTTGGTTTATAAACTCTATTCATAAGATCCATGAATGTAGCTGGTGCATTAATCAAATCAAAAGACATCACCAAAAAAATTCATAGTGCCTATATCTGGTACAAAAAGTTGCACATTTTTTGGGTTTTTTTCCTTAGTTGGCGATACTCAGCATATGTCAATGCGTGAAAACACGCATGCTTCTTGTAACTAATTGAATAGATCATCAATCCTAGGAAAAGGGTACCTATTCTTGACTGTAACTCATTGAGTTTACAGTAATCAACACAGCCTCAAGATTCATCTTTCATCTTCATAGACAAAACAAGTACGCCTCATCGTGACACCTTAAGACTTATGAACTTCTAATCCAACCGTTCTTGCAACTGAACTTTCAACTCCTTCAGCCTCACCGACGCCATTCAATAAGGTGCCTTTGATATCGGTTATGTATGCGAGGCCCAATTAACTTCCAAAATCAATCTCTATCTTCGGGGATAACCTAGGCAATATATTGGGAATACATCTGAGTACTCATCCATAATAGGTATATCTTTTATTTTCTCGTGATTCATCCTTATAAAAGGTATCCTCAATGGGCATTATGTCTTCATCCTCCATCCTTATCTCAAAAGAATTTAATCCATTCTCTTTGGGAATTGTGGTTTCTCTAACAACTCCACCATTTTCCCATATTTCTCATTAAAGCTTACTATCTTCTTTCAACAATCCACAATAGCTTTAACTGTGGTTAACCAGCTCATACTAGGAATGACTTCGTACTTACTCATTTCTAACACTATCAGCTCACCATTTTAAAGGGGTGTCCTTGTATTTCTAATGGACAATCTTTTAACATCTTCCCAGTCGACACAACACTTCCTGTGGGTGTCTTGATTCGTCGACTAGAGGTGGTGGTGACTATTGGTAATTCAAGCTGCCTAGCTAGACTAACGGTGAGAAACGAGGGTGTTGCTCTAGTATAGGACGACACATAGGCCTTACTTCTATACACCATTATACGGCCGGTGATTAAACCGGCATCATACTCTCCACTTTGGCTAAGGTTGCTAATTCCATCTCATTAACATCTTCTTCCTCTATCATCTACTGTTCTCCGAAATTGTAGAGTCTCATTCTGTGCCTGGCTGACGCGGTGCGACTCCTACTCTTACTTTCGCCCTTTTGTTGGGTTAGGCTCTACACTCTCACTTTCTCAAATCCATAGGAAGCTTACATTTCTTGTCTTTAGATTTTGAACTTGAGATATCAAATGGACTTTTCTCAAAATCTTTCTTTTCTATCATTTCAGATTCCTTTTTCTTGCTCCTTCAATTTTCCAAGCCTTTTTCCACAATCTCTGGATTAACTTTCATTCTAGGTCCTTCCAATTTAATTCTCGGGTCTTTATTAGACCTCTAAAGAACTCTTGTCTTTTCAGTTCTTCACTATCTCTGAAAGGTTTGGGTGTATATTATAGAAGGTCAGTGGACTCAATTTCACATTGCTCAACCATTCTACCTCTTTGCTTTACGTGCAAAAAATCTGCACTATGTCTCACCCTCCAACTAGAAGGAAAATAGTCTTCCAAAAATTTCTAATAAAAGCTTCTCAAGTGATGAGGGCATCGAATCCTTCTCCTTGATTTCCACTATATTCTAGCATTATATTTGTGCATGTACGTCCCATAATCCACTGAAGGTATGGTGGAACCTCTTAAGCCACAAAGATTTCTCAATTTAAGCCAACCAATTCTCAGCTTCATTGGGTTTACTAAAGGCTCTGTCAAAACACCGTTATTCTTTATGAAGTCTGGTAATAAGCTTTGATGGGTTCTTTGGTAAGGTGGCAGTGGTGGTGACGTAGGATCCTACACACTTTGACTTTGATTTAGGTTTTGTTTTTGGTTTGGGTTTTAGATGAATGTGTTTGGAAGATTAGCTAGTTGTTCAATTGTATTTGTAAAGCCCTCCTGCTAGTTCTGGGTGCTATCCTTAGCTTTGTTTGGGTAAAGCAAGTTGGTTATTTTCTTTTACCAGGGAACTTTCTTGCTCACGATTTTGATTTCCTTGGATTCACCCGTTTGTACAGTGCTATGCAAACTTCAAGATTTTCTTTAAGTTATCCCTCAAACACTTAATTGTATTCGCGGAAATCAAGTAATCAATCGAAATTTCAACAAGTCATAATAATTTTAAATCATGCAATCCAAGTCAAGAAATTTTGATAATATTAAATTGCAGAATTCAATTCAGAACTCAATTTGTGAAATCAAGCAAAAGAAATCAATCATAATGATGCAATGGGTGCAATGATGTGCATGTATTTTGTTGTTAATTAAGATTTGCTAAGAGCATATTGTGTATAAGGTTCCTTATTAGCTGCATACTTGTTTATGTTATTGGTTAAGAATACGAAACTTCCTTCTTTAGATAAGTACATGTTAAATTTCATCAGATCATACTAAGGTCATATATTCGGCTAAGTCTTTTACATTATGCTTACCAAAACATGAAAACCATGCTACTTGACTGCTTTAGACCTATCAAAATTACAATTTCTTGCTAAGCCGAGAAGGAAAAACATAAGACAAGAAACGAAAGACATAATGCACTAGAACTTCCTAAAGACATCACTAAGGCAACTTGTCATCCCTCATTACTTATTACAAAATTTTTGTTGGACTGTTGCGAGTCATGCTCGACATCACTATTTTCTTCTATTTTAGGAGTCTCCTAGGGTAGGGGTCGGAGGATGATCTCTACTAGAAGAACTCCCATCATCCCTCCTAACAAATAGGCTTAAATATTCTCTCACTGTAATCCTTTTCTTTCTAGGTGGCCAAGTTTTTTCCTCCTACTCGGGCTCCTCCTCTTCTTCCTCTTCTTCTTCTTCTTCTTCTTCTTCTTCTTCTATCTATCTTGCATCTCTCTATCCTCTTCTCTTATCATCTCCTCTCCAATTTCCTCCAAGATCCTCCCATCATTCTCTTGGGCTTCCCTCATCATGATATCTTCAGAATTTTCATCCCATATAGGATTAATGAGTGTTTCACTTGTCACTCTCGGGCCTTCTCCAAATACATATATGTCCCTCCATAGACTAGGATCATATTCGGGTTCTACCCTGTGGCTATCCAGGATTTGCAAATCTTAATCAAAATCCAGATTAGGTGGGTTTAGTTCGTTGCTTGGATTTTCTTCAATTCTAGCCGGTTAAGATGTTCTATTCTCTTCCTCATCTACCCAGTTTGGGTCTTCCTCCTCATTTTCATCCTCATCATGGTTTACCTCTATTGGGGCATTCCCAGATTATATGCCTACTTCACTAGGGGGTGGAGCTTGAATTTCTACAGATGTCGGAAAAATATCCAAATATATTCCTTACCAATAGAAATGGTTGTTCGCGTCGGCCTCATGCCATTCCCTATGGTTCATCAAGTCATCGTGGGCATACACATACAAAGGTCAAATGCTCCTCCATACTCGAAAGTCAAGGTAGGGGGGATTATCTTCCTTCTTCAAGATAAAAATAGCCTCTCCCAACATTTGGTTCATTCCTGTAATCTACCATGATTCTCTCCACAACATAGATTTTTTCCAACATGGACCATTTTCTCCTCCTGATTGGATCATACCTAATCTGATCAACTACCTTTTCCCACCGGGTATACCTAAAGCCTCTTTTCCAGATCACATACATTTCTCTTAGAGTCCTAGGTCTCTCGACCAAAGCAAAATCCTCACATAGAGTTCTCAGTCCCAACTTTTAATCCACAAATATTTCACTAGTCCCTTTTAGAAACGTTCTGACTCTTTCCTAGGTTTCACCTAAGGATACCTATACCAAGAAAAGATTTCTAGTTAGATTTCATCTTTAACTTCATTCTTACCCTATGATTTATTTATTCCCAAATTTTAAGCTTTTAAATTTTATTGCCATGCTTTACATTTTTTAGGCTCTGATACCAACTTAAACTGTCACGCTCTAAAGGGTATCCTAAATGTAACAGTCCGTCGCATGCTAAACAAGACTTAAGAATCACTACCATAGTCATCCAAAAAGTCTTGTATTAAATGCAAGGTGTTCTCTTACGACAATGGAATATGAATGCATTTGGAGGTAGATAGTTCAACTTGATAGAGTAAGCATAAAAACATAAACTACAGATATCTCAAGATCAGTTACAAAAATACTAAGGGGCATTCCCCTACTAGACAAAAGTCCAGATATTAGCTTTTAATAACCACCCAAGAGTTTAAGGTTTCCTATGAAAGCCTATACAAAGCTAATCATAAACTAATAAGGGTAAAATCTTAACTTCGCAATTACCTGATTTGGCCAAGTTTAAGGATGCAGCCATATGTACAGGAACTATATCAAAAAGAAGCTATGGGGGTATAAGCTACGTTAGCTTAGTGAGTTTCACTTCCAAATTAAATACTTCATCAAACAATAAGGTAAGCAAGTTATATTAATAATCATATGAAATGCACAAGTACGTGATGCATACAATACATAAGACTTTCCGGGAGTCCTATGTTGAATGGATTTACGCCCTCCATTTGAGGTTAGGTGTTTTAGGCCTATATGACCATAGATTTCAATTTTTCTCATTTATATAGTGGTTGATTCAAGTGCCCACCCACTCATTAATTTTGTAGTTGATTCAAGTGCCTACTCCACTTCTATTTTAATTCAAGCCATTCCACGCCAACATTCGAGTTTACAGGCCCACTTGTTGCCTAGCTATTATGCCTTCTTCCCACAAAGGTATAATAACAAATTTAATGTGACTCAATATATGATATGCATGGGCAATTTAGTTATATAGTCATGACATATCGTTTAAGTGAATTATAAGCGATCATAGAGATTCCAGACACTTCAATTCTATACTAAATCATACACATATTTATAGCAATTCGCATTTCGCTATTCTTATCATCAATTCAACCAATTAGAATTCACATGCATATTCCCATTTTATCTTGTCCTATTTCTAATGCCACTATCATTACAAGCACAATCATAAGCATGTAATTTAAAGATAGTGAACTCACTTGGCCATGGACACCGGTCTCTAATGGTAGTAATCAAAAAACATGAATTCCCTCGATTCAAAATCACCTAAACAAAAGAAATATCCAAATGAGTATTTCATACCATAGTTAATTCCAACTTATTAAATAAAAACTCTTAAGTTCGTAACTTTTGTAATAGATAGAAAGTTCAACTTAAAACGGCTATAACTTAGTCATTTTAACTCGGAATTTTGCAAATGAGCTATCGATTTCTATCTTCTTCGAAAGATCTATCTATTTATGATGTTATTATTAAGTTTTAAAATCTTTTAGGTATTGGAAATTTCGGATCAGAGCTGATTAGTAGCTAAATATTGTATTTCCAAAATTGTTTTGTGAAATTGGCATTATTTCTACCAAGTATATTATATGTGCATGCATTATGTACAAGTTATTATCATGAATGACATGATATGAGCTATCTATATTTATTTCCTTAATGATTTTTGGTTAAAAAGAATTTTTGGAGAACTTTTACTTTGCAACAATTTTAAAAACACTTGAATGAGAAAACTAGCTTTATCTCTTTGAAAATCATTCATATTTTTACCAGGATAAAGCCTTGATGACCTATATACCTAATATATTCATTATCTTAATAAAATTCTTCATTTAAAAGTTGGAAAGTAGATGTTTAAATATGGGTTTTGCCTAGTGACGAATTTTACACAATTTTAGGAAATGAAAATATTGTTTGATCCATGTTTGGGAACCTTTCCTTTGTTTTAGGTTTATACTTTGATAAAACACATTCACTCTTATCAAAATCAAGTCTTTATTACATCTATTCCCTAAGGCTTTTATTTGTTTTTATTAAAATCCTCATTTTGACATTTGGAAATAGGTATTTAAATGGGGGGAATTTTTAGATCCGAATTTTGAAAACTTGTTTTTGAGATTATTCCTTATGAAAGGCTCATTTAATCTTTCTAAAATTAAGTCCTAATCAAACCTACTCTCCGAGGCTTCCATTTCTTTAATAAAACTCTTGTTTTAAGATTGGAAATTAGGTGTTTACTTAGCCTTTCACCCTAGTTACAAATTTTAAGCTTTTGTTAGGGTTGAAACAAGTTCCCACTTGTCTTTTATAACTTTTTCTTGTTTTGAAAATTTCTCTTAGTAAACCTAAGATCAACTTATAAAAATCACTCTTTTATGATACCTATCACCTAAGCCCTTCATTCTACATGTAAGATCTTCATTTTGGAGTTGGAAAATAGGTTTTCTAAATGGTTGTTTCTCAAGATCCGAATTTCAAAAATCACTTTTTGATAGAAACAAAATATATCTTAAGTTTTGGCAACACCTTCATTAAGACTATCATATTGCAAATCTTTTATGTATGTAAGACAAGTAACTATGGCATTTAAGTACTCTAAACAAATAGATCTACTATATTACTCATGTCATGGATGCAAATGCAACATAAACAATATGTAGGTGAGTTTAATAAAAGAGTATATAAAAATATCTACAAGAAAATCATTTAGCAATAATATAGCAAAGTAATAGTAAGATAACTTAAATATCAAGATCCACAACATTGTGATGGTAAGGATTTTATGCTTAAGTGTTTCCACATCCCTAGCATAAAGCTCATGGGGATTTTAGTAGAACCACACATATATGATCTTGCCATTACATGTTTTAGTATGGTAGGGTTAAGATCTATTACCTATTTAGATGTTTGGAGTAAGAAAACTTAAAGGAAAAGAAGTATGTGAGTGTGTGTGAAGAGAGGAGGTCATGGCACAATAGGGGAGGAGAAGAGAGGAGAGAAAATATTTGCAAGAGTTTGTTAAATGAAAAAGAGAGGAAAGTGAAATGAGATAGGTATAAAGGGGTTTATATAGGGAATTAGATTAGGGTTTGTGTAGAATAAAAGAAAGAAAATAAAATAGATTGAGTGAGAGTGTGAGGGGGAAAGGGGCGCCGATTTTGGAGCTTAAGGGGACAGAGAGATGTTTGAATTATTTTGTGTAATGAAATTCAAATTTAATAAGTAATTTAAGTAGTAAAAGTTGTATTGGAAACGAAAATATAAGGACAATGATGTGAATTGTAAGAATAGGAAGTAAGGATGTAAGAATAGTGTAATACCCTTGATTTTATATAACCCGGCTATAACAAAAATATTAGAAATCACTCCAAATTTTTCGCGATTTAAATTTTTAAGTATGAACAAATTAGAATAAAGAATCTTTATTACTAAGACTATAAAAATTCATAATAAAGAATAAAGAAAACTATTTACTATTTACGAACTTAAGTTTTAATGTAAAATATATATATATATATATATTAAAACATTCAAGTTAAATAATTCTGAGTCTATAAAAACTAAAAGTCTGATATAATCCAGTAATTTATAATTAGTAAAAAGAACCGAGTAACAAATATAAAATTAAAATTAAATTTCTAATCTAATAAAAAGTCTAGAATAAATTTATAAATAGAAATGATTTCATATGTAATTTCAAATCTTAAAGATTTATAATAAAGTCGAATTAAGGACAATATAATTATTAATTTATCAAAATACCACGAAACGAAACTTTTAAACAAATAAAATACAATTTAGGATAGCAGGTATAAAAACATAAAAGTAAAAGTATTAAACTAAAGATTCTATGTGTACGATCGTATTCAGAATATTTAATATCGTTAATATATAAATTTTTATCCAAAAATATTATCAAATCAGTATTTATCATACGTGTCATTTAGATCCATAAAATTAAATTTTTTCACCAATTTATATTTTCCCCTACTCCTTACATATTTATTGGTTATAAATTTATCATTTTCTTTTTATTTTTATATTTCCATACATCCTAACTAAGTCGCATTTTTCCTTTGTTTTGGATTCGCCTTACGTGATTTGCTTCAAATTTGAATTCTCCCTGGACGCGTACAAATCCTCAACAAAAAGCGAAAATTCAAACATATATATAGATATCTTTAATAGAAATTCTATGTATGACATAGTATTCATAATATTTAACAAGGAGAATATGAAAATTTTCATCTAAAAATATTACCGAATCAGTATTTAACATACGTATTACTTAAACCCATAAAATTAATTTTTTTGCATAAATTTATATTTTTCTCACTCCTTACATATTTATTAGCTATAAATTTATCATCTTCTTTTTATTTTTATATTTTCATACATCCTAACTAACTGGTTTTTTTTCTTTGTTTTGTTCTATTCCGTATTACGTACTTGGATTGTTTTGAATTTGAACTCCCCTGGACGTGATAAGGTTTTAACAAAAAGTGAAAATTCAAACGCATATATACAAATCTTTAATAGAAATTCTATGTATACTATATTGTTCAGAATATTTAATAACGCGAATATGAAATTTCTCATCTAAAAATATTACAAAATCAGTATTTAATATACGATCACTAAACCCACAAAATTGATTTTTTTTCACAAATTTATATTTTATTCCCTCCTTATACGGTTATAAATTCATTATCTTATCTTATATTTTATTTATATATATTTTAAACCTAAAATAATTATCAACTAATTAATATATAACTAATATATGTATATTTACAACTTGCTGGAGACGGATTTGCATGGATTGAAGGGCCGTGATCTTCTCAATTGTGGTGAGCCGAATTTCCTCCAATAATGTACATGAAAGTCAATACAAATCTAATCCTAAGCCAATATAAACATGCCAAATCACCCACCAATTAATGACAATAAAACAAGCTGATCAAACAGTAATAAATGCAAATAATTCGTTCAAATATGAAGGAGAAACACGGCCGATTACGTTTTGTTTATATATATATATATATATATATACATACTAAAGACCTTAGAAGAAGGAGCAAACGGACTTCAAACCCTCTCAAATTTTTCAAAACTCTCTACATCTATTAGGAGTAGAACAAACCCAGAAAACAATTTTTAAACGCTCATATCTACCCCGTTCAAAAATTCGAACAAAAACTGAGAAAAAGTTCAAAAACGAGCTTGAGGTAAGTGATTCTCATTCCGCGAGTTTTGATATTTTTAGTTGTTATATATATATATAAATATCATGTATAAATGCTTAGGAATGAATTAGAATGAATTTATGTGTGTAAAACAATGGAAAATCGGATCAAAACCAAGGTTGAAGACGATGAACAGTGCTTTCCGATGAGCCCAGGCTTGGTGTACGAGCGTACATAACCCGTATACCCCCGGATAGCAACATGTAGGGGTGTACATAACCCGTGCAACCCTCGGCCAGCCACGGTGTACGGGCGTACTCGACCCCGTGTACCCCTCGGCCAGAAGAAAAACGAAGCTAAATATAAATAATTATATAATAAATAATAATTTAAATAATTTTAGAATGTTTATTATTTTTCCTGCATTTATTTATTTTTCTGGAATAGTAATAGTAATACAATAATACAATAATATCAAACCCGAAATTTATTTATTATTTATTTAAATTTAAAAATAAAATTATTTTTCTGACTTTATTAAATATAGGATATTTAAATATTTAATCTATTATTAGTAATCTAAAAAGAATTTTCTTTAGAAATATAAATTACTTTGTTAAAGTAATTTCCGCATAATAGATTTCTAATTATTAATATCCTTAATATTATTAAAAGAATTTTTAGAATTTCAAAAATATTATTGAAATAATAATGAACATGGATATAAGACTAAAATTACTTTAGTAATAATATTAATTAAAATAAAAACAATTAGTATAATTCTTAATGTGGTAGAATATAATCTATTTTCGGAAATTTATTATTATTACTATTATTATAATTATTATTGTTATCATTATTGTTATTAGTAATATTGATTTTGTTACTAAAACTATTAAATTGTTTTTGTAATTAAAATTGTTTTTACTATTAGTAGTAATATTAAAACTAATATAATCGCCATTATCTTTGATACTAGTATTACTACTACTTTTATGAGTATCACTCATACTAAGATTAGTGTATTATATAAGTAAAATATATGATTTTTGGTAACTAATTAAAATAGATTCAGTAATTGAATTAAGCGATTAGTTTCCAATTAACTCAGCTTAGATTAATATAGTAAGTAAGTTCATAAAAAGAAAGGAGTACGTAATTTCTAAAATATGTCTAATATTATAATTAGTGTAAATAATAGTATAAGTTATACCAAAACTAATCCGGTGAATATGATATTTCAAATATCTTATCTTCGGAACTAATAGAAGAATATATTAGTAAAATAATAAATATCTGTTATTTCATTCCATAGGAATATAAATCGATTCTCGGACTACCAGTAGCTTATTACAGCAATATAGCGAGGACCACAGGTGAGGGACTTTGACCTTATCATATTGTTTGTGCTTGTAGTTAGTTGCATTGATAATAACATATCAAACTGAATTACATGTGGGGTTGGGTAAATTGCATGCTGCTTGGTGTATGTATGATTGCCAAAACATCTTATTATAATTAACAATTTCTTTGTATGATGACAATTGTATGGAGCGTGTTGATGTTTGTCTGTAATTGTATTATCGTCCTGAACCTGATTAAAAACTATTGGTACCATAAAATGAAATGGGCATGCATCGCATATATTGCATATTTGCATCTCTAAAAGCGTAGTAGTCTATTACGTATTGGCCATCCGGGACTTTGATAATGCTTGGTTGACCTAGGCTAGAGGCTATTAGATCAACGCAAGGTTACCTTTGATTCTATTGGTACCATAAGAACTAAGTGGTAAATGAAGGATGCCGCTTATGGTATTGTTTGGATGACTAATGCTTAGGGAGTTGCTAAAGGTATGTACATGGGATGGTTTGTTAAGATATCATATTAAAAGTGATAACCCTAATACGAGAAATTGTAGATTCCCATGTATGCTTGGCTTCTTCTGGATAGACTATGTACTACTGGTTCCTTCAACCCTGATGAGAGGGGTAAATCTCCATCCTGCTCTAGACTTCGGATTCTCCAAGCTTGTATTTGTTCATATGCTTGATTGTGGCATTACATATGTTTGCTAAGTAAACTTGATTTCCACTGTTTGATATGTGGTCTGGTCAGGTCATCTCACTGAGCGTGTGGTTTTGCTCACCCTCCAACAGTCTTTGTGCAGGTATAACGTTAGCTGGGATTGGGTTAAGCATGAGTGAAGAGTGCTACATCAAAAGACCTTGCTGAAGATAGTTTCATAGATTATATTGGTCTCAAAGGACAACTTAGATAAATGGTATAATTGATTAAGATCTTGTATTTTATAGGTTTAATCTCAATTTCATTATTTGGTAGGGGATACCGATTCTCTGCGGTTCTGGCAAACTAAAGAAAATCAGAATCCTTAGTATTTATATAACATATTGGTATGACTGCATTACATGTAACAATTATAAATTAGAGTCTTGTAATATCTGACTTGCAAGACGGTTCTCATATTACGGGTGCACACGTGGTATGATGACTACAGGATGATACTACTAGGCCCTATTTTGAGGCGTGACAAATAGGGTATGGGTGGTTGTTATTGGTGAATAGTGTGAAAGAAATCAAAATGTTGATTAGACAATTAAATTATCGGTAGTAATGAAAATACAATAAGAGGCTATAACAGTAATTTTTATAAATCGAAAAATTTTTATAATTATATTTTTTAATTCCTTATTAAATTTCGGTTCTAACGAGTCCTATACATTATTTTTCTATTTCCGAGTCCTAGGGACCGGTTTTCGAGAACAGATCTGGATCGGGTTCGAAACGAATGAATTGCTCTGAAATATGATCTTTTTATGTTTTGATAAATTATTTAGGGCTATATTCTGGAGTTAACTCATTTCTATTGTTTCGAGGTTCCGTTCTTGGGATTGCCAGACTTAAGGTTTCCAGATCCTTCTAGTCCTAGAGTATTCTTTTAGGGTTTCAGTTCCCGGCTCCAATTTCCAAAACCGAATTCAGATTGTTAAGAGAGCGAGGGCTTATAGAAGAACTCCTTCTCCATCTAATTGAAACTCTTTATACTTTTATTATGTGAGACCTTAAATTATACTTGTAATTCTACATCTTGCTTTTGTACACTTTAAATTGTTTGAAGTAAAGTGGGTTTTAAATCCAAATTTGCAATCTCAATTTTTAGATCTTGCAATATAAACTCTAATTGCAACCTTTCAAAATTCCTAATATGTTCTTTTTGATTTGTGATCATGAAAGCTACTTCTCCATAACTTTTATGGCTTAAGGTATCTGTAACTGCATTAATCTTTCCTGGATGATAATTGACATTCAAATCATAATCATTTATCAATTCTAACCATCTGCATTGTCTCATGTTTAATTCCTTTTATGTAAATAAATATTTCAAACTTTTGTGATCAGTGTATACTTTACACTTTTTTCCATAAAAATAATGGCTCTAAATCTTCAAATCAAAGGCAACTACTGCCGATTCTAAATCATGTATTGGATAGTTCACTTCAAGAGGCTTTAACTGTCTAGATGCATATGCAATAACTTTTCCTCCTTGCTTCAACACATAACCCAATTCATTTTTAGATGGATTACTACAAATAGCAAAAATATTCTTATTATAAGACAAAACTAGAATTGCAATAGATATAAATCTTCTCTTTAATTCCCGAAAACATTGTTTCCTCTTCTCGTTCCATTCGAACTTTTCATTCTTTCTTGTTAATTGAGTTAAGGGCAAAGAAATCTTAGAAAAGTTTTGAGCAAACTTTCTATAATACCCAGCTAATCCTAGAAAACTTCTTGCTTCTATCACTGTTTTTGTTCTTTTCCATTCAATAATGGCTTTAATCTTTCTTGGGTTTACTGAGATTGGTTCTCCTGATAGAACATGTCAAAGATAAGATGTTTGCCTTAACCAAAATTCACATTTTGATAGCTCAGCATACAACTTTTTTCTCTTAAAACTTGAAACCCTACGCTTAAATGTTCCTCATGTTGTGCTTCAGAAGTAGAATATACCAATATATCATCAATGAAAACAACAACACATATAACCAGCAAATGTCAAAAATTTTTATTCATTAAATCCATAAAGATTGATGGAGCATTAGTTAATCTAAAATGCATTACTAGGAATTCATAGTGACCATATCAAGTCCGAAATGCTATTTTAGATATATCTTTTGTTTTGATTCTGTCACGCCCCAGAGGGTATCCTAAACGTGGCAGTCCGCCGCATATAATATTAAAGCTAATGAATGACAATCCGTTGTCACGCAGGAGCTTCGATATCATATGCAAGGCGTGCTTCCAAGATAGTAGGAGACTCATAGGGGTATTACGTTTAAATAGATAGCAAAAGCAAGCATGAACTTAGATAGATAAACATAAGGTTTTCATTTAACAACAAGTTCGTACATCATCTTAGGGGCATTCCCCCGCCTTTAAGTCTTTGATCAACTATACTAATAACAAAATAAACATAACTACCACATAAGTCTACTATAGAGATTTTTTCTAGAAGTCTATGTTCAAAACTAAAAATACATAAACTTCCTCCAAAAACTCCTAGTAGCATAAGCTCATACCTGGCACACTAGGCTCCTCGTGGCCAACCATAGATAATCGTACTATAATAGAAAACTATAAAGGTATAAGCAAATCTAGCTTAGTGAGATAATTCCTAACTATATAACATTTCCATATGACAACCAAGTTATTTAATTCAAGCATATGTAATGCATCAATCACATGAACAACCAAATACACGAGATTAATCGGAAATCCAGTGCAGCATGGATTTAACGCCCTCCATGACAAGGGTTGGGTGGTTACAGGCTCGTACGACCATCAATATTTGTAGATTTGCCGGCTCCTGCTTGCCCTGTAGACTTCCTGGCTCCTACTGGCCCATGTAGACTTACTGGCTCCTACTAGCCACCACTACCACTTCTTCGTTTCCCCACACGAAGAATAGTAGTGAAATAAATGTGACTCACAAGTATGATATGCATGAATAAATTTCAATTAAACATTTAACCATATAAGTTGAATTCATGTTAAAGGTGATCAACCATAATTTCATCATATCAATACAAGAGCCACACTTTTATTTAAAATATCATCTTTCGATATACTTAGTTTTCATTCAACAATTATTTCAATAACAATTGTTCATTTATCTTTTTCTAAATTTCTAGTGCCACTAATTACAAGCACAAACAAGGAAATGTAACTTAGGAAAAGAATTAACTCACTCCATAATCGGTAGGTCTAATCGAAATAGTCCTCCGGATAGACGATCTCGGGTCCCTCGTCACCTAAACAAGATGAAATACCCAAAATGAGTCTTTCATAAGACTTCTATTCTTGAAGATTCTAATATTTTCTTAAAATCGCGGTAAAATCGTATAAGGAGAAATTCCAACTTAAAATGGCCATAACTTGATCGTTTTAACTCGGAATTTCGCGTATAATATACCATTTTCTACCTACTCGAAAAGATCTACGCATTTCTAAGCTTATTTTCATAAAACTAGGTCATTTGAGTTCTGAAAAAACAGCGGTCAGATTTGCCACGAATTTACAAAAACTTGTTTTCCTTCTTGTAAATAAAGCTCATTTGGAAAGATGAATATTTCAAGTATTTTGTAAACTTTTTGAAAGGTATATACATATATGTAATGACTCATAATAAATGGATGAAGTAAATGAAGTTGTCTCAACTTATGAAAAGTAAGGTTTTAAAAGACTTTGAACTTGAGATTTTATTGGAATATTCATTTTACTTTTGAAAGATCTTGAGTTATTTATGGTAAATATTCTTTTTCTAAATTTAATCTCTTGTAATTACTTTAAGTTCTAAGGTGTGGTTTTATTTCTAAACATGGATTCAAAAAGTAATAAAATGATATTTTTGTTTCTTGTAATGATTTCAAAAGAATTTCTATTTCTTGATGAAAGATAAGTTTTCATAAAACCTTTTGTTTATTTAAGAAAAATCATTTCCAAGCATGTTCATGAGTTTTTAGGAAATCTATTTCCTATTTTTATTTAACAAGAACCTTTAGTTTATGAAAGCACTTCCCCATTTATTTTTATTGAGACAAAAACATTATGTTCATGCATGAATATGAATCATAAACTATATAAATATAAAGGAGCATAATAACTTGAAAGATTAAACAAATAAGAAAGTAAATCAAGTATTGAGATCTTAGCTTCATCAAGGTACCCCGGGACTAAGAAAAGACTAGTCTCGAAAGAAAAGAAAAAGAAATTGTTTTGACTTGATGAGAACAAGTCTAAGACTAGAATGACTAGTCTTAAAAACAACTTGAAATAAATAAATTGCATGAAAGGTAAATAAATTGCAAGACAATGAGCTTATATGCTCTAAATATATATATATATATATATATTTATATAGCTATATAGATATTTAAATAGTTATAAACATAAAAGAACATAAGGGAATTGTGATTATGAACAAAAACAAAGTATGAACCTCTTGTTGCTTTCTTAACCTTCATGGTTTTAGAAAACACACACTAAGCTCATGCTAAGTAGATGAACATAAGGAAAGCTTGGAGAAATTTTTACCTAAAAGGAGCTAAACTAGGAAGAACTTCTTGAAAGAACTCTTGAGAGATTTTGGGAGAGATTTTGGTATAGTAACTTTAGAGAAGAAGTGGTGTGAAAGAAGTGAAGGTATGAGGGGGTATTTCTAGGAAAATGTGGGAGATAATTTGTGTTAATTAAATAAATGAAAAATAAAACAAATTGAGGCATGAAGGGGGTGTGGCCGGCGCAATTTTGGTGTATTGGGGGAGGAGAATTTTATTTTTTTGTTATTTTGTTAATTAAAAGTGAGAAATGAAAGATGTGAAGTTGTATTGGAAATGAAAATGTGTAAGAAATAGGTGTATGGTTTGTAAGAGTAGATTATAAGAAAAAGTAGAGATAGATGAATACTATAGAATAGTAGAAAATAGTGTAATGTAAAAGTAGACATGACAATTTAATGCCGGTAGTAAGAAAATATGTGTATAAAAGCGATATCTGATATTTTTAGCTACCAAAAAATTACGAAATTGATATTTTTGGAAATCTCATTTTTACGAGTTTAACGGTATATTTGGAATATTTTTCCCATTCCGAGCTCCCGGACACGTTTTTCAAGGGTCGTGTCCGATCGGGTTCAAAGGACACTCGAATTTGCAAAACTGATATTTTTATAAAACCTATAGCTATTACAAACTATTATAGCTGACTTTTCGAACTTCGTTTTCTAGGGCTTGAGAAAACGACAATGCCGGAATTAAGCGGTTACGGTAAACTAGGGTTTTGGTTGACTTAAGAATCCGGTTGACTTCTGATTAGGGTTTAGGTCTTTGATTCGATCACAAAACTTTGGGAGTTTACAGATTCTAATTTGATGATATTCGGATTTCAAATCAATTTAGAAAAACACTTTTGCTCCCTTTAACTGATCAAACAAATCATCAGTTCTTGACAATGGATACTTGTTTTTAATAGTAACTTTATTCAAGTCTCTGTAATCTATGCAAAGCCTTATTGTTTCATCTTTCTTCTTAACAAATAACGTAGGTGCTCCCCATGGCGATGCATTGGGGCAAATAAATCCTTTATCCAATAATTCTTGTAACTTTGTTTTTTATTCTTTCAATTCCACATTGCTATTATATATGGAGGCTTTGATATTGGTTCAGTTTTATGCATTAAGTCTATAACAAATTCGACTTCTCTTTGAGGTAGCAAGCCAGTTAAATGTTCTGGAAAGATATCAACAAAATCACGTACAACTTAAATATTTTGAATTTTTAACTTTTCTTTCCCTTCATTCTTAGAATATAAAGTACTTTCCTCTAACTCATCAACTTTTTCTCCTAATATTTCAATAGCTTTTATTTTAGCTTGATCATTTCTAATCACTTCTCTCGTGAATACAACTCTCTTCATCTCATCATTAACAAACTAAACCATTTTAAGTTGATAATCTGGTTCACCTTTGCAGCTATCATCCAGATCACTCCTAGAATAACATCATATCATTGCTTGTCCACTACCATAAGATCAGTAGTGGTATTTTTTATTATTAATCTGCAAAGGACATCCCTTTATAACTTTGTGAATAATAATCATTCCATCCATAGGAGTTGGCATTGCCAAACCTTTTTCCATCATTTCATAATACCATCCAACTCCTTTGGACAGATTAGAATTGATAAAAGAATACTTAGCACGAATATCAAATAGTACATATATAGGAGTATTCCTCACTTGGATTGTTCCTAATCAATATTCAATTTCTAATTACTACTTATTCTATAAATCACAACACTAATCAACCAAGGTGCAAATAATATAAAATTCACAAGATAAGTTTGATTACATACTTGCTATCAAACTTGAATTCTCCACTTCATCCTCATCATAATCATCATCCATTTCCTCAAATATTGGAGTCCCTTGCATCGTGAACATCCTTCCTGATCCTATAGGTTTATTTCCTTGATTACTTCGACTTTTCTTCTCTTTTGTCTTACTGGGTTCTTTGGATTGCTTAATTCCTTCATTTTAAATTCTTTGAGGGCAATTAGTCTACATATGTTCCACTTTGTTGCAATAAAAACATGTGACTCCAGATTTCTTTGGACAAGTGTTGACATTATGTCCAGCTTCTCCATAAAAATAACATCAATTTTGAAGTTAAGGAGAATCTCTTGGATGATGGGTTTCCTTGTACTTCCAAGAAACAAGATTGCTTATCCTTGGCATGCCTCCATTGATGTTCCAAAAGATTTAGAAAACTTGGCTTTTTTAGAGGAGGAACCCATATCTAAGTTACCATAGAATCTCTTTTAAAAATTTTGCCTCGCTTTTTATATCTTTCTATCTCATACTTTTTAGCTCATTTTATAACTCAAGCCTTCTCCCCCAATGTAGAAAAGTCCTCAATTTCGGACTCTGTCAATCTTCTTTGATGGTGTAGCTCCAAACCCGCCATAAACACTCATCTTTTTAATTCATCGTTGTCGTTATAGGTTGTAGGAGCAAGCTAGAGCAATCTATTGAACTCATGGTTGCACTCATCAATACTTCGATTCCCTTGAGCAAAATTCGTTAGATCTATGTGATACTTGTTCTCTCAAACTACTTGGAAAATACTCCTTCAAAAATTCACTTCCAAAGGCTTCTTGTGCAACAGGTCAGGGTGGAGTTCTTTCCTTGGAATCCTACCACAATCTAGCTTTTAATCTTCGAAGATATGATCCATAAGATACCTTGAGATCATTAGGTACTTGAAAAACATTGAACGATCTCTCCATCTAAGCTAACTGGTCTTCTGCTTTCTTAAGTTTTCCAAAAAGACCTTCAAAGTATTTATTGCACTTAATAAACTCTACAAAGTACAGGTGATGGAGGAATCAGTATTTCATGTCTACTCAGAAATGACACTTGGCTTTTAGCAGCTGACTCCATAGGTTGATCTATCTCTTCAAGTATAGCATCAGGTGGTGGAATTAGTAGGGTAGGAGTCCTAATCTCTATAGTGCATCGGGAGGTACAATAGGTGCCTCAACTGAAACAGCTTGAGGCACTACTCTAGATTGATGTCCTTCTTACAAAGTTTGTAGAATTAAGGCATTCTATTGGTGTATAGCTCGTGGAAGATCTTCGAAGGTTTTAGGAGGTGGATGAGGTACATTCTGTAGCTTAAGCTGTATCTATTCAGCTGTTCCAAATGCTTGAAACTAAACCTCTAGTACAAGAGGTCGAGCATTCCTTGCTCTTTGTCTAAGTCTACTAAAGGCAATTTCCAAACAATTAACTTTAACATTAGTAACATCAAACTTTTGTTATGCTTTTCAGCATTCTAACCACACTACTACATAACACATATCATATAATTCATCATTACATTTCAACAATGACACTTTAACTTCTAAACTATTTAAATCTAGGTTCACTCATTCATCTAAATCCATACTTTCCTCTATTTATCAGCTTAGATCCTACTAGGTCTAATCAAAAGTATTCTTATAAAATCCTTATACATATTCAATTTCATTCTTACTCTCACAACCATGCTTTGATACTAACTTCTATCACACCGCTATAGGGTACCCTAGTTGTATTAATGCATCATGTAACCAACCAAAGCCTCTAGAAAAGTACATGATCATTGTACAGCTGATATGCCTCGTAGCATGGACATATATGATAGCATCGTAGGTTGTTTAGAATAAGAAAGACATTGTATATGTATAAGCCAAATATTAGAATAACTTCACAATAGTCTAGAATCACCACAAAATAAATACAACTTTGTCTTCAAGAACTTAATTCATACACTTATAACAAAAGAACTTCAAAAGATTGCATTACAACAGTTCATACTATTACAACATTAATCTCAAAATCTCCATTACATAAAAAATTCTCCTTCAAACCATGACTACATAGTTCTACTTTCTATACTATCTCTAATACTTGGTCTTGTACTTGGTCTTCCTTCTTATAGTCCTAAAAACAACAGTCTAATGAAGTATGAGCATAATTGTAATGGTTGTGCTATGGGTGTAATGGAGAGGCTTATATGAATGTAAAAAGGGTTGGGTGTTAAGTCACAAAGGGACAATCCTTCACACCATACTCCTTGTCATGCCCCGTATAAAGGGGCGTATCCAGCTAGACATGGATATAGGGGCTACCATGCTGCTTGCCATACCCCATATGAAGGGTTTTACTAGCTAAAATGGCACATAGAATTTGCCACTCCTTCTACCATATCCCATATCAAGTCCCCTGCAAAAACTTACTTCTAAACTCTAAAGATTTACATATTTTAACCAACTTCAAACATTTTGTTCCCAACCAAAACACCATAACATCAACATACAAGACTCATATCCATCAGTTTCATCTTCATATAGTCCTATACTTAACCATCCTCACATCAACTCTAACAAGCTTAACATAACTTGTGACATTCAAGATTTAGGACTTAAACTATAAACTTCATAACTTAAATTAACTTATTTAACATCAATACTCTTAACAACCTTATATACATCAACAATTAACAAGAACTCTAAACAAAAGCATTCAACAAGTAAAACTAACAAAACAAAGAGAAGTAATAACTTATCCTAAATGATCTTGACTTGTTGATGGAGATATAACTTGAATTTTGTGAGGATTTGATAAAAGAAAAATGAAGATGAAAATATTGGGGGTGGGGTAGGGTAGGGTGGTGTGTAAGGGGTGGGGGTGGGGTTGGAATGTGTGGATGGCACTTGCTAGGAAAGAAAAGAAGAAGTGATTTTTTGATAATTTAATTTGATAATTATCCTTATATTTGATAAGGCATGGTTTTGACTTTTGAGGCATATTAAGGGCTACTGTGTGTGTGCATGTGCATGCTAGGTAATGTGGTGTTAAATGGGCTTCTTGATAATAATAAATTTATTAAATAGAGGTTTCATAAAATGATTAATAATACCATTCTTATAACTTAAAAATTGAACTTTATAATTAATAGTTCAGAAGAATTCTAAAAAAATGAAAAAAAAAACACAAATTAACAAACTATTTTGAAATAAATCTATGAGAAATAAGTCTGTATTTTTATAAATCATTTTACATGGACTATTAAACTTAAATCTACTAATCATACCATTCATTCAAATTTTGTATTAAAACTTCACTGATTTTAAATCTATTCTCTAAACTTTACTTATGGAAAAACTTGGGGATAGACTTAAAGTCCTAAGTAACACACATATGTAAAATAAAGCCAATTGATTGCCTAAAACATCGTAAATTCATAGAATCTAGAATATGATTGACATCTAAACAAAGCTTATAGATCTATAAATTTGGTCATATTGGTTGCATATCATAAAATTGCACAAGTAATGAAACATAATTCTCAATGAAATATCAAATTATTTAATTTATATTTGTAAAGATTTTGAACAGACACCAATTACATAGATACAACACCACTTTTAAAAATGTGTTGAGGTTTGCTTACATGTATATGTATTGTTTAGTTTAATATTAAGAAATAAGCTTTTAATTTTAAACTTAATGACTGAAATGCAACTTTAGAAATATATATGTGTGTGTGTACGCGTGTGTTTGCATTTTTTTTTCTAGTGGTTGGATTCCCTATTTGTACAAAACCTTAAGTCCTATAAGATTTTGAATCATGCTCTAAAACCATACATACATACATACATATATATAAACTTTAGGTATGTGTTAGATACCTTTTAATGATCTACCAAATTACATTCTTAATTATAAATGCATCTCTAGCTAATACATGAAAGTCACCATAATTTTTCAAAATTTTGTTATATAAAGAGAGATTTTGCAAATTTATTGAATTATCACATTATAATATATTGTTAAACTTTAATAGAAATTAAAAAAAAATAGTTGTTTTTCTTTAAACAAAACCATTGGGCTAATATCACAAACACTATCTAAATTTTATCTAAATATTTAATTAACTACCTAAACTTTCAATTAGTCAATTAACTAGTCAATTCAACCTAAACTCTCAATTAGTCAATTTATTATCCAATTCAATTTTTCATAGATGCGTACACTACCTCAACTGACATCATTAAGTCTATTTGCAAAGATTGCCACGTATCCAATATTAGAAAATCTATTTATTTTATTGTATTATAATTATTGTTTTATTCTTAAATGGGATTATTAATAATTACAAATATAATCAAGATAATTAATATTTACTTTATTCTTTACTCATATTAAAAGCATTTGGGCCTACACTAAGTTAATCAATCCATACACTATGCCCACATAAAACTAATAGATTTGATGGTCTCAAGTATGAGCTCTTCACTTATATTATATATAGTAAGATTACTATAAAGAAATTAAGGACGTGGGACTTTTTTCTTCTTTCTTCCTCCTCCATGCACATTGCATCTCCTCCTTCCCCCTCTATCAAACATTGTACACTCACTGTTATTGGTAATGATTAATTTATATATGGTGTCATTGTTGATGATGGACATAAGTAGAGCCTGAAATTTTATCTTCCTCCTTTCCTTTCTCTGTTTCCTTCTTTTTCTGTTCTTTTTCTACTTCATTCTAGTTGGCGTGTTGTTCCTCTTCCTAATTGAAAATGACACTCACACAACCCAAACAAGACACATGCAAACCATCCTTATGTCCAACTCTTGACATGCACTAACACACACATTTCGAACCACCGTTCCAGCCGCAATCTCTATGTTTTCAGTTTCCATCTAGCACCTCCTTTTCCTATCAAAAGTGTATAACATAGGGCTGTAAGTGAGTTGAGACAACTCGCGAGCTACTTGAGTTCGACTCAGTAAAAGCTCGAATTCAACTCACTTACAATTGAGTCAAGCTCGAGTTTATGATATTCGAATAGTTATCGAGCTTAAGTTCGAGTTTCAGAACACTCGGCTTGGTGAGCTCGTGAGCTTAATCAAGCTTAAACAGATATTAAATCGAAGCGAGTCAAGTTCAAGCTTATCGAGTATTAAAGGCACATACATTCATGCTCAAATTTTTCTATCGTAAATCTAACACAAAAACTCGAACTATTTCAGTTGCATTAGCTATTTTCATAGGCCCAAAATCTTTTAAAATTCTCCTGATAATAAAAATAAAATATGATAATAAAAATTAGTTTGATTGTTGTAAGTTAATGAAAAAAAAATGTTAAATATATTATACTTGCATAAGTGGCACATTTGTATAGGTTAAAAGTGCGATGTTAACTAATGGTGTTAGCGAAGTTAGTCCAAATAGTATATGCATTCGTAAAAAGTTAAATTAGATAGTAAATTGGCCAATTGAAAGTTCAGGTAGTTAATTGGATATTTAGGTAAAGTTAGAGTAGTTTTTGTGACATTAGGCTACGTATATATATATATCATTTTCGTGATCATTGTTATATTTTGATGACCAAACAATAACCAACAAAGTGTCTGTACTTTCAATATTTAACAAATTTGGCAATTTAGCATCACACTTTCACATTTTGGCAATTTTTTGCCAGGTGCCTATCATTATGCCATCACCAAAACAAATGTTTGTTACACCTTTAGATTTTGGCATTTTTTTGCCAAATGTTAGTCATTATCCCGTTATCAAGAATAAATGTTCACCAAATATTATTTAATATAAACACCAAACCGCACATGCTTTAAAGTACAAGTCTCAATTTGCTAAAATTTAAAGATGAGATATTAAACTGCCAATAGTTAAAAGTGTAGATACTTAACCTGCTATTATCCTACCAACTTATGGTTAGAACAGAATAGTTTATTTGATTAAATAATATAATAAGAAAAAGTTAAAATTATAGGGAAAAAAAAGGTGATAACAAAAAAAGAATATTTGAATATCCTAATATCTATTGAATTAGCCATCCATGTGGATTGGATAAATGTTTTCAAATGGCTGTCATGACTAATCTATGGTATTGTTTAGCTAGTACCACCAATAATAATACAATATTATCTATCCATTAAATTATTATGATCAATTATAAGTTGTGCATGCTTTGTAATTAATTTTAACAAATAATGACAAAGCATATGTTATTTCTTGAAGAAAAGAAATGTACATATTATGAGTTTATAATTTACCCAAAAGACTAGTTGTTTGTTTATAATTTTTTGTTAAGCTTCACTTTTTAGGAGGTGAACACTCATTTTGCATTGATAAATTGACGACTTATGGCTTCCTTTAGCCCTATATTCATGAGTCGCATAGGAACAAAAGAGGTAAACAAATAGCACTAGTAGATAAGGTTGAAGTATTGTAGATTCTATAATATATACGGCTAGCAGTAGTCTAACCTTGTAACTTATTTACACGTGTTATTTTAGGTATGTATATATACTTTTTTTCCATTACAATGGGGAAGGAGGAAATTGAACCTGGTATATCTCACTTGAGATACCAAGAGAAATGCCTTTAGGCTATAAGGCCACTGGTGGGTCTGTATATGTACTAATCATAACAAAAAATTACCAATAATCTCTCATTATCATAAACGCATCTTACTTGTTTGATACACTTCCATGGTTGCTCTTTGTACTTTTGCTCTTAAACCTAAGCATTCTAGTATCATATCACTCATTAGAGATCTAGTAACCAATTTCTTCATTTCTTTGTTTCTTTCTTATTCCATTGAATCTTATTAATTTGAATATGAGATTTGATTGCCACACAACCATGATAGGAGGGAAATAAGAGGTTGTAAACCCCCAAAGTTTTGTGATCGGTTTAGCTTAAACCCTAAGTTGGAAAGTCAACCGGAAACCCCAAAGTCAACAAAACTCTAGTTAGATGAAATGGTTTAAGTCTAGCAATCCTATATAAGCAATCCTGAGAAAGTAAGTAAGAGATTAGTAAGTAGAATAGTTCGTAATTACATAAGGAAACTTAAAAAGATCATATTAGTAAAACCACAAATCGTTTTGAACCCAAACGGATACAGTTCTTTAAAAACATGTCCCGGGGCTTGGAATAGTAAAAATATTCCAGATATACTGTTAGACTCGGAAAAATGTAAGGTTTTAAAAATTATCAGTTTTATAATTTTTCGGTAAGTAAAAATAACAGATATCGTAATTATATGCGTATTTTCTTACTACTAGTACTTTATTAGTCATATATACTTTATATTATACTATTCATTACTATTCTACATTATTCTTTTATTTCTATTTTTTCTAACACCTATACATCTATTACCTTTACTTTTTACCTTTCCCATAACTTTATTTCACATCTACCTTACTTATTACTTCATTAAATCAACAAAAATACAAAATGAAATCTCTCTCTCCCCTCTCTCTTCATGTGGCCGGCGCCGCCTCCCCTTCATCTCTCTCAATTTTCTTTTAATTTTTCTTTATTTAAATCACACAAAAATTTACTCCTCATTTCTTATAAATACCCTCATTCACTTTCACTTCTTTCACATAATTACTACCCACAAATTTACTACCAAATCTCTCTCAAATTTTCCTCTCAACACTCTCTCTAAATACTTTTTCAAAACTCTCTCAAAATAATCTCAAATCACCTTCTACATACACAAAACTCATTCCCATATAATACTTCAAAAACCCTCTTTAGGTAAAACTCTTCTTTACAAGCTCTTTATCCCATGTCATGTAACTTTACATGACCATGGTGTGAGTTTCCAAAGACTAAATGTTATGAAAACTACACTATGTTCATGTATTATTCTTGTTCATGAATCTTTTTTTAGTTATTTATGTTGTTACTTTACTTTATTCATATTATTATTGTCATTTCAAACTAAATACTATTATGTATCTATATATGTACATATATATATTCTTTAGAGCATATAAGCTCACTTGCAATTTATTTATTTTAATGCAAAGTAATTTATTTATTTCTTCCATTGCAATTTATTTATTTCTTGTTGTTTTTAAGACTAATATCTAGTCTTAGACTTGTCCTCATCAAGTCAAAACAATTTTCTTTCTTTTATTTTATTTTATTTCATTCTTTTGGGACTAGTCTACTTCTTAGTCCCAGGAGCCTTGAAGAAGCTAAGACTCTCAATACTTAACTTTATTTATTATTTATGTTATTTTTGCTTGTTATTATTTCTCATAATCATGCCCATTAAGATTGTTATCCAGATCTTTAAAGCTCCCATAATACCTTGACAAAAAGGAGATCTTATTACCTAAGAAAGGTTTTATATGAAATGTAAATTCTATGATTTAACAAAAGTAAAGTTATTCTTTTCCAAGTTTTAATAATAACTCACTACAATTTTAAAAGCTACTTTTGTTTTGAAAAGCTTTTTAAATCATTTCTAAATTACTTTGTTTTCTTAAAAGAAGATGACTTTAGTACTAAAATATTTTTCATAAAAACATAATATAAGGAAACCACTTAAAACGAAAATGAGAGTTTTCAAAACTAAGATTTTTCAAATAAATAGTCAAAGCAAACAAATAGGAAAAGTAGCACCAATGTTAAGAATTTAGAGAAGAACAAATTTATTTTATCGAAAAGTCATTTAGGAGAAATAGTAAGATGAACATAAAAGTAATTCTTTGAAAACAAAGGAATCAAAATATTCATTTCAAGGATTTACAAAATGGAATCTTTGTAAACTATAGTTTTCTACACTCTTGATTTATATTGTTTTACTCAAGAAATTTGTTTGGACAACAAACACTTGAGTATGGAAGAAATATGAGCTATATATCTATGGAAAGGAATTTTTCAACTATATAGATAACTAAGTATTTATCAAAGCAATTTTTGAATGATTTAATGTTTGAAACAAATTACTTTTAGGATGAGAAAATTCGTGGTGAATTTGATCACCACTGTTTCGGAGCCTAAATGATCTAGTCTAATGAAAATAGTTTTAGAAATGGATAGATCTTTTCGAGTAAGTAGAAATCAATATATTATATATGCAATGATGTGCTGTATTAGTATTGAATTTTAAAGCATCTTTCCAGCAAGCGTACTGGGCCTTTTATTGTAATATAGCATGAGTCAAGTGTCGATCCCACGGAGATCTATTAACTACTAGATAATTATCAACTAATACTAATATCTAGGCAATTGATCTTTTTAAAATGTTTAGATTAAACTAAATTATTTAATTAAATATCTATATGAATGCAATGAGCTTTTTTAAAGAGAGGGATATGGTGGAAAAATGTAGGAAGGAGCAGAATCCACTCTAAACTATTGCCAATCAACTTGAACTCATGTTATAATGATAATTAGATTCATGGACATTCATAAGAAATTGTCAAGATTTAAAAACAGAGTTTAAAAACCTTTTAAACCACGAAATAATTCAATAACTTCCGCTAAATAAATTATTTGTTGAATCAAAATTACAATTATAAACCTTCCGATTTTATAATTGACTAATACTTTATATTAACATCCCCTAATTCCTTAGTGAAAAATCAACATAAAACATTGCATTAATATTCATGGACAATTTCTAAACTAGATTAAATTCCGCCACTTCCACAATTGTAATTTAATCTCAATTTATGAATTCATATGAACCCTAATTTCCCTTTCGAGTTATTAGAATTCTTATACATCAAAAGTATGATGAATAATCAGAATTCAATATGAATATTTCATGATTCTAACTATCTTATAAATGGATTCAAAGATCATTTTAGCATGTTTAAAGCTTCATCAACTTCCCACAAAAAGAATTTAGCTACTCATGGATGATGATTCAACAATCAGATAAGAAATTGCAAATGATTTCATTATGATCAAAATATTCAGATATATGAATTGCATAAAAGAAAAAGATTAGATATCACCAATTTAAAATACCAAAGCTTCACTTGCAAATTCTTGAATAACTTCAAATATCTCTTCAAAAATCTCTACGGAATGCCTAATTCTAAGTATTGTAATATATTCTAGAGCTACTAGGGATGTGGATTGGATGATTGGATTATTGGATGATTCTGAAACAGAGTAGAAGACCCCCTATTTATAGGAAAAATTTCGTGCAAGACATTAAATGAACTTTGCTGTTTCACTTTGTACGCCAGCAGTTATGGATCCTACGCCGGCGGCTTACAGGCGGTGTATCTTCGAATTATCCTTTGCCCAGGCAGTGCACTGGTAGCCTTCAATATCAGTTACACATGTAGGCCGCTTCTACGCCGGCGGCTTAGATGTAGACCTAGCCGGCGTATGTGGTCAGAAATGAAGCGTTGCATTAATTTTGCTCGAACGTTGTGCCTGAGCCGGCGGCTTAGGCATCGGCATAGACACTCCAACAAATTTGTTTCTTCAATTTCCTCCAAGCATTTGATATCTTCATGTCACTTCAGATCTATGATGTACGCTGCCTCAAAGCCAGTGGCTTAAGTGCCGGCTTATAATGTAACTCCTTCAAAGCTGGTGATGTTTCAATTCTGGGCTACCGGCTTTCATGTACGTTGGCTTTTCATCTTCTACTCGGCAGCTTTGAGGCGGCTTTGAGTGTAGTGGAGATTTATGCTTGGCAAAGCTAGCAGTGCTGTAGCGGCCTTGAGTTTTACGCCGTCTAAACGCCGGCGGCTTTGAATGTTGAATTGCCAGCCTTGACTTCAATTTTTCCTATTTTCGATTCAAATTCTCTTGTTTTGATTTCTTTATCCAAATTAGTCCTGAAACATAAAATTTAATCAAAACAAATATCCATTCTAGCTCTTTTGATCATCAAGATTTGTATAAAATATGATCTTATCATGCAATTCTGAGTTATAATGATCAAGTTATGGCCATTTTAAATTGGAATCATCCTTTATACGAACTTTGACGTTCTTATGACATTGTTTTGTCAAAATTCAATAAAGTCATCAAGAAATAATCATTTTGGGTATTTCCCTTGACTAGGTGATTTCAAGGAAGGATACCCAAACCCGAAGATTATTTCGACTAAGTGGATTGTGTGAACGACTCGTCAAATTAGAGAAGTGTCACATGGCATCATGAGTTTATTTCCTTAAAGTGCTTTACTTGGTTGTGCTTGTAGTTTAGTCACATTAGGATTGAGAAAAGACAAATTGATATGTATGCAAAAAATTTGTTGAAAGGATCCTAATAATATCGAGGCCGAAATTAATTAAATGTTTATTTTAGTATAACACTTGATTTGTATGAAATTCTATGATCATTTTAAATTTGATAATAATGATGCTATGATATCATAAATAAATTGATTCATGCATACCACAAAGTGAGTCATATTGCATTGGGTTATTATCCTTCGGTGAGAAGGATGGTAGCTCAGGTTGAAAGCAACACTTGGCAGTTATGATCGAAAGCGATTGCTTGGCTATAGTGAATCAAATGTTTGGCAGAAGGTCCGGAAGCATGGCTCAAATCAAGTAGACTTAATATGCTTGGCGGTATTGATCGAAAGCATAATTTTAACTAAAATTACTTGTTTTGAGGTTACAATTCACCAAACCCAAATGGAGAGCGTAAATCCATTCAACATATAGTTTACGGAAATATATATGCCTTGTTTGCCCACGTTTATATTGCATTTCATTTGTCTGCTTAAATAACTTGTTTGAATTTCATTACATAAGAAGCTTATTTATGAAAATTGTTCTCACTAAGCTATTAGCTTATACCCCTATAGATATCTTTTGCGGTTTACTTATTTGTAGTTGAAGCCACGTGGACCCTGCAGCCAGATATTTTCCTTTTTGGTAGAGGAAATTTCTAAATGAAGTTTAGTGTTGGATAAGATGTAAACTTTATAGAAATATTCTTGAAATAGACTATAGTTATTTGTGGCTGGAGAATGCCCCTAAGATCTGTAAGACTATTGTTATGAATAAATAAATATGAATCCTCTTTTCTTAATTTGTTATTATATTTTCTTAAGCTTCATAATTCCATGTATGGTCCTCTAAATTTGAGAGTACTCCTTACACTTAATATTAAAGTTTCTGGGAATGACTAAGGTTGTCATACTTAAGCTTTAATATTGAGTGTGGTGGACTGTTACATTTAGGGTATCCCTTAGGGCGTGACAGAGGTAGATCAAGAACTATGGTGGTTTTCTTGCATTACAAAAGAACTATACATTCATTGGATAGTTGTTTTAAAATCATTGGGTACATAGACTAGTTTAAAGGAAATTAAGGTGAAAAAGCTTCAAAGTTAGCAAGACAAGTTGAACTTTTTAATGGCATTTGATTTTGTGCAATTCATGGAGAAGGTAATATAAAGCTTGATGTGAATAATGCATTCCTATATGGATATTTGGATGAAGAGATAAACATGCAACCCTTAGCTTTGTATAAATCAGTTCCTCAAAAACATTTGTACAAACTTACTCATTCCCTCTATGGTTTGAAACAAACATCATAATAGTAGAATCGTGTGTTCACACCGTTTATTGTTTCACTTAGGTTTGTTCAATCCAAGAATGATTACCCATTTTTTACTCAAGCTTGTGGAGAGAAATTTCTTAGAAATATAGTTTATGTTCATGTATTGGTAGAGGGTATTCTCTCCTTGCTATCAATGATGTGAAACAACATATTGATTGAGCTTTCACCATAAAAGCTTCAAGTGATGCTCAATTTTTCTTGGAAGTAGAGTTATCCAAGACATCTAAAGGTTTTTTATTGCATTAAAGGAAGTTTTCACTCAATATACTTCAAGATGTTATGCTTACCGTAGCTAAACCTTGGAAGGTCCCTTTTACACTAGGTATATATTTAAACTTAGCATCAGAGGTTGCTTTGCAAGATACAAGTACCTGTCAATGAATTTTAGGCATATTACACTATCTAATCATAACTTGGCCACATATTTTGTGCTTAGTGTAGCAATTAAGTCAATATGAGTCTTCTTCTAAAACTCTGCATCATCAGTGGCAATTTCATTGTTAAAGTACTTGAAAGGATCTTCAACCAAGGACTGTTTTATTTATCTTCTTCTTCTTTAGAGCTTTGTGGGTTACCAAATGTTGTTTAGGACTCTAATCCTAGTGATCACAAGTTAATATTAGCACTTTCATTAGCAAATTATGCTAAAATTGACAAATTGCATGTTATTGGAACAATTGTAATTAAGACCAAGAAGAATAACCTAGAATAGTATCTGAATGATTGATATAAATAATTTCAAACACAATTTAAGCACTAACCTTGGTGTACTAGTTTTATTATAATGAAAGGATGGGCATAATGTATAGCTATTCAAAATTCAATAAGTTTAATTGAAACTTGGGCTGTCTAGTTTTTGTTTGAACTCAATTATTGTGTTAGATTTGAGTTTTACATCAACACTCTTGGTTTACATTGTTATAGTATAATAAATGTACAGTAAATGTGCTTCTATGTACTAATATAGCATCATATGCTTGTGGATTAGCTTCTTATTGTTTCTATAGTACATTTGACTTGTATTTATATAAGAACATTCACCCCACATAAGACCTCTAAGAGGTTGTTAAGGTGTGACATCAGCATTTGAAGGGCCTCCTTTTTAAAGAATCTCACCACTTTATCCTTAAATTGTTTTACACAAGATATTTCACATTTTTTTAGGATTTTTGGATCCCATATACATTTAAATAATATACACGACAAAATAAAATAATTACCTAAAGATGTGAATGACCTTACTTTTTGGGATCCTTGATGGAGAACCAAAAAAGGTATAAGGACCTCTCCTATCCTTAAGGATTTAAAAAAGTGAATTCCTTCACATAAGGTCCCATATCAAGAATCCAGGATAGGGATTCTCTAATAAGTTGGGCTCTATATCAATTTTATTTTAGCCCAACTATCATCGATTTATATTGGGTCTAGAAGCTATAGTTTAAACAAATTATAATTGGATGATAAAATTAAATATATTAGCCAACTAAGTTGGTTAGGGTGTTGTGTTGTAAGAGCAAGGTTGTAGGTTTGACACTTGCTTAAAGTGAGTTTAAATTTTGATCCAAGTCATGTTCATCATTCAAGTCCACCATGTGTGTACTTTTGGAACTTATATGAGCTCATTTTGAGCTTGTATAGTAGGGTTAGTGAATTCCTTCACATAAGGTCCCATATCAAGAATCCAGGATAGGGATGTTCTAATAAGTTGGGCTCTATATCAATTTTATTTTAGCCCAACTATCATCGATTTATATTGGGTCTAGAAGCTATAGTTTAAACAAATTATAATTGGATGATAAAATTGAATATATTAGCTAACTAAGTTGGTTAGGGTGTTGTGTTGTAAGAGCAAGGTTGTAGGTTTGACACTTGCTTAAAGTGAGTTTAAATTTTGACCCAAGTCATGTTCATCATTCAAGTCCACCATGTGTGTACTTTTGGAACTTATATGAGCTCATTTTGAGCTTGTATAGTAGGGTTAGTAAGGTTATTGTAATTGGTTGATCACATACAATGGATGTGCTGATTAACCCAAGAGGAGTCTTGAATTGATCATACGTGTAAGATATCATAAAGAGAGATATGGGAGGAGGAACAGGTAAACCCGAATTCTCAAGTATGCGAGTGTGATGGAAGATTAAATTAAGTAGACTTGATCATTCTTGACTCGTTCTTTACAAAGTAGTTGCTTTGCTCTTCTTTGGAGATATTCCAGCACAGTTTCTATGTTGTTCACAATCTTAACAATACATAGAATGATCACAAATGAAGGGAGGAACCTCTTATTTATAGATGGCGAAGGTTTATGCCAACTATAAACCCCTGAAATTTTCATAATTCTTAGGAAATAATCATAGAATTCAGAAATTAAAAACTGAAACCCTGAAAATCGACCTAAGTTAAAACCAAATTCTAAATAAGGTCAAATACGAAAATTATTAATCTTGAGAAAAAGAGAATCCTCAAAACAAAATAGAAAATCCAACAATCAAATGATTCAACATCTGTACACTAATCAAATCATCTATCCGATTCCTAATCTGCAAATCAAGATGACATATCCAAACAACGCTCGATAATAAAATACTAAGACCTTAAATCCTTCGGTGAATTTTAGAATCAAAATTTTCAATTTCACCAAAAGTTAAACTGAGTCAACCTATAACCCTACACTCGGTTAAATGATCCTGAGAACTGAAAAATATTAAATAATCACAAATAAAAGAAACCATAGATGTTGAACCAAAAATACAACACAGAAAAAACCCCAAAATTTTATAACCTTACGTATAACTCAACAAAGCTGGAAGTCAAACCGGAATCCTAAAAGTCAAGAAAGTGTACAACAAGCCCTAGAGTTTAAGATCCGACAATCCCATGCCCTTAAACCCTAAACAACGGAATATAAATAATTGTTGATAATAGTTCATAATAATATAGGAAAACTTAAAAATATCAGATTCATAAATTTCTAGTGTCTTTTGAATCCAAACATGATCGGTTTTCGAAAACCGTGCTTCGGTACACTTGATGGCAAAAATATTCAGTTAATACCAATAGACTCGTAAAAATATAAGGTTTCCAAAAATATTAGTTTTAGACTTTTTCGATAACTAAAAATTACAGATATAGCATTTATATGCGTATTTTTATTATCACCGGTATTTTATTTGTCAAGTTACTATTCATTGTCCTTTCTTACTATTCATTACTATTCATCTATCTCTACTTTTTCTTACTATCTATACACCTATTTTCTTACTTTTTACCTTTCCAATACACATTCACATCAAGCATACTTCACATATTAATTACTTTTTATTACAAAACAACAAATAAAACAATTCTCTCTCTCCTCTCTCTCTCTCCTCTCTCTCTCATGTGGCCGACACAAACTCTCTCTCTTCTCCATCAATTTATTTTATTACACACAAATTATCTCTATCTTCAACTATAAATACCCTCTCTCCCTCCACTTCTTTCACACCTTCATTACACATAATAAAACTCTCTCAAATTCTGTAAGCCCCGGAAAATTTCAATAAATAATTTCAAAATGAACTTCGAAAATAAACCCTAAAAATCACTCCAAATTAAAACCGAATTTTGACAAGTCCTAAATCACGAACGAATTCAAAAACTTCTCAATCTTGAGAAAATGAAAATCTTTAAACAATAAAATAAGAACTCAGTGGTTTTCAAATTCAAAACCACGACGTACGAAAAATTTCATATTTAGCTCCGGCTTGTAAAATCGGGTAATATAAAGCCCAAAAAAAATTATTAAAAAGTAAATAATGATTAACTTTTGAAAATGAAACCCAATTAAAGAATTCCAAAAACATTAAGAGTTATTAAATACTTACAAAAATAAAATTTAAAATAAATTTCTCAAATTAAATATGTTATATAAACATAAATATCAGTTTCCAAATTGGCAAAGGTCTAAACCGGAAAATCACCCGGAAACCCTAACCGGAATACAATAGTGTAAGTCCGGCAATCTAGTGCCCCTAACCCTAGAGGTCGAAATGTAGTTTAAATATATAGAATAACTCATAGTAATATAAGTTCGTTTATAATTATCAGATTGGTAAATTTTTGACCTATTTCGAACCCGTTCGGATACAGACTTTGAAAAGCGTGTCCCGGGCTCGAGATATCAAAAATATACCACTAGTACCGTTAGACTCGTAATTTTATAAGATTTCTAAATATATCAGTTATATAATTTTTCGGGTTATAAAAGTTACAATTATAACCTTTTTATCGTATTTTCATTTCTATCGGTAATTGATTAGTCTTTTGCACTATTCATTTTATTTCATTACACAATTTTATTATTATTATTTTTTTTTATATACCCCGAGTTTCCTAGTAATCGAGTAAACTTCGAAAACCAGAAAATGAAACCCTAAACCGGTTTAGTTCAAAGCGTTATGAGAAAGACCTAGAAACCCTAAATCCGGCTTTTCCTTGATTCCAAATAAGAAACTTTTATAAGCAAAATTAATTTTGAATATAGTTCTTGATTATATTTCAAACCAAGAAAAGATCAGATTTTGAGAAAATTTCAACTCCGGGTCATCCCGAGACCCATTATAGAAAAGCGTGCCCCGGAACTAGAATTTCAAAACTTTCTTTATGAATACTCATTTGAACCGAAATAAAATAAGAATTTCAAAAATATATTTTTCATAATTTTCCGGCTTACGAAAAATACAGTTATAGCCTTTTTATTCGTATTTCATTACTACCGGAAATTAAATTGTCTTGTCAACTATTCACTACTATTCAAAAAGTACCACCTATACCACCTAGTCTACCTATTTGTACACTCTACAATTTCAACACTTACCATCACTCAAATCACCCTCTTTTCTAAATACTTTTTGTCCCCTTAAAATCAATACAATTTATGACATTTGTACATAATTCAAATCAAAAGCAAATCAATCAAAAAAAAAAAACAAAATTTTCCTTCCTCCACAAGCATTGGTTGGCGTGAAATGGCCCCCCACAAGCTTCATTTTACAATTTTTTTTTATTTATTTTAACCCCATTTAACCTAATTTCATATGCTATATAAACTACTTTTTCTCTCTCTCTCTTCATTCTTTCCTTTTTCCAAACTTTCAAAGGTAAAAGAAGCTCCCTTTTCCTCTCATTTTTCCTTCTATGCCGTGACCTTCATACCCCATACACACACACACACAACTTTCTTTTTCTTTCATTCATCTCCTATTTTACTCTAAGTAATGAGCTTCTACTCCTTCTACTCATGGATCCTTGTTATGGCAAGGATATTCTTGGATATTTCAATTAAATGTCCCCATGAGCTCTTGCTAGGGACAAGGAAATATCAAAACAAGAATACCAAACCATCACCAAGTGGATCTAGCATTTAAAGGAGCTTTCATGTCATAAGCTTTATGATTTTTCATCAAAAGGTATTTTGAACAAAAGAACTTTCATATAGTTTTTATGTTTTCAAAACCTATTTAAGCATTTGATATAGTAGATCTACCATTTTACTACTCACATTCATGTAGACATACTAGATCTCATCTTTATGTTGAGTTTATGTGCATTTATGGTCATCAATGCTTTTGTCTTGAGTAAATAACTTGCTAGTATGTAGATCTATAGGTAGATGAGTTAATGAAACCAAAAAGGAAAAGTTTTTGTTTGAAATACTCAAAGTCAAATTCGTATGGTTTTAAAGGCCTATTTTAAAAACACTTTTATCAACTTCAAAACATGTATTTTACAAGAAAAATGAAGCCTTTAGGTGATTGATGGTGTTTGATGATATTTTTCATAAGTTTAAATGGGTTTCTACCAAAGGAAATGTTTAAAACAAGAGGTGAAGTCCAATAGAAGTTTTGAGCTAAAAGTCTTGTAGGCAAAATTCGTAATAATGGATAGATGGTTACAAAACACTATTTTTCCAACTTCAAAAATGGTATTTTCTTAAATAAATGAAGTCCTTAGGGTATAGGTAAAATAATACTTAAAGTTTTAAGTATAAAATACATTTTTCTTAAAGGAATCAACTTGAAAATGAAATTTTCTAAATTCGGATTTTTGGAACCACCCTAGTGAAAGACCCACTTAAAAGTTTATAAATGAAGATTTTATTAAAGAAATAAAGGCCTTAGGATATAACTAATATAAGGGTCAAAATTTCTTTAAACAAAATGGAGTTTTCCCAAAGAAAATCCTTGTAATATGTAGTGTGACCAAGTGTAGTAAACTCACTTGTTAAACAATAATGAAATGGTTTTCTAAGAAAAAGTTTAGTTAAATTCTTTAAATCTAAAAAGCTATAAGAACTTAGGCTCATTAGTTCATATCATGACATTCATGATAGGGAAAATCATTACCATTGCATTTAGTTTCATTTTGTACTTAGGAATCTCAAGTGCATTCATGAAAACCGCATTTTCGGAATCAATATACCGCTGTACAGATCTGACCCTCATTCCGAGGCTTAGATATTTTCAAAACTTGATTTAAACTTCATATTTAAAAGCTCTTCCGAAGTAGATAGAAATCGATATAAAATTCGCGAGATTCCGAGTTAAAATGACCAAGTTATGGCCATTTTAAATCGGGACATCGAAAATGACGCGAATTTTGATTTCGCTAAGTTTTCTTAGAGTTTTAGTATCCTTAGATGGTAGAATACTCATTAGAGTATTTCTTATGTGATTAGGTGAACCCGTGAACGTTGACTCTTTACCACCGGATTATTACTAGAAGACCGGTGATCCAATGGCCGAGTGAGTTCATTTCCTGAGTAATTATGCTCATTGAGTGTGCTTGTAATTGTAGTAGCACTAGATTAGGTAAAGATAAAATTTGATGAGAAATGAACTTTTCATGTTGAATGAATGATAAGTATATCGAGATGAGACTTGTTGAAATAATATTGTATGAGTTAGTATAGACTTGGATTGTTTGAAATACTCTATGATCGCTCTTAATTTGCATAATGAACTTGCTACGATTCTATAAATAAACTGTACATGCATATCATCTGTGAGTCACATTGCATTACGAGAATGCTTTTGGTGGGAACAAAAGTATGATCGGGAGGCAGCGGGCCTTCGTTAACGTTAAGGATCTGCAGGGTCGCTTAAGTTAACGGGCAGTGGAGTAGACACTATAAACCAATACATATAAACAGGTGGAGGACCACCTTCGTTAACATCAAGGGCCTATGAGGTCGCTTATGTTAATGGGCAGTGGAGCAGACACTATAAACCACAAGAGAAAATATTGGAATTGTGGTTGCATGTTCATGGACCACCCCAAACCCTAATGGAGGGCGTAAATCCATTCACATATGGCTACCGGAAGGTCATATGCTTGTATGCTCACGTGTTTGTGCATTCATATGATTGTTTAAATAAACTTGTTTGTATATTTTACAATTGAGTATATTATTGTGGAAATGAATCTCACTAAGCTAGTGTAGCTTATACCCCAATAGATGTTTAAATGAGCAGGTTATTCCAAGAATGCTAAGTGGGGACTGAGATGGTTGAAGCCGAGAATGAATTCGAGATTCCGGCAAGATATAAGAATGCTTGAAGTTTTTAGCCAAGCTTTACGATTTGCTTTGTAATAGCTTCATGTAGTGAAGTCTTAGGATGAATGTAGTTGAAGTTTGATGAATTGTATCTTGAAGTATATGGTTTTGTATTTGGAGTATAGTAAATGTATATTTCCTTTACATTGTTACTCATTTGTATTAACATAAAATGTATCATTCCGATGTGTCTCCTTTATATGTTAGACGCCTTGTACATAGTATGGAAGCCTTCGCATGATTGAGGTGATCATTCTTAGGCTTTAATATTGTGTACGGCGGACTGCCACGTTTAGGGTACCCTTCGGGGCGTGACAAATTCACTTCTCAAACTCTCTCCACAAAATTCTTCACTACCAAAACTCTCTTTAAACAATTCCTCACAAAAATCCTTCTCTAAACACAAACCATCTACCACATATCATCAAACACATAATATCTCATTCATCTACCATCTTCATACCACATAAACACTTTAGGTAAATTTCTTCTAACCATTTAGTTTATCCATGTCATGTAACTTAACATGACTATAGTGTTGTTTTGAAACTCACATTAGTAGTAAAAGCAACAACATGTTCATGTTTTATTCTTGCACATAGAGTTCCTATTTTATTATCTTGTTATTATGCTTTTATATATGTTGTTATTAATGTTATTATTCATTATTATTATTGTTATTATTATGCTCTTAATCTAACTCTATATCTATATTACTAAGTATATGTATATCTATATATTGTTAGAGCCTAATGCTCACTAACTTTCTCTAGCTTGCTTTTATTATTCTTAATGCTTCAATTATTACCTTTTCTTTTCTTTCTTTTTTTTTTTCTTTTTGGGACTAGTCTATTCTTAGTTCTGGGATGCCTTGATGAAGCTAAGGCTCCCAATACTTGACCGAATTGCCCTAATGAAGCTAAAGCTCCCAATGCTTGATTGAGATACCTTGATATTAAGTTAAGGTTCCCAATATTTAATATTATTACATTGCTTATTATTATTTTTGCTTTTTACCCTTTTTTAATTTTCATCATTTTCATATTACATGCTCATGTACATGCATAATCATAATGTTATTATCTCAACGAAATCTAAAATGGAATTTTCTCTAATAAAGGAATATGAAACTAAACTCTTTTGTTGTAAAACTTGTCAACAACTTAGAAAACATATTTTTTCGACTTCTTCTCATATTCTCCCAAAGTTTTCCTAAGAGTCAATAAGGATAATTTTACCAAGGAAACAAAGGAAAGATGAAACCAAACTCTCTTTATATACATCAAGATTTTATTATCACTCACATAGGAAAAATTATTCCCATAACTTCTTTTCAAACTCACCATGACTTTTCTTAAATAACAATAAAAAATGATTTTTTTCTCAAAGAAATTAATTAACAAAATAAACATTTTCTTTTATTATGATAAGTCACATAATGTTTATTAAAACTAAGTAATAAGAATTATTTGATAAATAAACTTTTCTCAAAAGCTTACTTGTAGGAATTTTTACCAAAAGTAATAACTAAACTAAGTTTTATAAGTTAAGATAAAATCAACTCAATAAATTATAAACTCACTTAGAAAAATAAAAGTTTGTCAAGGTTTTTAAATGATAAACTCATTTTCAAAGAAATAAAAGAATATAAATAGTAGAGGTTTCAAAAACAATATATATTATAAAAAACTTAAGAGAATATTAAGATATGATTTCCTTCCAAATAAATTGGTCAAAGAATTAAAAGACCAAGTTTTAGAAATAAAGTTTATTTTTAAGGAAATTGGAAAATGAAAAAATATAAAAAAAATTGTTTATCAAAGTCATTTCTTTAAAAGAAAATATACATAACTCAAATTATTATAAGTTAGTAACAACTTAATAAAACTCTTGAAAACTTATTCTTTTATCACTAAAAGTAAAATTTGTAAAAGACCAAAGCTAAGAGAAAATTTACTTTAAAAAAGAAATTAGAAAACAAAAATTTACTTGTAATAACTCAAGAAATTATAAAATTCTTAGGAAAGAAATTGTTAAGATACAAATCTTCAACACCACAAGACATTGTTTTACAAAATATAAATCGTTGAGATAACACCATTAGAATATTGCATACAATATGAGTCTATATATATATTCAAAGGATCTTTTTCAACTATACTACTATCTAAATTTTTTGTAGAAGTATTTTTGGATAAAGAAAAGTTTGCAAACTAATGTTTTGAAAACTATAATTTTCGTAATGAATCTGTACCTTATGGTTTCGGAACCCAAACGACCTTATATGACAAAAATAACCTTATAAATGGATAGATATTTTTTAATAGGTAGAAAACAGTATATTATACGCGAAATTCCAAGTTAAAATGAGCAAGTTATGGCTATTTTAAATTGAAATTTCATCCTATGCGATTTTTGACGAATATAGTGAAATAGAATTAGAAAGTTTAAGTAGAATTTTTATAAAATACTTATCCTGAGTAATTCTTTTGTCTAGGTAACAAAGGATAAAAGATTTCCTTTCCTAAGGATTAATATAAATAAAAAGAATGCAAACTAGATGAGTGAGTTATTCCTCTTAATTTCGTTACTTGCTTGTGCTTGTAAAGTAGTGGCAATAGTACGAGATAAAAATGGATAAGTATGGAGAACTCTGGGATGTGTGTGTGTGTGTGTGTGTGATTCTATGCTTATGTGATGAAATGAGAATTAAGAATATCGCAACTTCAAACTGCCTGTTTAAGTATTTTTTTTACTTACTTGTATGACTGCTTATTGTTTGCTAAATTGATTGATCGTCCCCTAATAAACCTTAATAAGGTTTGGCTTCAGAAAAATGAAACGCTCATCCATAGCATCCATTGAGTCATATTTCTTTTCGGAAAGCTATTACTCCTACGCATAGAGTTGGATTGGCTGTTATGTACTAGGACACGAGCCATGTTCCTTCCTAGAGAATCAAATCTCTCGGGAAATGCAACTCTAGGTTTGGAGCCAAGCCAACTGAACGTTTTGAGCGGGGGCTTGGGGACTAGCAGTAGAAGGTCGAGAATCTTCATCAATAATTCCCTAACCTTCGATACGGAGGGGTAAATCTGTTCTATATATGGTTTCTGGATAATTATATATATTTACGTAATCATGTAATTATTTCTTTATATGCATATCATATGCTTGAAAATTTAATTGAACTTGTTTGAAATCATAGTGCGAATGAAAATAAATACCTTACTAAGCTAGTTGCAGCTTATACCCCATAGATTTGTATTGAAACAAGTATACCCGTGACTTTATTCAAGGAACATGACGCTCACGAAGTCATGGATGGATTTAAACTCTTGTGAAGGTGATGGGAACATAGGATAAAGATATTTTGTAAATTCCTTATATGTAATGTATGTTATGTTAATGTTTTGGAAATTTCTAAGAAGTGTATTTATTTTGATTTGAAGACAATTGCGGAGTATGCCCCTAAGAATTGTGATCAACTATGTTTATGTTTTATGATAAGTATTCTCTTTGTCATGTTACTTGATCGTTATCAATGTAAATTATGCTACTCTGATATGTGCCATTGGTTATGATGTACGCCTTGTACATGATATGAAAATCTTTGCATGACTAAGGGAGTCATTCTTAAGCTTTAGTATTGTGTACAACGAACTATTACGTTTAGAGTACCCCTCGGGGCGTGACACCAACTATTAGATGACACTTGAATTAATGGTCGAGATTAAGTGTTATTTGTGACAATTGGATCTCTTTATGAATTGAATGGTCAATATTCATCCGTTCTTTTTCTTATATGGACATGGGCTTTGGTTGAGTGCTTGAAAAAAGATGAGGGCTTTTATAATATAAAAGAGACCAATTTTTCTATTAAAATAGCCTATATTTATTATAAAATAGAAATAGCCTATTTTATTTTATATACGCTCTATTTTATCAAAAAAAGCTCAAATTAGCCTAGATAGATATGTTTGGAGTCTATTTTTTAATGCACAAGAAATCCAAATTAGGTCAAAGAGTAGAATAAACCGGTTCGACGATCCTTGTTCTAAGCTTATCTAGTTGAATCTCTTTACAACATCTCTTATTGGACTAGTTTTTTAGACCCTACTACTAACATAAAATTCTAGTTCTCGGCATTAAATTGTGCTTCAAGCCTAATTACTAAAATAGCCTCTACTTGTTGCTCCATGACCAAAAGATTCTTTAACAAAGTCAAAAGGGGGTTTTGAGCATCTCGTTGTGAACATTATGTTCAAATTTGTCATAGAACACGGATCAAAATTTGCACTAACACCAAATCATCCATGTTACTAAAATGTCCCCTCATCATTTGTTATATATTATATGAATAAATTACGCCAAAAGGTTATAACGTTTGGGTATAAATTCATTTAGGTCACAACGATTTAAAAAGTTTAAAAGAGGTCACAACTTTTAGTGAGTAAGCTCATTTTAGGTCACAACTTTTGAGGGTAAGTTCGTTTTAGGTCATAATATTCAAAGAAGTTGGTCAATTGAGATCACCATTGCATGTGTCAATGGGAGAAATATTTAATTAAAACTCAAGAAGCTTTTGTTTTAAGGCCCATTGATATATATCAATAGGAGAAATACTTAATTAAATCTCATAAGACACTTTTCTAAACGTTATGATCTCTTTTAAACTTTTTCGAAACGTTCTGACCTAAAATGAACTTACCTTCAAACGTTGTAACTTTTCGATGTAATTTATCCTATATTTTATATTTATCTTTTACTATCAGCCAAGCATTTTGTTCGGCCGATCTTCTAGTTAATAAATGAAAGGGGGAAAAAATCGACATTATTCAATAAACTAGGCAATTAATGGATATTTACATGCTTAGAATATTGACTTTGGACCATATATTGCTTGTGTGGTTTCATAATTGTGCCAACATTGGAAAGCAACGAATATTTTATCAATAAGAATTTATCAGTTTCCAAAACTACTCCAACTCAATCGGTCAATTATACCACGTTACAAAATTAATCCCATCAAATCTTTCTTAGAATTTCTTTTGATGGAAAAAAAGAATACTGCAATTCACGGTAAGAACCACTTGTCCATCTTGGTGATTGCTACTGCTTAAAAAAAGTACGACAAATCTAACACTCTGCTACGGTCCCAAGTTTCACTCGTCCAATTTCCATACACAAACAGGTTCAAATGGCATCTCGTTTTTTCCTAATTATTATTTTATTGTTTCCCTTACCCTTGCCATCGTTCTTAATTATCGTTATTCTTGATAATTCTAGACTAAACAATTTTCTTTTTAAATATTGGTCTCGTCCGAACTCTATATTTCACTCGTTGATTCAACATTATAATTGTGCCATAAATCTATTAACTTGATGGAGATAATTATGTCCCAGGCAATTCAACGATCTGAAAGAGCTCAACGTTGAAGGGAAAATCTTACGCTGCTTTCATCTTTTGTTTTGTGATTTCACTTTGCATGACTATAATCAATCCACTCAAAATTTCTTTAATAACAATGTGACTAGTAATGTTACGAACGACATAAAAAAAAAATAATAATAAAATTCACAGCACTAAGCCTACAGGATATGCTTAAATTATGTTTCGTAGGGTTAGAGCGACAAGTGATAACGACATTTTCCTCCTTTTTGGTGCTTTTTTTTCATGACTTTTTCTTTTTTTTTTCAGGTTTATTTTTGCTATTTTACTAATGTATTTTGATCTTCTTAGTGAGCTTAAGAATGATTCTTTCTAGATGAACATGAGGACTAGATGATTGTGCATGCCCATGCCTACTGGTAGGCATCGCTTCATTATTCCAGAGGCTCCTCTAAAATCGAATAACTTTTTCAATGTTGTTTCTATGCCGCATTTCAAGAATGAGAGTAAAAAGCTGCCTCTATCACAAACTCACTTCAATTTCCTAAAGTTGTCATCAAAGATTTGTGTACATGGGTATTGCGAATCACAAGGAATAAAGATCACACATCACTATTGAAGAGGGTCAATATCTATGGTACCATTGCCATATCCATGCGATATGCTTTTAAGAAGATGGAAAGTGCGACAAAATGACATGTGATAGTGTTTAAGTGGAGCACTTAGACTCACACCTTCATGGTATCATGGGGTAATTTTACCCTAGCCTTGAAAGATGTCTTCCTTCTATTGAAGCTTCCTTCTTTTGGAAGTACAAATGCTGCAAATGCTTTACACTCATCTAAACATAGGAGAGTGTATGATGCTTAATGGGAGCCTACCATGATGTCAAAACATTAAAAAAAAATCTACCTTCTCACCATGGATTAGATACTTCTTTAGAAGTAAACAAGGGAAGCAACATACTACCAAAGGGCTTGGCTATGAAAGCAAGTGAGTACACTTGTCTCTCCCTCTCTCTCTATTCTCTAAATACATATCATGTTTATTCCATGTGCAATATTATCTAAAGACACAATTGTATGGAGGTTTGAATTTGCGGCATTCATTGCCTTCTAACTATTCATGTTTTTTTTTTCTCGAGGCTCTTGAGGAATGAGTCATTCTTTGACTATTCCCACTGGCAATACGTCAGGCTAAGGAGCGAGAGTTTACTCTTGCACCCTTTTATTTAGGCTCACTCTACCATTACCTTGACTTGTACCACCATTCTGCAATTTGCTCAGTGGGTCGTTTTATGATTTCTCGTTATGTAGTTACTATATTCCTTTAGATTTTCATCTATAAAAGGTCTAGATGAAATTTTATTCTCTAAATATATATATATATATGTTTATATATATCATGTTTATTCCATTTATGTATTAACTCGAGACATGGTTGCATGCAAGTTTGTGTTGGATTTTCATAGGGTTTTAGGATTTGTAAAAATCAAATCTTTTATAGCGGAATTCAAAAAGAAAATCTTAATCCAGTATCCATGTGTTTTGATTAGATTAAAACAAAAAAAAAAGTTTAAATTTTTACCTTTAACCTTGAAGCTTAAAATCAATTAGTAGATTGGATCTATAGGTACTACAAACTCGCAATCCCTTCTATGGTATCCACACAAATGAACACTCCTTTAAAAGGATCCTTCACGTGCTAGCGTTATCTAGAACACTTCTAGATCTGATCGGAAAAATTTTACTCACGACTCTCGTGCCTCTCTCTTTTAGGATTAACAGAATTTCTCTATAGATCTAATGTTGATAACACATGTCATTAACCTTAAAAGAAACCTCTTATGTCTTATTAATAATAATGCCAATATGAATAATGACATTTGTAATATACAAATAAATGAGTTATAAAGAATGGTCAAAGTGTCAAAGGTTATTAAATAAGAAGGTTTTATAGTCAAAGCATAAATATAATTGTGTTGTGTTCACATGACAGAGACTTGATTGAAAATGGATTTTGGCATAATGTACACCGACCTCAAAGTCGCCGGCATAGGTTCTAACGCTGCTAGCGTATGTTGCTATGGCTTAGGCAGCATAAGGCCGGTGTTGCTTTGTGAAAATTTGTTGGAATCATGTATGCTGCCAAAATTGGGATTTATGCTGATGTAGGTGTCGGTGTATGTTGAAAGAAAAATGACTCGAGAGCCCTACACCGCTGTTACACCACCAGCTTTATCGTTTATGTTGTCGACCTTCAAGCTACACTGCGTGTTGCATAGAAAATGAAAAGTCACAAATCCTTTATATATTCTTCAAAACAAAACCTTAAACCTAGATACTTATCCTCTGAAGTGTTCCTAGCCATCAAGAGAAGTTGGTATTCTAGATGAGGCAATTGAATCACCAAATTTGTTACAGTTTCATAGATTTATCAAAGTTCTTAGGGTTTTTTATATTGTCTTGAAGAAGAATTTGAGAACATATTTATCGGATTTGGAGATCTGTTTCATTGGTCAAAGGGGATTTTGGAAGATTGGGTTTAGGTAATCAAAAATCATATCTTTCCTTTAGAATCTTTTCAATCTATGAATTATCCTAGGATTTTTTGTTGTTTTGAAGGGGAGATTTGGAGAAAACCCTAGATTTCTCAGGAATTTGTTGTTTAAGGAAGATTTCTGATCAAACTAGGTAAGTATTATATGTTGATCTTTATAGTTTGAAATCCTTATATTTTACAAATTTAATGGTGTTATCGGAATATTTTTACTGTCCAATATACTAGGGCATGGTTTTGGAAAACTAATCCCGTTCGGGTCCGAAACACACCAAATGTTCATTATGGATGCATACACGGTATGATAATTTTAAGTTAATCCTCCTAGACCCTTTTTAGGGTCATGACAATTACCTTTATTGGAATTGTTTCCAAAATTCTATTGTGTAATATTGAGATTTTCTCGAGATTATTCTTTGATGTTTTCATTGATCGTGCATCATATTGACTAAGTGAAACAACTAGTTTAATTCTTCTCTTGGTACATCATATATCCGAGAAGAAAGATCGCTCATATCATTTATTTTATTGCATTTGATTATTGAAAACCCATAAAAACTCACAAAATATAAAAATCATATAATTCTATACTCCGTATTCATCTGATGAATCTGTTATGTATTTCTAACACCGATTTTACCCATATCAAGTTGTTGCACTTGACCTTGCCCCTGTCGTTACCCCTCTTCCACCATTCCTTGATTGTGCCATGGTAGGGGCAAATCTTTTACGTTGTGGATGAGGCTCAATCCATTTGAATCATTTCCATCTTCCTGTTGTGCTTCACCACCTTCATGTCTAAAGTATTGATAGGTTTTAGGATCATATTAGGAACATAGTCTCCTTACTATATCGTTTTTTTTTTTTTAATGAATTTGACATTTTCTTCTGTTCTTGTGTAATTTGAAAGGTCAAATCCCACGGTCATAAAATGATGGTGACGAATGGACCATATGCGTGGTGGGTGTCCTTTCTCTCAAACGTCCAATGCATTCACTGTACCACCAAATTTATTAGTTTTATTTATTTAATAATATACAATTAATCTAAATAAATTAATTAAGAAAATTTTACATTTAATATAATTTAATTACAATTATTTAATAATTTCATTTTTTTATTTGCTAAAAAAATTGTAAGTTAATTTGTTAATACAGTTGAAATCATTTCAAAAAATACTAAAATATTATATTATTTAAAAAAAATACATTTAATTAAATTAATAAAATAAAATAAATTATATTAATTAAATACAATTTATAGTAAAATGAAAAACACAAACCATTATTTTTATCTTTTTATTTGGAAAAAAAGCCCGTGTGTTGGTCCATGCACTTTGCATGCTATGTCCTGTCGTGTTAGCCTACGTATTTCGCATGCCTTACGTGTTGCATATTACCCCTCACATGCTTATACTTTTGTCTTTTTCCTTCACGTGCTTTGCACGTCATGTCAACTTCACGTGCCTGCGAACTCTTTCGCATGCCGATGCCCATTCACCATGCTTACTTTAAGGACATAACGGAGCCTTGAGTTCGTTGATTTGAAAGAGCTTGTGCGATCCGAAGCTTTAAATTGTGTAGATTAACACCGTGCTTAACCTATATGGAAGGAAAAATGAAAAATTAAATATTATTATAACAACCATTTTTTAATAATAAAGAAAAGAAACAAAAAAAAAACTGAATGACATTCCATCTTGAAATTGTAAAGGTTGCTTATTTACGTTTAATGTAAATGTGAATATGAACTTGTCAAAAGCTGTAGCCAAATTTGAGCTCGGAGTCTCGAAGCATTTCAAGAACCCCGAAGCCCAGTAAAGTAAAACAGCTACTCTTAACATCCTTACCTGTAAAAGTTTTTCTGCCGGATTAATACATGAAACTGCTTTCTTTGATTTATAATCTACAATAAATTGACTTGTGAATATTGAAAGGAACATGCGCCTTATCGAGCAATGTCAAACTCCTTATTTATTTATTTTTAAATACGATGTGACGAGAGTTGATTTGTGAAAGAAAAATAAAGTTTAAATTACCTGGAAGATTTTCTTGGAGATGGGGCGGCTTTTATTTATATAATCTGAGACCATCTTTGGCTTTTACTGTGATCTTGATTGATCTTTTTCACAACCGGCTAAGGATGCTTCAACAGCCGCAACATCAGCCTTCAATTTCTTAGCTTTTATTTGCAGCTCTTGAACATAGAGCATTGCGTACCCAACAATTGAGGACTTGTGTCCATCTATGCAAGCAATTCAAAATCAATTTGTGCCCATTATCAAGATCTATTGTTACAAAAAAAATTCTTTTATGTATCGTGTCTATAAGCATCCTGCCACAAATCACAAATCGTAGAAAATTCCACTATGTAGCCAGGTCAAAAAAGCTTTAATTCATACAAGTATTTTTTTATTCTACGTATTGTATGTTAATTATTTCATAGTAAAATCACTTATTTGATTTCAATATAAAATTTATGGTTACATTGCCATATTTTTAACTTTTAATTACGGAATCAGGGTCCACACTTTGGTATGCGCATATTAAGGTTTGAAGCCATGCTAGAATATCATACCTGTTATAGCACACAAATCTGTGGCATCTAAATATTCATAAGTAAAATCAAATATTTGTGACTAACCTTTGTATGTTAGGCACTAGGGACCGCAATGCATAGAGATTTTCTTCGCTGCTCTGATATCAATGTTCTCGACCTATCAACCTTTTCCTCTTGTTAGGGATCATATTGGTGACAGTGGTGGCGCTTGTGGTTGTTGCTGATGAACCTCACCGTCCTTGTCATCTTGCATCGATCCATGTCTTCAAATTCAAAAAATGCATTGAAAATAATATGTGTTGTGATTGGTGGTTTTGTCGTTGAAGTCAAATATTTTCCCAAATTAGGATCAATAATTTGATTATTATTATCATTCACCATACAACTAACAATTATATCAGTGTTAAAATAAACGTTTAGTGGCCCTACGAAGCGTGAAACCTTGAAATGATGCTCTAGAAATTAGTAAAAATATTTTTAAGAATCTTCTCTAAATTTCCTGAGTTGGTTCTTATTAAGAGACATATTCCTTCAATAATGCACTCAAATCTATTTTTCTTTTCCTTTTTATTTTAGTCAACTCTATAAATTTTATTAATATTTTGGCAGGAGAATACAACTTAATAAGAAATGGGTTTTTAATATGGACCGTAAAACTATTGTTTTATATACCACACTTGAATGGAAAATGTTATTAAGGGTCTATTTGGATGGTCTGTTTTTCATATGTATCTGTATTTTTTTAAAAATAATATATATAAATATGTTCGATTTACATTTATATTTTATTTATATTTGATTATTTGACCTTTTAATGAGAACTACCAACTTTTTTTTTATTTGTATCTAATTCTTTATAAATAATTGTTAGAAAAAAATTTGAAAAAAGTATCTGCATCTGTAATCTACCAACAAACAAACAGACCCTAAAATTGATAGATTATAAACCTATTTATTTATTGTTAGGAGTAAAAAGTAGGAGGCCTTGAGTTATCTATTATTTAGCAACACTCTCCACTTATACTACGTTTGGAAAGGGAGAAAGGATTAGGAGGAAATACTATAAAATTTCCCTATTTGTATAAGAATGGAAAAGAAAGTAAAAAAAAAAATTAGTACTATAATTTTTATTTTATTAAAATATCATAAAAGCACATACATGTTAAAATTTTAAAAATTTACATCTACTTCATGAATAAAATTGTTTTATCTTTTTTCAAATTTTAATTCCCTTCCAATTCGCTTTGGATCGGAGAGAATTGTTTTTTATGGGTGAAGGGGTGGTTTTCTTTCCTAAATCCACTTCTTCCCGCCTTTTCATCTATCTTTTAATAAGGAAAAAAAATTCTCGTCCAAATCATTTCCTCTCTTATTTCCATCGTTTGGTCCAAACACAGTGAGGTGTGAAACATAATAAATTGTGCTAGCATCTGAAACTATATGGGAAGTCGTTTTCTTATATGTTGTTAGGCCTACTATATTATTATTATTTGATAGTAAGATATCACCTGTTAATGTCTAGATTCGTGCACAAACTAATAATAGCAGGGTGGCGCCAACCAAGCTAGCTGGCTAATTTTAAATTCACTTTGTCTGTAATAACGAACACCCAGTTGTCAACTTGGCATAGTTGACCATCTGTACACACCCGTGCAAAGCTTAGTGGCTGAAAAGCCTGAGCACATCATACAAATTTATAAAACTAATAATGTAAGTTGACATTATATTTTTAGTTTTGATTTTATCCAATTCCAACTACAGGATTGGTTTGACATTGGCATAAGTTCCCTTGGTCTTATCCTTCTTCCCATCTCATCCGTTTTAGACGGAAAAATATTTAACATGAATCTTCTTTTATCCTTTTTAAGTATAGAAATAAGTGGTCAGGATAAATCCGATATAGGGAAATTCAAAGAATTGAAACTTTATCATCGATCTCCACTTAATTTGGATAGTCATAATATCTTACTAGAACCAATTATGTTATGTAAATCTAAATTGTTTAGGGCTTACTGTCAACATTAAGTAAACTATATGGTTATACACAAAGAAGGAATCAATTGGATCATGATCTAGGGATAATTATATTTTATATTTAGGTCTTTTTTTCAATATAAAAGACACATGCCATATATTTTAAATAATATAAGGAATAACTAATTATTCAAGAAATGAATTTCATCAAATAAGAAGGCCAATTATGATTTTGATAAGAAAAATGGACTTATATTATAAAAATAAATATTCAAATGATATAGAATCCTCATGGCCAAAGGCACGTTATGCATTTATATACAATTGCTTTCATTCCACTTGTTACCGTTGGTTATGTTAAACACAAAGAAGCAACATTCAGAGATTAAAATTTATATTTGAAATAATTTTACGATAATATTTCAATTCTTAATTATGCATAAAATTTTATTTTTTACATTTGAATTTTAAAGCGATTAATTTAATATTCAATTAAATTTTTATGTATTTTATTATCTTTTATGCTTTATTTACTGCATAGAAAATGCATATATGATTGAAGTTTTATTATTATCCATTACACAATCTAATGCTGATAGACCATTTCTTAATATGATACAAAGTAATAAAGTAAATAGTGGTATTATTGAAATAATAAAAATAACTATAAAGAGTTTGTTTGATTATGTATTAAATTAAGCTATCTCAAAATTTATGTATTGAATTTAATTATTTAGCAATGTTCTAATACTAAATTTAACATTTTTCTTAAAATATTACCGGAACACCTAATAATTGATGCGGTGTATATTATGAGATTCCTTTTTTTTTTCATGCATTTTGATGAATAAGATAAACTGAAATATTTGTCTTCGCAGTCGAATCAAGGCATTTCAATGAGTAACAGCAAGCTAAAAAGACAATGGAACTAATAGATTCAACATTAGGATACACATAAGCACCTTCATCATATTTACTCTATTTTTGGGATCTTAAAAATCATTTCCGATTAGAAATGATGTTCCAACTACATCAAGGAATCATGAGTTCAAATCCTTGATTCAAAAGAGCTCCCGTTATCCAAAGTTTTAAATTTGGTAGATTAACGCCATGCTCATAACCTTTGACCTGTTTGAAAAAGAAAAAGGAAGAAATTAAAAACCAAATATTAATGTAGCATCCATTTCTGAAGATAAAAAATAAAAAAGTTCCACTAAAAATGATAAAATAAAGGTTGTTTAATTACATTTAATGTAAATGTCAATATGAACTTGTCAGAAGCTGTAGCCAAATTCGAACTCTGGATGTTGAAGCTTTTAAGGACTCTAAAGCCCTGTAAAGTAAAACAGCCACTCCAACATCGTTATTGCTCACTATCTCACGTAAAACCCTGTCTCTTCTACTTGAACCACATCCACCTGCAATAAAACCCGACACGATTAAGATGAGAAGCCACTTGGTTAAATTTACAAGTTATAATAAGAACATGACAAAGCGTTGTTTGAAGTACTTGAGACATTGGAAACCATTAGGGTTTGTTTGAATCGTTGATTTTATCTGTATCTGATATGTATTTATCTTATTTGTATTTAATTATATTTAATCTGTTTATTTTGTTTATAAATAAAAATATTTATTTTTTATCTATATCTATTTTTTGATAAAAATCTATTTAAAAAGATAAAAATAAATACCGAAACGATCAGAAAAAAATGAAACAAACAAACTCTAAATCAGTTAGCCATACTTAATTGTATATGTGCCATTTTGAACAAATCAATTGTGAAACTGTTTCTTACAAAAATCCATTGTGATAAAATATTGGACATATGAAAGAAAGACAGTTTAAATTACCTGGAAGATTTTCCCGGAAATGGGGTTGCTGTTATTCAAAATTGGAGTCCTCCTTTGGCTTTGATTGTGATCCTGATGATGGGTCCTTTCGGAACCTGCCAAGGATGCTTCAAGTGCTGCAATATCTGCTTTCAGTTTCTTAGCCTGCACTTGCAAGTCTTGAACATAGAGCACTGCATCTCCAACGATTGAGGCCTTGTCCATCTATGGAAGCATTATTTCAAAGTCAATTTAAGTCCATTACTAGGGAAACTTCTTGTGTATGGAGACTTCATGAGGGAAAATTTTTTGTGTAACGAGCTTGTATGGACCTCGCAGAATGAATATATCCTATTATAGTTAGGTCTATAAAGATTTGATCTGTATAAATATTTTCTATTCCACATAGTATGTTTTCATTATTTTTTAGTAAAAGGGAATGTTTGATTTCGAAATCAAAAATTTACAGATGCATCATGAACTTCAAACTCTAATGTGATCAAAGTCCATGTGGTTGTCACATGCTTCATAATCGAGGAGGCTTGCTGTGAAGACAAGGAAATCATGAACAGCCTACGACAATTTCTCCGACGAAAGGCTGGAGATTTTGATCTAAGGAAAAGTTTAAAAGCAAATATTTCAAACTGACCTTTGTTATGTTAGGCACTAGTGAACGCAGTGCATAGAGTTTTTCTTTCATCCGGCCCCTTCTTCGCCTTTCCGATATCAATGTTCTGGACCTGTCGGCCTTTGTCCTCTTGTTAGGAGTCGTATTGGTGGTAGTGGTAGTGGTTGTTGCTGACGAATCCTCCCCATCATTATCATCCTCGCCGTTATTTATGTCTCCACCAAATTCATGAAATGCATTGAAAATGAAATCCGTGTTATGACTGACCTCTTTATCGTTGAAGCCAAATATTTCTTCCGAGTTGGGATCGATGAAATGATTATTGCCATCCATCACACACCCACCAATTAGATCAGGACTAAAATCGGCATCTTGATCAGTAAAATTCACTTCGCCCCGCATCGAGGCAATGAATTGATTGAAATTAGTTTCATCTATGAAATCATGAGGCTCAAAATCGTTTGGTTGTATGAAATTTAATGCAGATGCATCAATGCTATCCATACTTCTCAATTTGACATGATGATAGTCAGTGATCTTCGGTGAATATATATAGAAGTTTGAAAAAAGTCGTATGGTATTTTATGTGTGAAAGGAATCAACAGGGTGACTCCTTGCTGGAAGTTTCTTTACAATAAAAATTTCGGAACTCGACAAAAGCTAGGAATAAAATATGAGCTTCATAAAAAGTTGTGTTTTCTTATTGGTGACCTCCCATCTGATCTTTCCACTAAATTTGGTAATCCCCATCCTCGATCATCTTCAGACATCACACCGACCATCCTTTTTTTTTTTTTTTTTTTTTTTTTTAAGCATGTAGAAAAGTAGTCTAATTGTTGAGAAACATCAGTGTTGTCTGTTGTGTGTGGAATTTAGTTGAAGTATAACATACACATTCTTTAATTTCCAGCAAACTATTGTGTTTGATGTTTCTTTATTGTCAAGCTACAAGCCATTAATTACACTGCATCCTAACCTTTGTTTGTTTCCTTGAAATATTTGTTGATAGTTATTAGAGTGTTTGGTTGAGTTTTAAAGGGAATTAGCAAGCTATGAGACATTTTGTGTATACAAATACATAAGAAATTATTTTTTATTTAAGACCATTATTAAAATTAATTATTCATGCAACGAAATAATTAGAGTTGTGCACGATTGCCGAAAAGTGATTATCCATTACCTATCGATTCTAGGAAAAAAAGTGAGCAAATGTGGCTCAAAATTATATTTTTGATGATATATAACTGAATTTTTTTTGTCCTAGGGCATACACATGTAATTAGGCTAGAAAGTTGCCAAAAATAGAACACAAAAACCACAAAAAATAGAAATATCATAAAACTTAAGGACACGAAGTAAATTAAAGGGCAACTACAATGCAATAGATGACATTTAAAATAGAGGTGTCTATAAGAAGTTATAACGAATCTAAAACCTACTTAAAATATACAAATTGTTCATTTGATAGCCTAAATAAATGAAATTTCCCTAAAACTAGCATGGCTTATCACCAAAGCTGATGATTTCTTCCGATTGGCTTATTTCTTTCAACAGGACCACAATTATGGAACTACCACTAGCTAGTTTTTACTCCACTTTCTTAAGAACCTGATAGCCACTTCTTCGACTTCATCATCCTCCCCAGGGTGGATAGAATTCACCCTCAAATTCTCATCGTCTGAATTATCACCAGTGTAAGGAATAAGATCTTCCACATTAAATATATCAACAATTCAAATGTAGCTAAGTAGTTTCAATCTATATGCTTGAGGGTTGATCTACTCAATGACCGTAAATGGCCTAATCTTCCTAACTGAAAGTTTGGTATATCCACCTATAGAAAATTGATCTTTTGTAAGAACATCCCATATAAATCTTCTACAGCAATTCTTCATTCCCATTTCCTGTCAGCGCCTCTTTAACTACCTTCTTTCCCACAATGTCAAAAATAACTTTTAAATCTTGCAGCTCTTCTTCAAATATGGCCATGTATAACATAATGCTACTAACACTCTGTTTTACAATTTTGGACTCAATAGACTCATTATTTGGAAGCAACACAATTTTTAGTACCTTATACATGAACTTATAAGTATTAGTCCTACCATCATGTGTTACACTCCTATATTAAATTGCTAAGGTCTCCTTAACAATAAGTGGCAAATGTCCAATGCAACTATATTACACCACATAAAATCTTTATATAGAGAGTCAAACAATACCCTAAGCCGTACAAGCTAGCATGGCTGAAGAAAGGAAGTGAGGTAACTATCTCTAAAGGGGTATAGGTTTCATTTTCCATAGAGCTGAACTGAACAGTGGTAATCTTTTGTTGAACTAGTACTCTTTTCTATTTACAAGAAAAACTAAAATGTTAATGCATAGTGAGATTACAATTTATATGCAATTTATGCATTTATGTGATGTATGTCCTTTTTTATATAATGGTGAATACATTTGGGTTCATTTAATTGGTGATCAAACAGTTCTTAGACATTCTACAACATGAATCACATAATCATTGTCACAAAAGTTGTTATTACTTTCATTATTGTGGTTTGTCAATCACTCAAGCAACACACACCATACCCAATGCCCTTACACACTGCCAGTTATATGTGTAGTAAAATAGGTACAACTATGTTATAGGCACAAATAATATGAAAAGATCAAAGTTACTCATATATACATTTTCTTTAATTATCATAGTAGTTGAATGGGAAATTTGACCATTAATCTATTGTCCCCATTAAAATAAGACAAATATATGTTACTAAACATACAACTAGGTATGAAATGCCTAAATGTGTTCACATGTCTTAAATTTTTGTTAGTAGCTAAAGGATGTTCATCACACATAATGATCATGAGCATGATCCGGGTGGTGATGAAATAAGGCATCTGATCATGGGTAAGGTTACAAGAGTGATCTACACGATTCTTTTTTATACACTAGAGATAACGATCCTTGTTATGGCCATGGTACATGTGGAAATATAGGTCAGTGGAGATCACAAGGGTCATTAAAGTGTGATCGATGCAAGTTCAATGATTCAAGAAGATGACTTCTTATATAATGACCATGATGGATTTAAACATGAGCTTACTGAAGATCATAGGGGTTATTACAGCTATGATAGGTATAAATTTTATTTTTGAGGAGATCACTTTCGCATTACGGCATGATTAGTCTTAGTCTTAGTACGATGGTGTAAGCCCCGGAAAATTTCAGTAAATAATTCCAAATTGAACTTTAAAAATGACTCTAAATTAAAACGAACTTCGACTAGTCCTAAATCACGAACGAACCCAGAAATTTCTTAATCTTGAGAAAAATAAGAATCCTTAAAAATAAAATAAGAATTCAACATATTTCAAATCCAAAATCACTACGTATGACAAATTCCATGCTTAACTCTAACTTATAAAATTGGGTAATATAGAAGCCAAAAACAAATTATTAAAAAGTAAATAACGATTAACCTTCGGAAATAAAACTCAATTCAAGAATTCCAAAAACGTTGAGAGATATTAAATACTTACAAAAATAAAATTTAAAATAAATTTCTCAAATTAAATATGTTGTATAAACATAAAATATCAGTTTCCAAATTGGTAAAGATCTAAATCAGAAAATCACCCGAGAACCTAAGTGGAATATAGTATTTAAGTCTGGCAATCTCGCGCTCTTAACCCTAGAGGCCGAGGTGTAGTGTAGAATAGTTCGTAGTAATATAAGTCACTTAAAAATATCAGATTGGTAAATTTTGACTTATTTCGAATCCATTCGGATACAGACTTTGAAAACATGTCCCAGGGCTCGAGAAATAAAAAATATACCATTAGTACAGTTAGACTCGTATTTTCATAAGGATTTCTAAAATATCAGTTTTATAATTTTTCGATATCTAGAAATATCTGATTTTGGCAATAATATTCGTATTTCATTACTACCGATAATTAACTAGTCATTTGGTACTATTCATTACTATTCATTACACAATTTTATTATTCTTGTAAACCCTTATATATTTATTAGAAAAATATTTTATATATCATAGAATTTTTTTTTCAAAAATTTAATTCGTTTGTGGTTTTTACGGGATTAGTTTCTATTTAAGATCAATACTAAAATAAATAAATTAATTTAATAATTGAAAAATTTTTTATTTTCATAAAATAATTTTTTTGAATTTTTCGAGTTATAAAAATATCATTTATAGCTCATATTCGCATATTTTGATCATATTGGTAACATATTTGTTGAAATACTAAAACAATTCAAATAATTATTTAATTTTATTTATGAAAATTCTACCACTCATTTAAAGATATTTTTCTTAATTTTATTTTATATATTTTCTTAATAAAAATATTTTTTTCAACCCATACTTCAAGTACACTTTAATTGTCACTTCTACACATTATTCAAGTTTTCTTTCACTCATTTTACACTCCATTCCCATGCTTGGACAGCTGACCACACCCTAAAAATAGCCTCTTTTCTTTTATTTTAATGATTTATTTAATGAATTAAAGTCTCCTTTAGTTAGCAAATTAAGTAACATAAGTTACACTTTCAAAAATCAAGTTACAAGACAATTAAACTCCTCTCTCTCTCATTGGAATTAACGTTCAGACCTCCCAATTCTGCCATCGTGTTATTTTTTTTATTTAACACACATTAATACACTCCTCTCTCTCTATTTAATGTCTCTTATTTACACCCTTTCATTCCTTTACAACCCTACATCTTTTACACTCTCTCTTTTCCTCTCTTTAACTCTTTCTTATCCTTGTTCTTACAAGAAACAAGCTGCCCCCATTTCCATTTCTTGCTCCCACACTCCATTCTTGAAGATTCTTTAAGTATACTTTCTTCTCAAGCTTCCATAATGATATAGGTAAAGTATAGTGAGTGTTTCATGCATCAATAACCTTCCATAAGTTAAAAGCTAAGGATGATGATACCAAAATGAAACATTCCTCCTATCCATGATTATTTTCTTGTATCATTATTATTTTTTTGCTAAAAGTAGTTATATTTTGTAGATCTAACTTTTTTTTGTAGCTTTGATTTTGTTTATGTTTTAGATCTTGTTATATATGAGTTATTTTGTTATTGCTAATGATTTATGCATATATTCATCATTCACATAACCATCATAGTGTTCATGCATTTCTAACTAGTATAATTAGATCTAGTTGTTTTAGGTTCATAAATGCATTAGACTTTTGATTTATTTTCTTAAATAACTTGCAATAGCTTGATGATAGTAGAAAAGCTTTAGAAAGCTCAAGATCTATTTTAGTTTCAACAAAAATCATTTTTGAAAATTCGGATAAAAAGGGAGCCATATTTAGAAAAGCTTTCAACTTCAAAATGTATATTTTTCATTTAAAATGAAGGGCTTAAGGAATAGATATCATGAATGAATAATTTTGAGGAGTAAAGTTTAGATCTATGAGTTTATAGTTTACTACCATGCATTTCTTTTATATTCATGTTCATTATTGTGTAGATCTTGGATTTGAACTTGAATAAAAAATGTAAAATTCGTATCTTGGCAAAACCTATATTTAAAAATACTTTCCAAGTCTCAAAATTGAAGTTTTAGTTAAGAAAATGAAGGTTTAGTGGATGTATATCATCAAGACTTCTTTTTACAAGAATCAAGGTGATTTTCAAAAGTTACTTTCAAAATAAAAATCTCATTTCGGATTTAGGCCAAGGCATAGTTTAAAAACATGTTTTTCAACTCAAAAATGAAGTTTTTATTCAAGAAATGGAAGGTTCTTAAGATAGGATATGTAAAGGATGATTTTTCCTAAGTTTAGATGGATTTTATAAAAAGATATGTCCAAAAATAAATTTGGTAAATTCGGATCTCAACAAGACCGATTTTGAAAACTCATTTTTCAACACCAAAATGAAAGATTTGTTTAGAAAATGGAAGGCTTATGTAATAGGTATCAATAGAGGATGTTTTTGATAAGTAAATGATAGATCTACTAGTCGAGATTCTCAAAAATAGGAAGAGATTACAAAATATGAAATTTGAGTTTTATCCAAATTTTGTAAATTCGGATGGTTTCAAAACCATGCCTTAAAAACCCATTTATCAACCCCAAAACTTGTGTTTTATATGAAAAATGAGGAGTTTAGGTCATAGATATCATCAAGTAATGATTTTTATAAATTAAGAAGAGATTTACTAAGAAAAACATGTAAAACAAGGAGTAGAAATAAAATAGGAAAATTTGAGTTGTTGTCATTTTAAGAAATTCGTAATAATGGAGTAATGGTATGAAAACCCATATTTTTCAAACTCAAATTAGAAGTTTTATTAAAGAAATGAGTCCTTAGTAGCTAGGTATGGTTGAGCCTTAATTTTCTAAGTATTAAATGAGTTTACTTAAAGGAATCACCACAAAAACAATTTTTATAAATTCGGATTTTATGATGAACCAATTATAAAAACATGTTTACAAAGTGTAAAATGTGAATTTTTATTGAAAAACAAATGCCTTAAGGAATATACATAATAAATGCTTAATTTTAATAAGAATAAATAAATTTTCTTCAAGGAATTTTTCTAAAAACAAATGAGAATTGTCAAGACTACAAGACTAGCCTATCTAAGTTGATTTTTCATAAAGTCTTACAAAGAAAAAGTTTTCTAAAAATTTCCTTTATCAAATATCATCAGAACATGTATATATATATATATATATATATATCTCATGACATATCATTTATGATAGAAACTTGTTCATGTTGCATGTATTCTTGCTTTGGATAGTAGAAACATTACAAACATTCACAAAACTACTTTTCGGAATCGAATTTTGCTACTAATCAGAACTGATCAGACCTTTTTGAAGCTTCAAAGTTTTCAAAACTTAAATATGATATTAGAATTAGATAAATCTTTCGAAGTAGATAGAAATCGATATATAATTTGCTAAATTCCGAGTTAAAATGACCAAGTTATGTCCGTTTTAAGTTGGAATTCCTGCTTAGGACGAGAATTACAAATTTGATAGTTTGTATGAGATAGAATGGATTAGTTTTGAGTTGAAATACTTATTAGGGTATTTCTTCCTTCTTAGGTGATCACGAAATCAATGATTCCATATCACCGGATCATTTTTACTAAGAGACCGGTGACCTAATGGCCGAGTGAGTTTTCCTCTTATTTTGTTACCTTGATTGTGCTTGTAGCTAGTTGCATTAGAATTATTGTGATGAGTTGTGATATAATCTTGGTTGAATGAATGATAAATATATCAAGGCAAGACTTGTTGTAAGATCATTGTATGAGTTAGCATAGACTTGAATTGTTTGAAATTCTCTATGATCGCTCTTAACCTACATAATTAACATGCCACGATTATATGAATAAACTGTACATGCATATCACGTTTTGAGTCACATTGCATTGGCTGATATACCATTGGTGGGACAAAAGTATATTAGCGGATAGATGAGGGGGCCTAAGTTAACATTAAGGATGTGAGATCTCTTAAGTTAATGGATGTGGGGTAGACACAATAAACCATCATAACAAAAAAACAGAGGTTGTATAATCAAGAGAAAGAGATTGGGGTTATGGTGGGGTTTGGTGCATGAATTATGGACCAACCCACTCAAGATTGGAGTTATGATTGCATGTCTTATGGACCATCCCAACCCGAATGGAGGGCATAAATCCATTGACATATGGCTATCGGAAAGTCATATACTTGTCTGCTCATGTGTTTGTTTATGCATAGCATATGGATGAATTATAACTTGCTTGTTATGGTACGAAATTAAAGGAACTCTCACTAAGCCAGTGTAGCTTATACCCCAATAGATGTTTGAATAAACAGGTTGACGGGAGAATGCTACTTAGGGACCGAGATGGTTAGAGCCGAATGTAACTTCGGGAATTTAGCAGGAAGTAAAAATGCTTGAAGATACTAGCTAGGTTTTGTAAATTGCTTTGTAATAGTTCTATGTCGTGAAATCTTTTGATGAATTAAAATTGAAGTATAGTGATTTGTATTTGAAGTATAGTGAATTGTATTTCTTTTACATTGTTACTCAAGTTGTATCAATATAAAATGTATCACTCCGATGTGTCTCCTCTATGTGTTAGATGCCTTGTACATAGTATGGAAGCCTTCACGTGACTGAGGCGGTCATTCCTAGGCTTTAATATTGTGTACAGCGGACTACTACGTTTAGGGTACCCGTCAGGGCATGACAGGTGGAGATCATGGCCGTGATCACGATCGTGATTAGTATTATTTTTAATTTTTTAAGGAGATCACAACCATGGCTTCACGCCCCAAAGGGTACCATAAAAGTAGCAATCCACTATGCACAACATTAAAACCTATGAATGACTATCTTAGTCACGCAAAAGCTTCCATGTTATGCACAATGCGTACATTGCAACAAAGGGAACACATTGTAGTAACGTAATTTACATTGATAACAATTAAGTAATAAGATAAGAGAAATACTTTTCATTAAACATAAAATTAATTACACATCTTAGGGCATACCTCAGCTAAAGTCTTCAAATATACTTATATACATTTCCAAGAAATCTTCAAAATGTAAGCATATCATATATTGCTCATAAAAAAATTTCAAGAATGTAAATTCCTTCTATTCTCCTATTTCTTCTATAAAAGCTCAAAAATTCATCAATGATTTTCTTAATGTCTTGTTCCTCGAATGGAGTCTCAAGGATACTTGCTTCAACAAAAATCTATGGGGGTGTAAGCTTATATCGTGTTTAGCGAGATATCCCCTTTATTCGTAGCGCATTTCAAACAAGTTTAATTATTTTTGCACATATGTTGTACATGCTATGCAACAACTACATTATACAAAAAATCATGTATAGGTAATCGGAAACCACAAACAGAACTGATTTATACCATCTGCATCAAGGGTTGAGGAAATGGGATTTGAAGGTCTACATGATCTTCTCTACTAGTCCCCGAGCACCTGCTCATAGCGATCGATCAGTACAGCTCATCCTTGAGATGTATCGCCGGTATACCTTAGTTTCCCAAAATTAAGCATGGCCACGACCCATCTTGGCTTTTGACCCTCTTGATTCTTCATGTAGGAGTAACAACCATCGACTTGAGACTCGACGAATGCAATGCGTATCCATTAATTGATATCAAAGCCAAATTCAATTATTGTATACTTAGAGATGATCAAGCAAGCATCATATACACATAAGCAACATATAATATTGACGTACTTAAACAATATTTGTTAGTTTCGATATGCTTAGCATCCCTTGTCACACATACATAGAAGCATATATAAACTCATAACCCTATACATATTCGTTTTATCTTGTACTTGTAAATCTAGTATAATTATCTACAAGAACAAGTAGGTAATGAAATCATGAGTGAAAATTCACTCGTCCATTAGAGCAATTTTTAGTTAAAGAAATTCTCTGGAAATGGCACGTAAACTTCTCATACCGAAATTAGTATTTTATAGAGATTCTACTTAAACTTTCTAATTTTGTCTTATATTCACGTCAAAATTTAGATAAAGGGAAATTTCAACTTAAAATGGTCATAACTTGCTCATTTTAACTCATAATTTTGGATATTAGTAATCTTTTATACCTACTCAGAAAAGATATATCTATTTCTAAGGTTATTTTTAATTTAAGGCCATTAAAGTCTTGGAAAAATGTACAGATTTATCTTTAATTCCTAGCCTCTAAATTCTTGCATTTTCCAAAGTTTTTACTTCACTTAGACACTTAATAGTAAACATAATTGTAATGCCCTAACCTGATGGTATTACAACCCACCATATGTCTTTAACATAGAGGGACACGCTAAGGATATGAAACACCGATCCATAAATAATCAAAATATATCTCCAATACCCACTATAAAAGGTAACTGTTTAAAACAACTCATAGAAATAAAACTCCTACAATTACCTTGTTGGTATATAACCAAAACCAACATTAAAAAAACTTAAAACATAAAGGAAAATCTCCTTAGACATTCTTAAATTCATAAAACATGTAAATCTCATAAAGTCTTCTACATGGTCTAAACACCAGCATGGAAGTCTGGTCCACTATCATTCTCCCCATAGTCCACAAAAACAAATCCAGATAAGTCATAATTTACTTATCTTCACCTATTCTTGAAAGAGATAAAAGAATGAGCAAAATCGCCCAGTATGCCAAACCACAAACACAAGCACATGAACACACAAATCATATATCACATACAACCTATTCTAATGCAATAAACATAGATTATTACCTTTTTAATTAGCCCACAAACAGCACAGTCTAGAACCATCTATAGTCTAGTTCTAAAACTAAAGTTACTTATGACTCATAAAAAATAGTATAGAAAATAGGTAATATATATACATATATGGATGTTGGGTACTCCCCACACACCTGTGCCATCATTGCATAATTCTAGACTACCGGAATCATTTTTATGCACGAATCACTTGGACAACCTCACAAACATATCATCAGGGTCAGCGTTGGTACCAAATTTTGTCCAATCTTAATTGGTATAAAGTGAGCTACCTTTAATCTATCAACAATCACCTACACCAAATCAAATTTCTCTTTTGTTCTATGTATTTTTAACAAAATCCATTATTATGTGCTCCCAATTCCATTGACGTATTGCAAAGGCTTCAATTATCCTGCTGGTCTTCTATGCTCAATATTAATCAATTGGCAAGCATAGCACTTGGAAACATACTCTGCTATTTCCTTCTTTATGTTATTCCGCTATATAACTTCTTCGAATCTTGAAGGGAATAACTAGAATAGTGTGCTTCTTTTAGTAATTCCTTCTTAAGTTTCATTGCTCTTGCACCATAATCTTCCTTTCTATCTCATAACACTTTCTTCATCAACATAAAATTCAGGTGCCCTGCCAATTTCCATTCTTTTCTTCATTTCAAGTATGCTTCGATCTTCCACTTGTGCTACTATGATCCTTTCAACAAGAGTAGGCTGAATCTGCAAGTTTGCTAATCTTGCACCCACTTGTCTAGTTACTATCTTTAGCTCAAATTTTCTCATATCATCTATTAGATGTCGTTCAAAAGTGATCAAAACTGCAAGATTCTCTACTCGTTTCCTACTTAAGGCATCTACCACAGCATTTGCCTTCCCATGATGATTAGGTTTCCACATCATAATCTTTGATAAGTTCCAACCATCTTCTTTGCCTCATATTTGGCTCCTTCTGGGTAAGATATATTTCAGACTTTTATAGATCTGTATATACTTTACATCTCTCCCTATATAGGTAGTGCCTCCAAATCTTCCAAGCATGAATAACTACTGCTGATTCCAGATTATGCGTAGGATAATTCTTCTCATAGGGCTTTAGCTGCCAGGAAGCATATGCTATCACCCTGCTTCTACTGTAGATAGCACGTTTCTTACAACTTACTGGTAAGGCTAGCACTATAGCAGATATTAACATGTACTTCAACTACTAAAAGCTATTTTCATAGTCTTCACTCCATTCATCCTTTACCCCTTTCTATGTTGGTTTGGTTAATGGACTTGAAATTTTGGAAAAATCTTCCACAAATCGTCTATAATATCTAGCCATTCTTAGAAAACTTCTGATTTCTAACAAATTCTTAGGTCTTGAAAATTCAACAATAGCTTCCACTTTCTCAAGGCCTACCGATATTCTATCTCCACTTACAACATGCCCTAAGAAAGAAACTTGTTCTAACCATAACTCACACTTAGTAACCTTGGCATACAATTTATCATTTTGCAATCTAGTTAGAACTAACCTTAGATGTTCTTCTTTTGATTTAGAAAACAACAGCACATCATCAATAAATACTACTACAAACAAGTCTATAAACCCCTAATTTTTTAAGGTAAATTTGAGTTCAAACCCTAAACCGAAAAGTCAACCGGAAAGCTTAAGTCAACAAATTCCTAGGAAACCCTACCAGTTTAGATCTGGCAACTCCGCATTCCTAAACCAAGAAGTCGAAATACGAGTGAAGAGTATAGTTTGGTTCGTAATAATATTAGGGTGCTTAAAAAGATCAGATTAGGGAATTTTCGACCTATTTCGAATCTGATCGAATACAGACTTTGACAAGCGTATCTCGGAGCTCGAGATATTAAAAATATGTTATTAGTACCATTAAACTCATAATTTCATAAGATTTCCAAATATATCAGTTATAGAATTTTTCGGGTTATGAAAGTTATAGTTATAACCTTTTATCATATTTTCATTACTACCGGTACTTTAATTTTATAATCTACTTTTTGATTTCTTTCACACTATTCACAAGTACAACAACCCATACCCTACTTCTTACATCCTTACAACCTATTCTTACAATATTTCATTATTTTCCTTACAATTTACTTTTCCAATATAACTTTTACTATTTAAATTACTTATTTAAGTTTGAAACTTACACAACACACATCTCTCTCTCCCCTTTATGCAAAACTGGTGCCCCCCACTCCCCACCCCACACCCTCTCTCCAATTTTGTTTTATTTTTTTCCTTTTATTTAATACATAAACCTTAATCCACTTTTCTATATATACCCCTTTATACCAACTTCATTTCACTTTTCCACTTTTCATCCAAACAAACTCTTGCAAATTTTTCTCTTCTCTCCTCCTTGTAAACCGTAACCTTCCCCCCATGCACACACACTCCATATTTTTCTTCAAATTTCTTTTCCAAACACTAATAGGTAATAGATATATACTTTACTATCTTAAAACCATGTAATGGCAAGATCATTCATGTGTGATTTCACTAAAAAATCCCCATGAGCTTTAAGCTAGGATGTGGAAACACTTAAACATGTGATCCTTGCCATCACAATGTTATAGATCTTGTTATTTAAGTTATTTTGCTATTACTTTGTTTTATTATCAAGTTATTTTGTGCATATATTCATCATCTAATCCTATCCACATAATCATCATAGTGCTCATGCATTTATGACTAGTATAATAAACTAGATCTAGTTGTTTTGACCTTATAAATGCCTTAGGTTTTTGTTTATGCATATAAATAACTTGTAATAGTATGATAATAGTGGGAAAATGTTAGAAAGCTTAAGATCTATTTTAATTTCAACAAAAATGAATTTTTGAAATTCGGATCTAAAAAGGGCCATATTTAGAAAAGCTATTTTTCAACTTCAAAACGAGTATTTTACATTAAAAATGAAAGGTTTAGGGAATAGGTATCATAAATGAGTGATCTCGATAAGTAAAGCTTAGATCTACTAAGGAATATTTTCAAAACAAAGAAAAGTTTATAAAAGTTATATTTCAATCCCAATAACAAAATTGGAATTCGTGATAAGGAAAGCTTAAAGTGTAAACACCTATTTTTCAACCCCAAAATAAGATTTTATTAAAGAAATGGAAGCCTTAAGGAGTAGGTTTGATTAGGAGTTAGTATTTAAAAGATTAAATGAGTTTTACAAAAGAAACAATCTCAAATGGAACTTCAAAATTTAGATTTGAAAATGACCACTATTTAAACACCTATTTCCAAATATCAAAATGATGATTTGTATGTAAAAATAGAAGTCCTAGGGAATACATGTAATAAAGACCTAATTTTAACAAGGATAAGTGAAATTTATTAAAGTATAATCCTAAAATAAGGAAAGTTTTCCAAGAATAGATTAAACAATGTTTTCATTCCTTAAAAATTTTGTAAAATTCGTAATTAGGTAGACCACTTATTTAAACATCTATCTTCTAACCCCAAAATGAAGGGATTTTATTAAAATAATGAAGGTGTTGGGTATATAAGGCATCAAGGTTAGTTTTGATAAATGCAAGTGTGTTTTTGCAAGAAGTAAAACTAGTTTTCTAAAGTCTAGTAATTTCAAAAGTTTTGCAAAGTAAAAGTTTTCTAAAAAGAATTTTTGATATCATAATATTGGGGATATACATATAGATAGCTCATCTCATGACATTCACGATAATGACTTGTAGGTAATGCATGTACATATAATGCACTTGGTAGAAACAAAGTTAGGAAAATAGTGTCTTATACATCTTATAAAGCATTATTTAAGTACATGAGGAAATAGATTTACCAACACCCATGGATTATGATATTGAGTTATATATGTATATAATAGAGTCTTGCAAGATATAATGATAGCTAAGTATCTATGAAAGCTTTGGAATAATGCTTGGTTTGAAACTATGAGTTGAATTGTGGGATAGGAATTTCGTATAGCATTCTATACCCTACTGTTCACAGACCAAACGACCTTGTTTGTTGGAAATAACTCTAGAAATAGATAGCTCTCATTGAATAGGTAGAAATCGGTATATAATATGCAAAATTCCGAGTTAAAAGGACCAAGTTATAGTCGTTTTAAGTTGGAATTTCCTCTTAGACGAACTTTGGCGAACTTGCTAGAATAGAATTTATAAGTTCATTCAAACTTCATGAAAATAATCATTAGAGTTATTTCTTTTGATTAGGAGACTTGGGAAATGGACCAGACCTTCTCGAGGACTATTACGATTAAGTGAATTTTCGCGCCATTGCAAAATGAGTTCACTATCCTTAAATTATATGCTTATGAATGTGCTTATAATGATGGTGGCATTAGATTTAGGGCAAGATAAAATTAGGTTGTGCATGTGGATCCCAATTGATTGAATCAATGCTAAGAATATCGAAATAGGCTTGTTGTAAATCTTTGTACGATTTAGTATAGACTTGGAGTGTTTACAATATCTATGATCGCCTATAAATAGTTAATAATATGTCGTGATCTTATAATCAAATTGACCATGGATACCATGTGCTGAGTCACATTGCATTTGTTATTATACCTTGTGGGAAGAAGGCACAATAGCTGGGCAACGAAGGGCCTGTAAACTTAAATGTTGGCGTAATGGCCGGAATTGAAATGGTAGTGGTGTAGGCACTTATATCAACTACAAAATTGTGTGTGGGTGGACACCTGTATCAACCACAATATAAATGAGAAAAATTGAAATTTATGGTCGTATGGGCCTGAAACACCTAACCCCGAATGGAGGGTATAAATCCATTCAACATAAGACTCCCGAAAAGTCTTATGTATTATATGCTCACGTGCTTGTGAATTTCATATGATTGATAATATAACTTGTTTGCCTTATTGTATAATGAAGTATTTAATTTGGAAGTGAAACTCACTAAGCTCATAAGCTTATTCCCCTATAGTTTCCTATTGTAGTATAATTATTTATGGCTATCCTAAAGAGGCTACTTTCCTCAGGTACAGTTTTTGGAATTTAAGGAGCTTTTTGAAGAAGTCTAGACCTAGATGTAGGTATAGACTTCTAGTTGAATCTCCTTAATCTATATATATATAATGGTAGTTGTAAGAGAATTTTGAGGACTTAATAACTTTTAATATCTTGACAGGGGTATGCCTCTTAGATCTTTGTAATAGATAAATCTTGATTATAATTGTTATGATTTATATTCTTATTGCTATGAATGTCTCCTTAAGCTATTTCTATTCAAAGTATGGTTCCCTATATGTTGAACGTGAACCTTACACCCGGTATCTAAACTCATGGCATAACTAAGATTATCATACTTGAGTTTAAATATCGAGTTGGTAGATTGTCGCGTTTAGGGTACCCTTTGGGGTGTGACAAAGTCTATATAATCTATGAAGACTCTGATCATAAGATTCATAAAAACTGCTGGTGTATTGATAAGACCAAAAGGCATGACAACAAATTCATAGTGTCCATACCTAGTCCTAAAAGCTATCTTCTGTATATCCTCTGCTCCAACTCTCAACTGATGATATCCATATGTGAGATCAATCTTCGAAAATACTTTTGCTCCTGCTAGCTAATCAAACAAATCACCTATCCTTAGTAAAGGGTACTTGTTCTTGATAGTCACATGATTCAACTCCCTATAGTCTATGCATAACCTTATACTACCATCTTTTTTCTTCACAAACAGTACTAAAGTTCCCTAGGGTGAAACACTAGGTCTAATAAACTTCTTCTTCAATAGATCATCAAGTTGCACTTTGAGCTCTACAAGTTCTATAGGAGCCATGCGATATGGTATCTTCTAAATTGGTATAGTACTAGGCATCAAGTCTATATAGAATTCAACTTCTTTCTCCGGTGGTAATCTTGGTAAATCTTCTAGGAATATGTCTGGGCACTCACACACTACTGGTATCTGAGAAGGATCTTTCTTTTGTTTATCTTCTATCATCATAGCTGGTGATCTTCCCCATAACTCATATGTAGGCAAAATTTGAGGTCTCTGCACTTCAAGTTTATAAACAAACTGGTCTCCATCTAACAAACTAAATTCTACCATTATATTACTACAATCTATTACAACATGGTATTTCACCAACCAATCTACTCCAAATATTACATCAAAAGCTAGCATATCCAAAACTATAAGATTTGTAGGTAAATGCCTACCTTCTATCTCTATATCCACATTTTTACAAATCCTGTTGAACACAGTTCCCCCTCCCAAAGGTATACTAAATGAGAAATATTCAAACATATGCTTAACATGTACACTACAAATATATACAAACATCTCAAATATACAAGACAAACTTGCATTAGTATCAAATAACACATAAGCACTATGCAAGAGTATAGGTAACATGAATGCAATAGTGTTAACATTGGATGTGTCTCTATGCTGGAGAGCATATACTTTAGTTGGTGCTTTATGTCCTTGACCATGATGATGTGTTCTGCTTATCTAAACTCCTAGAATTACCTGTTTCTCAGCTTCCTTACAATCAATTGCTCGATGTATTCTCTATCCACACTTGAAATAAAATACTTGTGGGAGGACTTTATCTGTGCAGAATCTGGGGATGTGTCCCACCTTGGCACATGAGAAACAAACATTCTCAGGCCGTTTTCATTCTTTTATATCATGAGGTCTAAAACATCTGCTACATTTCTTTTTAGCGCTTTGCACTACTGATCTAAAATGTTGTGTTACAAGTCTCTTTCCTCTATCCTAAGTCAGAACACTAGAAGTTGGTCTTTTCTCCAAGTAGATTTGACCTCTCTATGGTCTTGACTCTTCATTCTGTTCAGACTTTACTCTACAATCTTAGCTTTATTGACCACGACTGAGTAGTTGGTCAAATCCATTAAGTTCACCTGATATTGTATCTTAGGCTTAAACCTAGTAATGAATTCACTAAATTTACCTTCTCACTTTCTTTCAAAAGATCTGGAAGAAATCTCATAAGTCTGTGCAGCTTGGCTTCATACTCCTCTACGGACATTTTACCCTGCTACAGGGTATAATATTCTTGGAGCATCTTCTACTTCATACTATCAGGGAAAAAATCCTTGTAGAAAGCTTACTGGAACATTTGCTAAGTGATAACTCCAGCCATATGTCTTTTGGTGCTCAACCATCAATTATTTGCCCTCCCACAAAGCAAATAGGAGGCATATTTCATCTTCTTATTCTATGGAATATCCAGAGCAGCAAATGTCTTCTCAACCTCTTCCTCCCTTAGTTGAGCATCTAATGGTTTCCCTAGCATTGGCTCAAACTTGAATACCAGATCTACAAATTTATTAAGGCTCAACACATCAGCTTGTTTAGCCTCATTTCCTCCATTTCCATTATTTCTCTAATTCTCCTACCTCCAGGCTTCATCATTGGTTTGTGTCAAATCCATAACTTGCCTCATAGTCTGATGCTACTGTGCAACTACTCCAAGCACAGTATTAACCGCGTGCATCAACTGAGCAACATCTATAAGTGCCTATTTTCTTGTAGGTAGAGGTACTTATTGTCCTACAGGTAGAGGTGGCGGTGGTGGTAAATGTTGAAGCAACTGGTTTAGAGGTAGAAGATTCTCAAGTGACTGATCTACATGTATTCGTCTCCATTGAATTCCTCCTTTCCTCCTCACCAGCTCTAGAGGAACCAACATTTAGTGCTCTTCTTCTTGGTGGCATGCTAATAGGTTAAACATAGAAAACATAAGAACAGGGATATAACAGATCAAAACAGTATAGATACTATAATATATCAACATATCTACTAAAAGCAACCATAACCCATTTGCTACCCTGCTCATCAATGCTCACCGTCTTAAGGAGTTCATAACCTAGATCTAACAAGATCAAAACCTATTGCTCTGATACTAATTAAGCTGTAATGCCTTAACCTGATGGCATTATAACCTGCCATGTGTCCTTAACATAGAGGGATATGCTAAGGCTATGAAACACTCATCCACAAATAATCAAAACATATATCACCAATACTCATATATAAAAGGTACCTGTTTAAAAAACTCATAAAAATAAAACTCATGAAATTATCTTGTTAGCATAAACTAAAGCCAATATTAAACAAACTTAAAACATAAGAAGGAAAATCTCCTTAAACGTTCTTAAATTCATAAAACATATAAATCTCATAAAGTCTTCAACTTAGTCTAATTCCAATTGATAAGATATAAACATCAGTAGGGAAGTTTGGTCCACTATTGTCCTCCACGTAGTCAATAAAACATCAAATCTAGATAAGTCATAATATACTTGATCCTCACTTATTCCTAAAAAAGATAAAAGGATGAGCAAAATCGCCTAGTACACCAAAGCACAAACACAAGCACATGAGCACACATCATACATAATCACATACAACCGAGTCTAATGCAACAAATATAGGTTATTATCTTTTAACTAGTACAAATAGCACAGTCTAGAACCATCTATAGTCTAGTTCTAAACCTAGAGTTATTTACGACTCCATAAAAGCAAGTAGTATAGAAAATAGGTAATATACATACATATATGGATGTTGGGTACTCCCCACACACCCGGTGCCATCATTGCACAATCTTAAACTACCAGGATCATTTCTATGCACGGGTCTACTTGGGACAACCTAATAAATATATCATTAGGGTGTTAGCGTTAGTATCATAGTCTGCCCGACCTTTCCTAACAGCAGCCAATCACAAAACAACAAGCAAAATATATTTAGAAGTCAAATATAATTAGATCAATCTATCAATTCTAATCCTACAAGCATATACAACAAGCAAGGAATGGTCAATCCAGAATCAATCTCAAGGAAAAGAACTCTAAATCACCAAAAACCTTGATCACATAATTAAAATTGATTTCAATATACAAATTCCATAAAATAAATCTAATCTAAACATTACCTAAAATCCTAATCCCAAAATAATCATAAATCCACACCTTTCTCCTTGATTGAAATACAAAATTTCTCCAATAGAACCAATCTCCCCAACAGTTTCTCCATACCCTAGAATTCCATTCAAAACCAAATAGACTAAAAATTAACAAAAATCATAACTATGATATCCTAAAGGTTAAGAATATACCAACTTACCTATAATTGGTTCTCAATTCCTCTTGATCAGCAAAATTCTAAATCTCCAATAAATCTAGGGTTTTCTTCAATTTTTCCTTCAAAACCAATAGAAAAACCCTAAGGAAATAGATAGATCTTATAAGTTCTAAAGAAAAGAGAGAGATTCGATTGCTTTAATCTAATATTCCAAATCTCCTTAGTTGCTATGATCACTCAGAGAGAGGATTTCTAGGTTTAGGAGTGTTTTTGGAAATAGAACAAAAGAATAGATTGTAAAGGAATTTGTGGAAACCCTTCATTTGCCGCACACATGCTAACAGTTTTACAACGCATGCGGGCGGCATAATTCAAAAGCCGACAGTGTAAGTTCCAAGGCTGGTGACCATTTCATTTCAGGTCATTTTTCTTCAAGTGTACACCGGCGGTATATACGACTCTAACACAAATTTGCAAAATCAAAGCTGGCTTCAACGCTATCAAAGCCATAGAACATACGCTAGCAGTACTCGCTTCTGTCACGCTCCGAAGGGTACCCTAAACGTGGCAGTCCGCCGTACACAATATTAAAGCCTAAGAATGACCACCTCAGTCACGCGAAGGCTTCCATACTATGTACAAGGCGTCTAACACATAAAGGAGACAAATCGGAATGATACATTTTATGTTGATACAATTGAGTAACAATGTAAAGGAAATAAAATCCACTATACTCCAAATACAAAACACTATACTTCAAAATACAGTTCATCAAACTTCAATTACATTCATCCCAAGACTTCACTACATAAAACTATTACAAAGCGAATCGTAAAGCTTAGCCAAAAACTTCAAGCATTCTTATATCTTGCCGGAATCCCGAAGTCATTCTCGACTTCAACCATCTTGGTCCCCACTTAGCATTCTTGGAATAACCTGCTCATTTAAACAACTATTGGGGTATAAGCTACACTAGCTTAGTGAGAATTCCCTTAATTCCGTACCATAACAAACAAGTTATTAATCAATCATATGCTATGCATGAACAAACACGTGAGCAAGCAATTATGCATGGGTAACCGGAACCCACACACAGAACGGATTTACGCCCTCCGTATCTTGGGTTAGGAATGGTATTGAGTCTATACGACCGCTGCTAGTCCCCAAGCCCTGGCTCTTAGCACTCGACTCGGCTAGGCTCATACAAGGATGCATCCACATGCGCCTTAGTACCCGAGAATGAGCTCTAGCACCGGGTCTCCGTACTTAAACGAGTCCTCGGACCATACCGATCGACCTGCGTAGGAGTAGCATGCTACCAAATGCAATATGTCTGATGCGATGCATGATCAATCTACTTTTTGCTTAGGTCAAGATATTTATACATTCTTTAGAGTGACCAGGCAATATCATACACATAAATAATATGAACTGTGCAGTTATCCAATCAAATCGTGGTTTCGATATGCTTTAGTATTCCTTGGCATACATTCATCACAGTCTCATCATATATCCCATCCCCATTCACATCGATTTTTATCTTGTTCCTAAAATTCTAATGCGACTAATTACAAGCACAATCAAGGTAACAAAACCAGGAGAAAACTCACTCAGCCATTGGATCACCGGTCTTCTAGTAATAATAATCCGATGGTAGGGAATCGTCGAACTCGGGATAACCTAAAAAGGAAGAAATACTCTAATAAGTATTTCAACTCAAACTAATCCAACGACTTCATACGAATTTATCAATTTCGTAATTCGCGTCATAAGCGGGAATTCCAACTTAAAACGGCCATAACTTGGTCATTTTAACTCGGAATCTCGCAAATTTTATATCGATTTCTATCTACTTCGGAAGAGCTTTCTAAATACGAAGTTTAAATCAAGTTTTGAAAATATCTAAGCCTCAGAAACGATGGATCAGATCTGTACAGCGGTAACATAAATTCCGAAAATGCGGTTTTCATGAATGCACTTGAGATTCCTAAGTGTAAAATGAAACTAAATGCAATGGTAATGATTTTCCCTATCATGAATGTCATGATGTGAAACTTAAGGAGTCTATGTTCTTATAACTTTTTAGATTTAACGATTTTTGGAAAACAAACTTTCCTTAGAAACCATTTCCTCTCAATGTTTAGTAAGTGAATTTACTACACTTGACCACATGTACATTTTACATGGATTTCCTTTAGAAAAACTCTACTTTAATTAAATAAATTTTGACCCTTATATTAGTTATATCCTAAGGCCTTTATTTCTTTAATAAAATTCACATTTATAAACTTTTAAGTGGGTCTTTTACTATGGGGTTTCCAAAAATCCGAATTTACAAAAGTCCATTTTCAAGTTGATTCCTTTAGGGAAAATATATTTTATACTTGAAACTTTAAGTATCTATTATACCTATATCCTAAGGACTTCATTTGTTCAAGAAAATATCATTTTTGAAGTTGGAAAAATAGTGTTTTCTAACCTTACATCCATATTACGAATTTGGTCTATATGACTTTTAACTCAAAACTCCTATGGACTTCATTTCTTGTTTCCAACATTTTCTTTAGTAGAAACTCCTTTAGACTCATGAAAAATACTACTAAACATTATCTATTACCTATAGGCTTCATTTCTCTTGTAAAATACATGTTTAGAAGTTGATAAAAGTGTTTTTATCCTAGGTTTCCAAGGTCATCCGAATTTACACAAGTACATATTTTGAAAAGTGTTTTCCTTTTTGACTTTATTAACTTATCTAACCATAGATCTACATATTAGGAAGGTTATTTACTGAAGACAAAAGCATTAAAAACTATGAATGCACATAAACTCAAAATGAAGATGAGATCTTAAATGTCTACATGAATAAGAGTAGTAAAATGGTAGATCTACTATATGAAATGCTTAAATAGGTTTTGAAAACATAAAAACTATATTTTTATAAAAGATCTTTGCTCAAAATACTTTTGATGGAGAAACATAAAGCTTTTGGCATGAAAGCTCCTTTAAATGGTAGATCTACTTTGTAATGGTTCGGTATTCTTGTTTTGATCTTTCCTTGACCCTAGCAAAAGCTCATGGGGTCCTTTGGTTGGAAATATCCAAGAATCACTTAGCCATAACAAAGATCTAAAGGTGGAAGGAGGTAAAAGCTTACTTGAAGTGGAAATGGAAGATAAGAAGAGAAAAATAGAAGTTGTGTGGATGTGTGAGGGGCTTGGAAGTTTCGGCTACAAGAGGAAAAGGAGAGGATTTTTGAGCTTCTTTTACACTTTGTAAAATTGGAGAATGAAAGAATGAAGAGAGAGAGAAAAAGATAGCTTATAAATGAAGTGGATTTAGGTTAAATGAAGTTGATTAAAGGAGAAAAGATTGCAAAATGGACATGGGGAGGGGCCAAATTCACGCCAATCCATGCATGGGGGGGAAGGAAAAAGTTTGATTTTCTTCTTTTGATTTGGCTTTGATTTGAATTGTGTACCATTTGTCATAATTGTCTTGATTTTAAGAGACAAAAAGTCATTTAGAAAGGTGATTGATTGAGTGATGGTAAGGGTTGAATTTATAGAGTAGGCTAATAGGTAGACTAGGTAGTATAGGTGGTACTTTTGAATAGTAGTGAATAGTTGACAAGACAATTTAATTTCCGGTAGTAAGGAAATACGAATAAAAGGCTATAACTGTATTTTTCGTAAGCCGAAAATTATGAAAAATATATTTTTGAAATCCTTATTTTATTTCGATTCAAATGAGTACTCATAAAGAGAGTTTTGAAATTCTAGTTTCGGGGCACGCTTTTCTATGATGGGTCTCGGGATGACCCGGAATTGAAATTTTCTTAAAATCTGATCTTTTTTGGTTTGAAATATAATCAAGAACTATATTCAAAATTAGTTTTGCTTATAAAAGTTTCTTATTTGGAAACCGAGGAAAAGCCGGAATTAGGGTATCTCGGTCTTTCTCACAAAGTTTGAACTAAACCGGTTTAGGGTTAAATTTTTTGGTTTTCGAAGTTTACTTGATTACTAGGAAACCCAGGGTATAAAAATAAAAATAATAATAATAATAATAATAATAATAATAATAATAATAATAATAATAAAAAAATTGTGTAATGAATAAAATGAATAGTGCAAAGAATAATCAATTACCGGTAGAAATGAAAATACGATAAAAAGGTTATAACTGTAACTTTTATAACCCGAAAAATTATACAACTGATATATTTAGAAATCTCGCGGAATTACGAGTCTAACGGTACTAATGGTATATTTTTGATATCTCGAGTCCCGGGATACACTTTTCGAAGTCTGTATCCGAACGGGTTCAAAATAGGTCAAAAATTTACCAATCTTATGTTTTCAAATAAACTTATTTTACTACGAGCTATTCTACATATTTAAACTACCTTTTGGCCTCTAGAGTTAGGGGCGCTAGATTGCCGGACTTATACTATTGTATTCCGATTAGGGATTCCGGATGATTTTCCGATTTAGACCTTTGCCAATTTGGAAACTGAGATTTTCTGTTTATACAACGTATTTAGTTTGAGAAATTTATTTTAAATTTTATTTTTATAAGTATTTAATATCTCTTATTGCTTTCGGAAATCTTGAGTTGAATTATTATATCCGGAGTTATATTGGTAATGGTTACCAAATATGATTTTCTTGAGTTTGAGTCAATTATCGATTTTTGGAATGATTTTGGGGAAATCTTGATTCTTATAATTTGCTTTGAAAAAGGGTCTTCATAGTGTTTTGTTTTCGAATTTATTTTTGCTTCGATTTAAGGTTTTATGAGCAATTGGTTAACTTAAGGATTATCTAATTTGTTATTTTGTTTCTTGAATTCTTTCTTCTTAAGATTACGAGATTTCAATTTCTAACTCGTTCTATGATTCTTGGGAGTTTGATTTGATCGTTAGGGCTTTATTGTGATTTCCGTCTCTTAGGATTATTAGTCCGGTCGTTTGGGGAATTTCCAAAGTCTATATTTTATTATTGGCAGATAAAGTTTTCTTAATCGTGCCAAAGACTAATTATGGAATTGGCCTTTGGTGATTTCCTGATCCTTCAAATTGTCATGTTATGGATTAATTTGCTTTTTAGCAAATTATCACTGTGTTTTATTTTTATCCCGATTTTTTTTATGAATTATAGATTAGGTAAGCAATTTATCTTACGTAATGGTTTTTGGACTTAAGGACTTTTGTAGTCCTTGTTTTATTTTTAGATTTTGTCAAGACTAATGAATTCTTACTTTCGTTTTATATATTAGGACTCGTTCGAAGTTCGGTTTTAATTTGGAGTGATTTTTAGGGTTTATTTTCAAAGTTCATCTTGGAATTATTTACTGAAATTTTTCGGGGCTTACAACTTCTATGCCGCGGCATATTGCCCTATGTATAGTTGTGAAATTCCATTATTCGTCATGTGTTCTGTTATGTAATCAAAACATGAATATACATTAGATTTTTATTATATAATCCTCTTATTTTATATTAATTGACACTTTTGCCCTTTTTTATAAATGATTTATATATTACACATATAAATATTTCTATTTGAAAATCATTTAGTATTGGCAAAAACTCATATTATATGCATGATCTATATTTGCCTTACAAGTAAAATATTTGTAAACAATCTTTATGAAATGTTGGATTTTATGAAAAATTTTCCTTTGACTTGTGATTAAATCTGCCAAATTGTAAAAATATGACTTAACAATAAAAATCATAGTTTAATATAATTTTGAAATCTCAAAGGTCATATATTTGCTCAAAAATTTTATTTAACAATTTATTTTATAGACATGGTTTTACTCATTTGTGACATGAAACGAAGTGTATTCCTCCTGAAATTTTCCTAAGTTTGGTTCTTAAATAAAATTTTGAATTCTTAGATTTTGAAAACTAATTAAAGAAAATCATGATTTTATATTTTTTTTTGGGTCCATGAATATTTCTTTTTCATATTAAACTTCATTTAACTAATTATATTCTAAAATATGAACCTTTATGTGGTTGTCAAGAAAAATCATTCTAAGTTGTATCATTTAAGTTTTGTTTATGAGAAGTTTAGGTAAATGACTTATTCTAAATTCTTATTTTTAATAAGACGGTTTGTTTATGTATTATAATAAGATTTTGGAAAATTTTACATAACAAAGAATCATCAACATTTATATTTGAAAATTCATTTTGGTAATTTGGAAAATATACTTGGGTGTTTCCTTTCTAATTCTAATGAATGGATTTCCTAAGTATTGGAAATTAGGTTTTCGTAAAACATGTTGCATAACAAAGAATTAATTTTTTTTTTTTTGGAAAATATTTGCATAAGAAAGAGTTATCAATAATAGAAATTTATGATAAATTTATTTAAATATTTTGGAAAGAGTGTAGTTGAACAATTATTCTAAGTCTTAATGAAAATTCTTTCTAGGTGTTGAAAATCATTTCTCTTGAGAGTTTAGTCTCATTTTTATATAAAAAAAATGATCCATATTATCATTTGAAAAATTAATTAAGACAACAACATCATCATATGACCATGCATGAATATGAACTCGATAGTTATTATGAGATAAATTATAAACTCATGTAGAAAAATAAATGAATAGAAAATTAATTGAGCAAATGTCATAACAAAAATATGGAAGTTTTAGCTTGTCATTAAGACCTTCTGAAATTAGAAATTGACAAGTCCACGAAAATAAGAAAAGCAAAATTGAGAAAAATCATGAAAGTCTTAGGTTTATTTCAAGGCTTCTCCAGACTTAGAAATAGAAAAGTCTATATATAATAAGAAAGTAAGAAAATATTATGGGAGTCTTGGACTTAGCACAGCTCTCCAGACTTGAATATAGTTAGTCTTATAAATAAAGCAAAACAAATAAATAAGAATATCATGGGAGTCTTAGATTAATTTTTAATGCTCCTTGAGACTTAGATTATGGACAAGTCCTCTTTGTTTTGACTTGATTTAGGACAAGTCTAAGATAAAAAGTTGACTAGTCTTATTTATTTGATGAAATAAATAAATAAGCAAGAAAAAAAAGCATAAATAAAATTTATATTAGTGAGCATTTGGTTCCAAAATATATACATACATATAATTACTAACACATATATATAATGTTAAGGTTAGAAATAAAATCCTTACATAACATAATGAAGTTTCAGAGTTAAATAAGACATGAATAATATGTTGTTTCTACATTTCCATTCCCTTACATATGATCGTGGGGAATTTGGAAACCAAGCATACATATTTTTTATGTTATATTAACATGAATTTATAAAGAAGGTTTAGAGTTTACCTAGAGTAGAAGATGGATGAAAGAAAAATTTGAGAAGACAAATGGGGTGAGTTGGTGTGTATGTGTAGCATGAACTATAGAGGGGAATAAGAGAGTATTGAGAAATGAAATATTTTTGCAACAATTTTTACTATGGTTTATGAAGTGTGTGTTTAGGAAATTTACTAAGTGAAGATGAAGATGTATGGTTATGAAAGAGGGAGGATGTTTAGATGAGAATTTCTGAAGAGAAAAGTTGAGAGGAAAATTTGGTAGAGTTTTGTTATGGTGAAAGAAAAGTATGTAAGAAGTGAAGGAGGGAGGAGGTATTATAGATAAATATGGAGAGATTTTAACGTAATAAAATAATTGAAACAAAAAACAAATTAAAGGGAAGAGAGAGGAAATGTGGTTGGCACATTAAGGGAAGGAAGAGAGAAGAGAGAGATCAAAAAATTAATTTTAAAAAAAAAGTAATTAAAGTATAATAGAAGCTTAGTAAAAGTAATATTGGAAAAGTAAATGTAAGAAAATAGGTATATAGATTGTAAGAAGTCGGTAGTAAGAAAGTAGAGATGGATGAATAGTAATGAATAATAGTGAATAGTAAACAAGTAAATAAAATATCGATAGTAATAAAAATACATATACGAGCTATATCTAATATTTTTAGAAGCCAAAAGTTTTATAATTGATATTTTATGATTCCATATTACATTATGAGTTTAGATTGATTTTTGAAATATTTTTATTTTTGTAGGTCGGGACCTTGATTCGAAAATTGATCCTATTAGGGTTCGAAATGAGCGAATTTTGGGCGAATATGATCTTTTTAATTTATAATATATTATTTTGAACTTTAATCTAAGGTTGTCTCATTTTTTAGTGTTTTATGGTTTCTAGCATAGTCTTGTTGAATCTAAACACTCTAGATCTTAGGGGATTGATTTTTAGGGATCCAGTTTCAATTCCAGCTTTAAAGTTATTCACAAGATTATATAATTAGGGGTTTATGGTTATACGATATTTTTTGTTCAAAAAAAGTTTACTTTATTATTTTTTATTTAATATTTTACAGTTCCCAAGATTGTCTAATCAAGTCTAAGGCTTTTAATGTTATATGAGATCGATTTGACTTTTGGTATTAATTTTATATTTTCTCTTCTAAAATTTGTCAAGGGGTCTAATTTTTTTTTATAATTTTGTCATTAAATATTAGTTGGACATATTATCCGATTTATGTATTAGAGATAAGATAGATGAATTGTTAAGAATAAAGATTTTGAGTCCAACAATTATTAAATTTTCGCTTCATTTTTTTGATGTTCTCTTTTTCTTAAGGTTATGAATTTTGTATTTGATCTTGTTTAGAGTTATGTTTTTAACTTGGTTGGTTTTAGGGTATAGGTTTCGGTATTAACTCTACGATTATTTTCTAAGAGTATCAAAAAATTCAAGAGCTTAGGCATGATCATGGTCGTATTAACTTAAGGTTATAGATCGATTTTACTTCGATTTGACTAAGTTAACTATGTATATGCATTATTGTAGTTCTATCTTTGTTTTGTTATACAAATCATCACATTTAATGGGTCATGCTAATTTATAGGCCTCCAACATGTGTACTAAACTAAGTTTTTTTCAAAAGTTATAATGTTTCAAGAGTATAAAGGTTAGTTGCTTTTTAAAAGCCATTAAGAATAGGCAAACGTGAAGTTGAAGTTTCTAAAAGTTTATAAAATGTTAATAAGTTCTATTTAACTTCGGTTGCTCTTCAACATAGGTAAGCGCACTACCAAAGTAGCATAGATAGTATTAGGTCATATTCCTTTGAGATTGTTAGCATCTACCGTACTCACCTTCATCTATAATCTAGCCAAAGAAAAATTTTAGTAGAACATGGTACAAAACAAAGCTAAACTATGGTTGAAACTAATTATATACATGTTCTTGGGCAAATTAAGAATGTAAGTTGTTAATGCAAGACAGAGCTTAGGATTTGCTTCACTAATTTTTATCATGTGAATTCTTAACAAACTTAAAGAGTGTTTGATAGGTATTCTGAACTGTTGGATTCATTAAGGTAAGCTAAAGTCTCTCTCAATGTCAAAACGTTAGATCTAGATCAAGCTATCGAAATCTTCATAAGTTTTTAGCAATCTAAATCCACATAAAAATTAAGAATCATTTGATGGAAAACCATTGTAAGAAATTTTAAAACCAAGTGACAGAAAGTTTTCACTATCCCTCCTTCAAGATGATTATGAGCAACTTATTAGCAACCTAGATCTATTTCAAAGAATGATCTTTTAATATCTAGTTGAAATCAAACATGAATCTAAAAAGTGTACCATACAATTAGACCCGACGAAGTTAAGTTAGAGCTACTAATTACAAATATCCAATCAATATTCAATTGAAATGCATTTGAAATCACATGAATAAGATCTTAGTTCACAAACCTTAAGTTAAGATGATTATTTCTCCATAAGTGTAAACGTTAAAACAGAGATTAAGAGAATAATATGAAAATATAAGTGAATATTATAGATTAAGCAAAAAAGGGTCTTGTAAAAACAAACTTTAGGTTTAAAATGAATTTACCTAGTAAACTCGAAATTACTTATAAAAGAAAGAATTTCTCTCACTAAGAATTCTCTAACTACTCTACTATAGGTTAGCAATAATTTGTTACATATACTATACTCCTTATTGCATGTCTGTGCATGTTTTTTATAGCTGATAGATATAGAAATCATAAAGATTTTACTTGACATAGCAAATTCTTTATAATGGAATTCATCCTTATCCCCATGTCATTTATAAGCCAGTTGTCACCCATAGGAGTATCCTAAACGTAATAGTCCGCCACATGCCATATAAGACTCTTGAATTACTACCAAGTCCTTCGAAAGTCTTATATAGATGTAAGGCGTCCCTTTGCGACAATAGAATACTCGACTTAATGGAGTTAAGAGTTTAATTTAGCATTCGATCGCAATAGATAATAAATCAAAACACATAAGTAATTAAATACAAAGTCTAAGGGGTGTTCCCTGTAAAAGAATATTTAAAGATCCATTACAGTCATCCAGAGTCCCTTTGTTTCCTACGGAAGTCTAATCAAATTTGAATACTTCTAGAGGAAAGCCTAGCTCATGTACCTGAGCTGTAGCTGGTCTCGGCCTAACCCATATGAACTCATGCTGCAATAAATAGACACTATAGGGGTATAAGCTACACTAGCTTAGTGAGTAAAAACTTCCATAATCACAATTATAATACATCAATCAAACAAGTGATTAATCAAACAAGTGATATGCATCAAATACGTGAGTTCAACAAACATATGACCAGCCGAAAATCATATGTGGATGGACTTGTGCCCTCTATCCCGGGTTAACAGATTAACGAATCATGCGGTACGATGTCGTTTAGGCTCACGATCAACCAACTTATAAATTCGTTTTATGGATCACGATTAACCAACTTTTACATCGTTTAGGATCGCGGAAAACCAAAAAATGCTATGAAAAACCCTAAAAATATAGATGTAATTAAACAAAGGAAAGAAAGGAATTAGCATGAAAATATGGAAAAAAAAAATTAAAACTTTAGTGGGTCAAGTTCAAACCTTTGAGTAGTTGAACTTTTAGTTGAGTAATTAACTTAATTAATTTAATTGAGTTAGAAATTGGATCATTATGTGTTAGAGATCACTCAATTCCATTCTAAACTCCTTGATTATTCAATTTCATATATTTTTTCATCAAAACAATTATAGTTAGTTGATTGAAATCCTAACTAGACTCTTAAATTCAATAATTCCTTCTAAAGTCCTAAATCAAGGTTAATTAGTGTAAAATCATTAATTAACATTCCTAAATCCCAAAGGATTATTTAAAATACCTAAATTATATTCTAAAATGTTTTCTCAAACCCTCACATGCTTAAGAACCCACTTACTCACTCACATGCTTCAAGATTTAATCCTAGCCTTCATCTAATCTCTAACCTAATGCCACTATCTATAAAAGCTTCTTTATTTGGCAAAACCCTAACCCTACCACACACAAATCCACAAGCCACACTCCTATGGTCAGTTGCCTCCACAAAAAAATGTCATTTTTATTTCATCTTACACACTTGAGAGAAACCTAGGACAAATCTCTAGTCATATATTTGATCTTTACCAAAAATGGTTCTTTTATTCATCTAAACACATCCAAACTTCCAAGCAACCTTACATAGCTGATCAAAGAGTGAAATCAACATAAATAACCCCCATTTAGCAAGGAAAAGCCAGGGCACAAAGAGGGAAATCTTCATCAAATTTAATTTGAAGTAGTGGTTGTGTATTGAAGTTTAACTTAATTTTAAGAGTATTAGGTAAGTAAACTTTGATTCTTTGATTGATTATGTTTTTATTTGATTTAAGATTTGAAAAACACTTAATGAACCTCTCGAACACTTGCTGCACGTGTAAGATATATATGTATATGATGATATTTTGATGATTTTTGGATAATCATGTTAGATTTAGGTGTTAATGATGTTATAGTGAAGTATATTGCATATAATCATCTTATATATTGAATCCTTAATATATATTGATTATCACTTGATGAGCATGTATTTATAATATGAATAACCTGCTGTACATATTTAGAAATTCATGTTATGGATGTTCCATGTTGATATCTTTCATTGATTCATGTTAAAAATGAAGTTATATGATGATTTGAGCCTAAACTTGATGATTTTAACTTGTGTTATGATAGGATTATGATTAATCATGATTATTGACATATTTAGTATCATGTTTAGGTGTGATATTATGTTAATGGTATTCTAATCACGTTGTGAGCCAAGTTATGTGTTTTAAACTTGTATTTGGGCTATGTTCTGAAATTCCTGTTTTCCCCTGTTTAAAATCCGATTTTAAAAATAGTTTTAGCATAGTAAATGAGATTTAAAAACCGTGAAATTTTACAGGATTTTATTTCATTAAAATTAGTATAATTTAGGCTCAAGAATCACTTAAAAAGGTTAAGAATTGATGGAGTTATTAGTTGTGCAATAAAACATACCACCCAGTGGATTCTGTTTTGTTCCTGTTAGTTAGCCCAACTTCAAATTATCATAATCCCATACAGATTATTATCACTTGAATTAGGTACCAATAGAAATCTCTATGAGTCTAGTTTCTAACCCAACTGGAACCACTCAAAAATTCGTTCGGATGGCCCAGATATGCCCATTTTAGTAAAGTATGCGCAATCTGACTTTCAGGGAAAAATTGGACAGATTTGGTCCTTTGTGAAAAACGAATTCTTAAAAATAGTTATTGGGCTCTAAAAATCATACAAAAATTCATGGAAGTTTTTTTATTATCTTTCAAAAGAAATTTATTTTACAGAAATCCGATATGATTTGGCGGCCCAAATAGCTAAAATGTGAGGATATACCATACTTTATGATGGGCTGGAACTATAGAGTAGTTTTTGGGCTTACAATCAAACCTAAATATTTTGTATCAATCTGAACCTATTCTAATATGGGCCTATCCATATCATATCAAGGTCCATATCCCTTAAAAATAAATCTAAAAATCAAACCCATGACTTTAGCTTAAACCCCATGGGTTTAAAATATAAAAATGAGGTCCATTACCCACTTTTACTCCAAGTGGACCTTACACCCAATACTTTAAGCACATCATCTAAGCTCCAAGAGTATTGACTCTTAATGGGTCCATATACATTTCATGGGCCTTATAGCTTAAATTATAACTTAGTTACTTATTGGGCCTAATAGGTTCACTCAAGGCCTAATATTCCTAAATAAGACATAATTCTAATCTTTTGGGCTTATCATATATTTAGGTCCAATAACTTAATTAAACTCCTAATTGGACCAGTCCAATCATGAAGCCCAATTTAATTCTAAGCTTTATATATATAGATTTCCTTAATGGGCCCAAGCCTACTTCAAGGCCCATTAACCTAATAAAGTGAAAATGATTAATAGTTATTTAATGGGCTTAACTAGTAAACCCTTAAGGCCCATTACTTCTAAATAAGATATTCAATTATATGTCTTAATGGGCTTACTTACTCTATATCAAGCCCATTTCACCCTAAAATTTTGTAAAGTCTTATAAAGTTAAGGCGTTGTTCTAAAAGCTTAATACTTGATATAATTCTTTGTAAATGCTTAATCCTGATTTTGTTAAATCTTTTGTTAACAGATTCTTCTTTCTGTTATCCTTCGGACTTGTTCGAGTTTCCTTCTGTTATACAAGGTACGCAGTAACATGCGTGTTGCTTGTTAGGATAGGCATTAAAATGGTTAAAAACTTAAAGACGGCTTAATGATTAATTGCTTGTGTTTGGTCGGGCTCGGGCCGGAGAGTTCCGACGACCCCATTAGAGTCCAACTCTAATGTGGTAGAGTGTAGGCACTTAGGCCACCCTTGGTGGTACGGTGGCTAGCTGACGGGCTGGTACAGTAGGGGTAACGATTAACCCCATTGAAGAGAAGTTGCACAGCTGGAAGACTACGGTAATGGGCCCGTACCTTCACTGTGTAGATGGATTGGTTCGGTTAATGTCAGATAACGGCTGGAAAACCCGGACGATGCTAGTTTCTTCCAGGGTCTTCGGACCATATCTTCCAGGGTCTTCGGACCATATCTTCCAGGGTCTAAGGACCAAGCTTCCAGGATGTGACACCGGCTTGTCATATCACATCCCCCTTGTCGTGTGCGTATGCACGAAAGGATTTCCCTGCCCCGTGTTTGATTCGGAGTGTGAGTGCTCCTGTGCTGGCTTAATTAAATACCTCAATTTATTGGTTGTGCTTGGTAGAATAAGTATGCTTGCATTCACGTCGCATGTGCTTGCGTTACTGTGTATTGGGCTTCGCCGCTCATTCTAATCATTTCAGGTACTGATTGTGTTTCTGGTGATGATGGCTATGATTCTGATGACCGCTATGACTTCTTGGGGTATGGTACCGACTTCGAGGAGTGTGCTGACGAGTTCTACGATTAGATGCGGGCATTGTTTTATGCTTACTGTTATGTTCTTTTGGAGAGCCTAGTGAGGACTCTACTGTTTTTGAGATACTTATACAGTTTTTGAGATACTGTTTACTTTTGGGGCGCCTGTGTGCGCAAGATTATTGTATTTTTTTTCATCACTTCTTATTTCGATACTATGGTTTTATGAGTTATTTACTCTTGTGAGTAATCTTTTTGAAATTGGTATCAAATGTTTTATTTCCGCTGCAGTTAAATATTTGTGAAAACTAATTAAAGAGTTTTCGAAAACTAAAATATGTTAGAAACTCACCGTAGTTTGTAGGAGCCTTTCGTGAATTACACTTAGTGATTCGCGGGCGGGCTGTTGCACCCTATCTCGGGGCGTGACAGTTTTAAAGTGGTATCAGAGCGGGTTATATCGACCCGACAATGAATTAGGATGCGATATTAGGACGGTGAGATACGGGTATGGGTAGAATAGGAATTTGTTGTGATCTTGTTTGTTGGCCTAAATAAAATGAAGTAAAATGGTTGATCACACTAAAGTTAACAACTTGACTTAAATTTACTTTCTACTTATACCTGTAAATGGATTAAACCGGATTATAGCATGATACCTGCTTGATGATATGTTTTATCTTGGTAAGTATGCATGAAAATGGACTTAACTCAAATATGGCTAAGTTAAGTAGGCACAAATAACTTAAAAAAAAAACACTAGGTCTTTTCCCCTCTTTACCTAGGAATAATTTGACTTAACAGTTGTTGTTGTGTTAGTGTTAGTCTAGATGGATAGAGGACGTAGAGTACCCAGACGACAGGATAGAGAGGATACCCCACCTCCTCCTCCACCCCACCTGTTGCTCCTCCTCGGGATGACCCGGCTCAGATGTTAGGTTTGATGAGGGACATGGTAGTGATGCTCCAAAACACAACAGCAGATCCAGAATCAGCAGCAGTTGATGATGCAACAGCAGCAGCAGTTCGCTCAGATGTTTGCTCAGGTTCCTCAGGGTGAGCCAGCTGCGGCTCAGAGACAGATACGCAGGGAGAGAGAGGTAAAGTGCCCTGAATTTGTGAAAATGGTTCCTAAGTTTTATGGTGATAAGACCGATCCGACCACCGCTGAGATATTTATTGAGGAGTTGGAGAAGTCCTTTGAAATTTGTGACATTCCGGATGATAAAAAGGTGAGTCTAGCCGTTTATCAGTTGAAAGAAGACGCCTATAACTGGTGGCGTGAGGCTAGAGGCAAGATTCAGGGGCTGCTTACATGGGAGAGATTTAAAGAGGCCTTTTTCTTAGAGTACTTCACAGCTTCTACTCGGGAGCAAATGATTTCAGACTGGCTTAGACTAAGGCAGGGCAGTAAGACAGTGGATGAGTACGAAGCTGAATTCAACCGACTGTTGCGGTTTGCTGGTGTTGGTTATAGGGAAGATGAGACCATGAAGATGCAGAAGTTTCAGGAGGGTCTGAATCCTGATTTGAGGATGGCTGTTAAGAATTTTGAGTTGACCACCTTATCTGCAGTCGCTCATAAGGCTAAGGTTATTGAGCAGAACAAGAAGGATTGCAGTTCCCAATTGGACAGCAGGCTAAGTTTTTAGCAAGAGGCCCTTTTCTTCTTCTTTTGCCCCCAGAGTTCAGGGGAAGGGTGCTAAGAGTTTTAAGAAGACTTCCGGCTTTCAGAGTTCCGGTAAAAAGCCTAAGTATGACAAGAAGCCTGATCAGGTGGAGAAGCCTTCTCAGAGATTTCCTGACCCCCAGTGTGGGAGATGCTTTGGACCACACGATGTTTCAGCTTGTAAGTGGATACCAGGAGCTTGCTTCGCTTGTGGAAAGACAGGACATAAAGCCTCTGAGTGTAAGAACAAGGTTCTGAAGCCTATCTTTTGCATTACTTGTAAGCAGAGAGGTCATCATCAGTCGGAATGTAAGGAGAAGCCTAAGGGTTATAGCAGTGGCAATGGATCAAGCTATGGGAAAGGAAAAGCAGTGGCTAGAGTGTTTTCCCTCCAGCATGAGGAGTTGCCTACCGTTGACACCCTTGCAGGTACTTTATTAGTTTCTGCATGTGATGCTTATTGCTTAGTAGATACGGGTGCGACTCATTCTTGCATATCTGAAGAGTTTATGAGGTCTTGTGGTTTGAATGCTGATCTGTTATCTGATGCCTCCTTGTGTGTTAGTACACCTCTTGGTAGTGGTACAGTGTTAGGAAAAGTTTGTAAGAATGTTGATGTAATGCTATCTGATGTACTCCTACCGGTTGATATGCTTGTACTACCTATATCTGATTTTGATGTAATTCTTGGTATGAACTGGTTAAATCAGTATAGGGTTGTAATAGATTGTGCTAGAGCTGTTTTAAGTTTCAATCTAGAAGGTAGGGAGTTCAGTTGTGAGTTGTTGAGACAAAGACCCCGTTTATGCCTTCGATGGAGCTTTGGGAGAGACCCCGGTTAGCAGCTTTATCTGTTGGTGAAGAGGGTTGAAGCTTGACTCGGTCCCGATAGCAAGAGATTATGCGGATGTGTTTCCAGACGATTTACCTGGTTTACCCCAGACCGGGAAATCGAGTTTGGAATCGACCTTATGCCAGGTACCGCTCCAATCGCCAAACAAGCTTACCGTATGGCACCTGCCGAGCTTCGAGAGTTGCAGAAGCAGATCGATGAGCTGAAAGACAAAGGTTTTATCAGACCAAGTATTTCTCCTTGGGGAGCACCGGTTCTTTTTGTAAAGAAGAAGGACGGAAGCATGAGACTCTGTATAGACTATAGAGAGTTGAATCAAGTGACGATCAAGAATCGATATCCGTTGCCGAGAATTGACGATCTCTTCGATCAGTTGAGCAGTGCAGCTGTTTTCTCTAAGATCGACTTAAGATCCGGATATCATCAGTTGAAAATACGACCGCAGGATGTACCTAAGACTGCGTTTCGTACGAGGTATGGACACTACGAGTTCCTGGTTATGCCTTTCGGCTTGACTAATGCACCTGCAGTGTTCATGGATTTGATGAATAGAGTGTTCAGCGACTACTTGGACAAGTTCGTCATAGTCTTCATCGACGACATCCTGGTCTACTCTAAGGATCGGAAGGAACATGAAAGACACCTGAAGATGGTTCTGACAAGGTTACGAGAAAGAAAGCTTTATGCTAAGTTCATCAAATGCCAGTTTTGGTTGGAAGAAGTAGCTTTTCTGGGGCATGTTGTAAGTAAAGAAGGAGTCTCAGTTGATCCAGAAAAGATAAAAGCCATAACGGAGTGGCAAAGGCCGACAAGTATAACAGAGATCCGGAGTTTTCTTGGACTTGCTGGATATTACAGACGGTTTGTCGAAGGGTTTTCCAAGTTAGCAGCTCCGATGACCAGACTTACTCAAAAGAACGTCAAGTTTGAATGGTCTGAGAAGTGTGAGAGAAGCTTTCAAGAGTTAAAGGATCGCCTAGTTTCGGCGCCAATCCTAGCTTTGCCAGTCAGTGGCAAGGAGTTCACAGTTTACAGTGACGCTTCTATCCAAGGTTTGGGATGTGTACTTATGCAAGAAGGAAGGGTAATAGCTTATGCCTCGAGACAGTTAAAGCCACATGAGAAGAATTACCCGGTTCACGACCTGGAGTTGGCAGCGGTTGTGTTAGCTCTTAAGCTTTGGAGACACTATCTGTTCGGTGAGAAGTGTAAGATCTATACCGACCATAAGTCTCAAGTATATCCTTACTCAGAAGGAACTGAACATGAGACAACGACGTTGGCTTGAGTTAATTAAGGATTATGACCTTGAGATTCTTTACCACCCGGGCAAAGCAAATGTTGTAGCGGATGCCTTAAGTCGGAAAAAGCAGATGAATGTAGCAGCTTTGGTCACGACTCAGAAAGAGATAGTAGAGGATCTACGACGGATGGATATAGAGGTTGTTATAGGAAGTGTTGAGGCTCGCTTGGCCAGTTTGACAATACAGCCTGATCTTCAAAGTCGAATCAAGGCAGTTCAGTTAAGCAGTCGGGAAAGGGATCAGATCTTGACAACTATGAAACGTAGCGAGATGACAGCTCCGTATGGATGAAGACGGTGTTATTCGTCATGGTGATAGGTTATGGGTTCCAACTGAAGAAGGTTTAAGAAAAGAAGTTATGAAAGAAGCACATTCGTCTACCTTTTCGGTACATCCAGGTAGTACGAAAATGTATAAGGATCTTAAACAGCACTTTTGGTGGAACAACATGAAGCGAGACGTTGGAGTATGTTTCGAAGTGCATGACTTGCCAACAGGTTCGGATTGAGCACCAAAGGCCAGGAGGTGAGTTACAGCCTTTACCGGTACCTGAATGGAAATGGCAGAGTGTGACGATGGATTTCGTTTCAGCACTACCCAGGACGCCATCAAGGCATGAGGTAGTTTGGGTGATAGTGGATCGATTGACCAAATCGGCTCACTTTATACCGTTGAGAGTTGGATGTTCCTTATCTAAGTTGGCAGATATCTATGTGAAGGAAATAGTCAGACTGCATGGAGTTCCAGTTGAGATCACTTCGGATCGAGATCCACGATTTGTTAGCCGATTCTGGCAAAGTTTACATGAGGCCTTGGGTACTAGGTTACAGTTCAGTACCGCCTTCCACCCACAGACAGACGGACAGTCAGAGCGCACTATTCAGATACTTGAGGATATGCTTCGGCTTGTGCTCTAGACTTCGGTGGTAGATGGGATGATCACTTGTACCTGGTAGAGTTCGCCTATAATAACAGTTATCAGGCAACTATCCAGATGGCACCTTTTGAAGGTTGTATGGGCGGAAATGCAGATCGCCGTTGCACTGGGATGATGTGGGAGAACGAGTTCTTCTAGGTCCAGATCTTGTGCAACAAGCTGTTGATAAGATACAAGTTGTGAAGCAGAGAATGAAAGCAGCCCAGGATCGATATAAGAGTTATGCGGATCTGAGGCGACGACCTTTAGAGTTCGAGGTCGGTGACCATGTTTTCCTTCGTGTGTCGCCTACCAAAGGAGTATACCGGTTTGGAGTCAGAGGGAAGTTGAGTCCCAGGTATATTGGACCATACCAGATTCTTGAGAGAATTGGACCAGTGGCATACCGGTTGGCACTTCCACCTAATCTATCTGGGGTACACGATGTGTTTCACGTGTCTCAGTTACGGAAGTGTTTAGCAGATCCTGATGCAGTTGTTGAAACACACCAACCGGAGGTTCAGCCGAATCTTACAATTGCAGAGCATCCAGTGAGGATCTTGGATCGTGCTGAGAAAGCTTTAAGAAGAAAGGTGATACCTTATGTGAAAGTGTTGTGGAGTGGTCATACTGAACGTGAGGCCACCTGGGAGACGGAAGAATCTATGAGACGGAAATATCCTGAGCTCTTCGAGTAAACAGGTCAGTTTCGAGGACGAAACTTTTCTTAAGGGGGGAGGGATGAAAAACCCTAAAAATATAGATGTAAAAAAGGAAAGAAAGGAATTAGCTTGAAAATATGGAAAAAAAAAATTAAAACTTTTCAGTAAAGTGTAGAAACTAGTGGGTCAAGTTCAAACCTCTGAGTAGTTGAACTTTTAGTTGAGTAATTAACTTAATTAATTTAATTGAGTTAGAAATTGGATCATTATGTGTTAGAGATCACTCAATTCCATTCTAAACTCCTTGATTATTCAATTTCATATATTTTTTCATCAAAACAATTCTAGTTAGTTGATTGAAATCCTAACTAGACTCTTAAATTCAATAATTCCTTCTAAAGTCCTAAATCAAGGTTAATTAGTGTAAAATCATTAATTAACATTCCTAAATCCCAAAGGATTATTTAAAATACCTAAATTATCTTCTAAAATGTTTTCTCAAACCCTCACATGCTTAAGAACCCACTTACTCACTCACATGCTTCAAGATTTAATCCTAGCCTCATCTAATCTCTAACCTAATGCCACTATCTATAAAAGCTTCTTTATTTGGCAAAACCCTAACCCTACCACACACAAATCCACAAGCCACACTCCTATGGTCAGTTGCCTCCACAAACCAAAAATGTCATTTTTATTTCATCTTACACACTTGAGAGAAACCTAGGACAAATCTCTAGTCATATACCTTTGATCTTTACCAAAAATGGTTCTTTTATTCATCTAAACACATCCAAACTTCCAGCAACCTTACATAGCTGATCAAAGAGTGAAATCAACATAAAATAACCCCCATTTAGCAAGGAAAAGCCCAGGGCACAAAGAGGGAAATCTTCATCAAATTTAATTTGAAGTAGTGGTTGTGTATTGAAGTTTAACTTAATTTTAAGAGTATTAGGTAAGTAAACTTTGATTCTTTGATTGATTATGTTTTTATTTGATTTAAGATTTGAAAAACACTTAATGAACCTCTCGAACACTTGCTGCACGTGTAAGATATATATGTATATGATGATATATTTTGATGATTTTTGGATAATCATGTTAGATTTAGGTGTTAATGATGTTATAGTGAAGTATATTGCATATAATCATCTTATATTGTTGAATCCTTAATATATATTGATTATCACTTGATGAGCATGTATTTATAATATGAATAACCTGCTGTACATATTTAGAAATTCATGTTATGGATGTTCCATGTTGATATCTTTCATTGATTCATGTTAAAAATGAAGTTATATGATGATTTGAGCCTAAACTTGATGATTTTAACTTGTGTTATGATAGGATTATGATTAATCATGATTATTGACATATTTAGTATCATGTTTAGGTGTGATATTATGTTAATGGTATTCTGATCACGTTGTGAGCCAAGTTATGTGTTTTAAACTTGTATTTGGGCTATGTTCTGAAATTCCTGTTTTCCCCTGTTTAAAATCCGATTTTAAAAATAGTTTTAGCATAGTAAATGAGATTTAAAAACCGTGAAATTTTACAGGATTTTATTTCATTAAAATTAGTATAATTTAGGCTCAAGAATCACTTAAAAAGGTTAAGAATTGATGGAGTTATTAGTTGTGCAAAAACATACCACCCAGTGGATTCTGTTTTGTTCCTGTTAGTTAGCCCAACTTCAAATTATCATAACTCATCCATACAGATTATTATCACTTGAATTAGGTACCAATAGAAATCTCTATGAGTCTAGTTTCTAACCCAACTGGAACCACTCAAAAATTCGTTCGGATGGCCCAGATATGCCCATTTTAGTAAAGTATGCGCAATCTGACTTTCAGGGAAAAATTGGACAGATTTGGTCCTTTGTGAAAAACGAATTCTTAAAAATAGTTATTGGGCTCTAAAAATCATACAAAAATTCATGGAAGTATTTTTATTGATTATCTTTCAAAAGAAATTTATTTTACAGAAATCCGATATGATTTGGCGGCCCAAATAGCTAAAATGTGAGGATATACCATACTTTATGATGGGCTGGAACTATAGAGTAGTTTTTGGGCTTACAATCAAACCTAAATATTTTGTATCAATCTGAACCTATTCTAATATGGGCCTATCCATATCATATCAAGGTCCATATCCCTTAAAAATAAATCTAAAAATCAAACCCATGACTTTAGCTTAAACCCCATGGGTTTAAAATATAAAAATGAGGTCCATTACCCACTTTTACTCCAAGTGGACCTTACACCCAATACTTTAAGCACATCATCTAAGCTCCAAGAGTATTGACTCTTAATGGGTCCATATACATTTCATGGGCCTTATAGCTTAAATTATAACTTAGTTACTTATTGGGCCTAATAGGTTCACTCAAGGCCTAATATTCCTAAATAAGACATAATTCTAATCTTTTGGGCTTATCACATATATTTAGGTCCAATAACTTAATTAAACTCCTAATTGGACCAGTCCAATCATGAAGCCCAATTTAATTCTAAGCTTTATATATATAGATTTCCTTAATGGGCCCAAGCCTACTTCAAGGCCCATTAACCTAATAAAGTGAAAATGATTAATAGTTATTTAATGGGCTTAACTAGTAAACCCTTAAGGCCCATTACTTCTAAATAAGATATTCAATTACATATGTCTTAATGGGCTTACTCTATATCTACTCCAAGCCCATTTCACCCTAAAATTTTGTAAAGTCTTATAAAGTTAAGGCGTTGTTCTAAAAGCTTAATACTTGATATAATTCTTTGTAAATGCTTAATCCTGATTTTGTTAAATCTTTTGTTAACAGATTCTTCTTTCTGTTATCCTTCGGACTTCTTCGAGTTTCCTTCTGTTATACAAGGTACGCAGTAACATGCGTGTTGCTTGTTAGGACAGGCATTAAAATGGTTAAAAACTTAAAGACGGCTTAATGATTAATTGCTTGTGTTTGGTCGGGCTCGGGCCGGAGAGTTCCGACGACCCCATTAGAGTCCAACTCTAATGTGGTAGAGTGTAGGCACTTAGGCCACCCTTGGTGGTACGGTGGCTAGCTGACGGGCGGTACAGTAGCGGGGTAACGATTAACCCCATTGAAGAGAAGTTGCACAGCTGGAAGACTACGGTAATGGGCCCGTACCTTCACTGTGTAGATGGATTGGTTCGGTTAATGTCAGATAACGGCTGGAAAACGATGCTATTCCAGGGTCTTCGGACCATATCTTCCAGGGTCTTCGGACCATATCTTCCAGGGTCTAAGGACCAAGCTTCCAGGATGTGACACCGGCTTGTCATATCACATCCCCCTTGTCGTGTGCGTATGCACGAAAGGATTTCCCTGCCCCGTGTTTGATTCGGAGTATGAGTGCTCCTGTGCTGGCTTAATTAAATACCTCAATTTATTGGTTGTGCTTGGTAGAATAAGTATGCTTGCATTCACGTCGCATGTGCTTGCGTTACTGTGTATTGGGCTTCGCCGCTCATTCTAATCATTTCAGGTACTGATTGTGTTTCTGGTGATGATGGCTATGATTCTGATGACCGCTATGACTTCTTGGGGTATGGTACCGACTTCGAGGAGTGTGCTGACGAGTTCTACGATTAGATGCGGGCATTGTTTTATGCTTACTGTTATGTTCTTTTGGAGAGCCTAGGGAGACTCTACTGTTTTGAGATACTTACAGTTTTTGAGATACTGTTTACTTTTGGGGCGCCTGTGTGCGCAAGATATTGTATTTTTTTTTCATCACTTCTTATTTCGATACTATGGTTTATGAGTTATTTACTCTTGTGAGTAATCTTTTTGAAATTGGTATCAGATGTTTTATTTCTGCTGCAGTTAAATATTTGTGAAAACTAATTAAAGAGTTTTCAAAAACTAAAATATGTTAGAAACTCACCGTAGTTTGTAGGAGCCTTTCGTGAATTACACTTAGTGATTCGCGGGCGGGCTGTTGCACCCTATCTCGGGGCGTGACATGCTAATACTCCATCTCCATCATGATATGAATGAGTTCATATTTATTTTCAATTTTGAATATTCAGTTATGCCAATTCTTCAGATGATCAATCAATAATTGCAGACAATTAATCCTAAACCATCTATACAAGCAATGGTTAATCACCTAGCTTTGATATTCTTATATTTGATTCCTCATATCAACAGCAATCATATATAATTCCCATCTATCCCCATCATGCATATCCATTTTATCTTTGCCAAGTATCTAGTGCAACTACCATTACAATCACAATCATAATTGAAATCGGAAGTGGCTCACTCGGCCATGGTTCGCTGGTCTTTTAGTAGTAGTAGTCCGGTGGTAAAGATTCATCGATTACGGGATCACCTAAAAAGGAAAAAAATACCTTAATAAGTATTTCATCACTTAACTAATCCAAACTATATATCAAAACTTAACAAATTCGTAATTCTCGCTATTTACGGAAGTTTCGACTTAAAACGGCCATCACTTGGTCATTTTAACTCGGAATTTCGCAAATTATATATCGATCTCTATCTACTTCAAAAGATTTATCTAATTCTAATATTATTTTTAAGTTTTGAAAATATTTGGGTCACAAAACAGAAGGATCAGTTCTGATTAGTAACGGTTTTCAATTCCAAAAAATAGTTTTGTAAATGGTGAAATGTTTTCTACTTGGGCATATCAATATATATGCAATGTTAATGATTTCCTAACATGAATGACGTGTGATGAGTTTAATGTTTGCATGATCTTGATGATTCTACTAAAAGAAAATTTAGAACTTTTTATTTTATAAGACTTCAACAATAACTACTATTGAGAAATTTAGTTTCCTAACTTTGACAACTCACTTGTGTTTTGAGATTAATTCTTAGGAATTTTCTAGTTATCTTGGTTAAAATTGAGTCTTCATAACATATACTACCTAAGACCTTTATTTTTATATAAAAATTTGCATTTTACACTTTGCAAATGTTTTCAAATAGGATTTACTCAAAAATCCGAATTTTTTAGAAATCTTATTTTTAAATGATTCCTTTGGAAAAAACTTGTTTAATTTATTAAAATTTAAGACTTTATTATACTAATACTTAAGAATTCATTTAATACATAAAACTTTTATTTTGAGCTTGGATAATAGGTGTTTTCATGGTTATCATCCAAAGTTACGAATTTCACAAGTTGACTAATAATTCGAAATTTTCTATCCTGTTTCTACTCTTTGTTTTACACATTAATCTCATCGAAACTCATTTCAACTTATAAAAATCATTACTTAATGATATCTATTACCTATATCCTTCATTTTTCACATAACACATGAGTTTTAGAGTTGATACAAGGGTTTTTAAAATGTATCTTTGAAGTCATACGAATTTTTCCTTAAATATTTCCAACAAAGGCTTTTCCTTTTTAAGTTCTTTGTCTTATCTACTCAAAGATCTACTAACTACCACATTTATATATATATAATACAAAGCCTTTATGAGCATTAATGCGTGAAGACACAAAATATTTATAAGAACATAGATGTCAAGTATAATATGAGTATCTAAATACTAGATCTACTACTTATAATGCATGAAAAGGAGTTTAAAAGCATGAACATATATTTTATGCAAGATCTCTACTTTTATATGCATGAACATGACAATATCTCAACAAAAACTCATTCAAACATAAGATCTACTCTTGTGATGGCTTGATATTTATGTATTAGCATTTTCATCCCTAGCAAATGCTCATGGGGACTTAAAGTGAAAATACTCATGAATATTCTTGCCATTACAAGATTAAGGGGTAGAAAGACTTAGGATTCATCACCTAAGGTTGATTCAAGTGGAGAAATGAAGAAGAAATGAAGCTTGATGTGGGTATGTGGTGGTGGTGGAGGCTCATGGAACTTAGAGGAAAAATGGAGAGTTTTGTGAGTTTTTTGAAACAAAAGTAGTAAATGAATGAGAGAGAAAAGAAAGAGATTATTTATATTAAGTGAATTAAGGTTTGTCGTATTATAAAAGAAGAAAAATAAAACAAATAGAGGGCGAATGGTTGGGGGGAGGTGAGGTTGCATCGGCCATGCATGAGGAAAGGCAAGGGAAAGATTTGAAATTATTTAATTTGTAATTTATGTAATAAATGTATTAAATGTGACAATTTGTTAAGAGACAAAAATTTATTGCAAAAGAAAATATAATGAGTGTTTGTAAGGATGTAAGACTAGGGTATGGGTTTTGTGTGTAGTAGGTTGTACTTGTGAATAGTAATAAATAGTAGACAAGACATTTACTTTACCGGTAGTAAATAAAATACGGGAAAAGGCTATAACTGAAATTTTTTAACCTAAAAAATTATAAAACTTATATTTTGAAATCCTTATAAAATTTTGGTTCTAAAGAGTATTCCGGAATATTTTTCTGAATTTCTAGTTCCGGAGCTTGCTTTTCCGTAATGGAGCTCGGGAAGGCCCGGAATAGAAAATTTTTCGAAATCAGAACTTTTTATGGTTTGAAATATACTTTAAAACAATATTCCACATTAAGTTATTTTATAAAACTTCTTTTAATATGAAACCGAAGGAAAGCTGGATCTAGGGTTCCTAGGCTTCTCTCACCAAGCTTATACTAATCTGGTTTAGGGTTTTGGTTTCCGGTTTCCGACGTTCACTTGATTACTAGGAAAACCGGGGTTTACACCAGCTCATTCATGATAGGCCACTTTTCACAGGGTTGATCGTGAGCTTGAAGGTTGACTACAATCTAACCTATGTTTTCTTCATCAAAGTTGCAATTTTTAGGTTCGGCTTCAACTGTGGGAATAATCACGTGCTCGACTTTAAGCGCAACTGATCTTTTATTATGCATTGCAAGGCACGGATGTCTCAAAGTAAACCGCAGGTAAAATCAAGGGCGCGATTAAAGTCACGATCTAAAGTCTGTTAAAGCACGATTGTGTTAGTGTAATCCATGGTCAAGTCGAAGGTGGGCACAATTCATACTTTTGCCTTGTTTTTCTTGGCCTTAGTTGGGGTCTTTAACAGTCCCAATTGCTATGTATTTACTCATTCATGTTGTTTTGCTCCAAATCTGATCCTAAACAATTTCTTTCTTCTTTTCTTGATCCTAGGAGCTGAAAAACAACATTTAAACAATAAAAGCACAAAATTCATGAGAATTTATCTAAAAGTGAACCAAATAAAGTATAAATTCCTATGAATGGAATAAAGTATAAAATACTTATCAATAAACATACTTGTTACTCTTTTAAATTTATTAGTTTCTATATTCCTTTTTCTATCTAATCCTAAGGTTACATGATGAAATGCATATGCCGGGCAAAAAAGTGTTTTTCTAAATGTCCTTACTTATTATAAAAGTAACATGCATAGGCGTTAGATCTTAATGGTCTTCTTTGATTTTGATATGGTCTTCGTTGATATTGATATGTGTAAACTCCCAAAGTTTTGTGATCAATTAAGCTTAAACCCTAATTAGAAAGTCAACCGGAATCCTAAAAGTTAACAAAACTCTAGTAAGATGTAACCTTTCAAGTCCGACATTCTCGTTTAAGCAATCCTAAGAAAGTAAATAAGATATTAGTATGTAGAATAGTTCGTAATAACCTGGGAAAGCTTTAAAATATCAAATTAATTAAACCAAGATTCGTTTTGAGCACGATTGGATACAGTTTTTGAAAAGCGTATCCCAAGGCTCAAATTAGTAAAAATATTCTGAATATACCGTTAGACTCGTAAAAATAAGGTTTTCAAAAATATCAAATTCATAATTTTTTGGTAATTAAAAATATCAGATATCGCAATAATACGCGTATTTCCTTACTACTGGTACTTAAATTGTCATGTCTACTTCACATTTAACAATTTATTACTATTCTACACTATTTATCTATCTCTACTTTTTCTTACAACCTACTCTTACAAACCATACCTTTATTCTCTTACAATTTTCATTTTCAATACAACTTCACATCTTTTTTATCTAACTTTTTATTAACAAAAATACAGAAAAATAAATTTCTCTCTTTCACACTCTCAAAATTGCGCCGACCACTCCACTCCCGCTCCTCAATATGTTTTAATTTTCATTTATTTAATTAACACAATTTTACTTTCACTTTTTCCTATAAATACCCCCTTTTCCTTCCACTTCATTCACACCTTCCATACACTAAAAATTACTCTCTCAAAAATCCTATAAGAATTTTTCTTAAAGTTCTATGAGCTTAGTGCATGTTTTCTAAACCATGAAGGTTAAAGAAAGCAACAATAAGTTCATACTTTGTTTTTTTTCTTGAATCTAATTTCTTTTATGTTGCTTATATATATATATATTTAACTAAGTATATCTATGTAGCTATATATATCTTTTAGAGCATATAAGCTCATTTGTTTCACAATTTATTTACTTTCATACTGTTTTTAAGACTAGTCTTTCTAGTCTTAGACTTGTCCTCATCAAGTCAAAACGTTTTCCTTTTCTTTTTGGGACTAGTTTTTCTTAGTCTTGGGATACTTGATGAAGCAAGGTTTCCAATACTTGATATATTTAGCTTGTTTCTTTAATTATTATGTCTTTCCTATGTTTTTATAATTTTATAATTCATAAATCATGCATGAACATATTGATTTTGTCTCAACAAGATAAATAAGGAAAAGTTTTCTTAAAATATAAATTCTTCTCTAAAAATAAAATTAGGAAGTACTTTTTCATAAAAACTTAGGAATTTGTCTTAACAAACTTTTCTGAAAAATCTAGTGGAGTTCATAGGAATTTTTGCAATACATACATGAAAAGGAATTCTTGAGTAAACAAAAGTTTTACTAAACTCCACTTTTTCATCAAATACTAGTTGACAAACACCAAGAGTTTCTTTTCATAAAAATGGAATGATCTTAAGAAACAAGAAAATTATTTCTATAAATATAGAGTTATTATTTTCAAAAAGTATTAGAAACTAAGCTTAGAAAATAAAATCATTCTTTGGGAATTTAAAAATGACTAAGGAAATGAAATTAAGGAAAAGAAAAATACTCATTTAAAATAACTTAAGATATTCTCTAGCAAAGAGGAAATTTTAAAAGTTTCACTTTGCCAAAACCTTTAGAAAACTTTACCATTACAAAAAATTTACGATTTAAGACAACTTCATTAGCTTCATACGATTGATATGAATCAATAAATATATGTATATACATTGCAAAGGTTTTACAAACTATTATAATGTCTATCTCTTTAATATGAATTTTGTTAAAAGAAGGAATACAAGTTTTTGAAAATTCGTTGTGAATGTGATCACCAATATTTTGGAACTCAAATGACTTAGTTTGGTGAAAATAGTTTTATAAATAAATAGGTCTTTTCGACTAGATATAAAACAGTATATAATATGCAAAATTCCGAGTTAAAATGAGCAAGTTATGGCCATTTTAAGTTGGAATTTCCTTCAATCCGATTTTACTGTGATTTTAAGATAGATTTAGAATTTTCAAGAATAGACATTCTATAAAAGACTCATTTTGGGTATTTCATCTTGTTTAGGTGAAGAAGAAACTAAGATCACTTTCCTGGAAGACTACTTCGATTATGAGCGATCGACATGGAGTGAGTTAATCCCTTACTAAGTCACATTTCCTTGGTTGTGTTTGTAAGTAGTGGCATTAGAAAATAAGGAAAAGTTAAATGAACAAATGTTATGTGACTTGGATTCATGATTGATTGAATAAAATTTAAGAATATCGAAAGAGGAGTTGATGAATAATTTCTATTCTCTTGCATCGATATGATGAAAATTATTTTGATCGTCTTTAACTTGAACTCAACATTATTTGATTAAACTTATGTTGAAAATAATTCATGCATATCATGTTTGCGAGTCACATTTATTTCACTACTATTCTTCGTGTGGAGAAACGAGGAGTGGTAGTGGTGGCTAGTAGGAGCTAGAAAGTCTACATGAGCAAGTAGGAGCTGGAAGGTCTACTAGGCAAGTAGGAGCCCATAAATCTACAAGTATTGATAGTTGTATGGGCCTATAACCTCCCAACCCCCGACATGGAGGGCGTAAAATCTATGCTATGCATGGTTTTCGGTTAATCTTATGTATTATGTTTGCTCATGTGATTGGTGCATTCTCATACGATTGTTTAAAAACTTGTTTGAATATGGAAATGTTTTGTAGATGGGAGTTATCTCACTAAGCTAGTTTTCCTTATACCCCTATATATTTTTGTTACAATATGATTACTTATGGTTGGCACCAAAAAGCCCTGTTTGCTAGGTATGAGCCAAAGCTACTAGGAGTTTTGGGAGAAGTTATATGTATTTAGTTTTAAACATAGACTTCTAAGAAACATCTCTATAGTAGGCATATATTATAGTTATGTATATTTTTTGTTAATGGTTTAGTTAACAAGACTATTTAAGATGAGGAAATGCCCCCAAGAAGTTGTAAGAGATTATTATCCAGATGAATATTATATGTTTATTTATATAAGTTCTTGCATTTTTTTATTATCTATTTAAATGTAATACCCCTGTGAGTCTCCTACTATCTTGGAAGCACGCCTTGCATGTGATATCGAAGCTCCTACATGACTAATGTTGTCATTCATTAGCTTCAATATTATATGCGGTGGACTGCCACGTTTAGGGTACCCTCCGAGACGTGACAGTTTAAGTTGGTATCAAAGCACAAGTTTTTAGATAAAAGATAGTAGAAATAGACTTTAAGATAGATAGAAAGAAGCTAGAACTTGAGCTTAAGCTCTGATCCTCTTCTTGTTCTATTGAATAGTTAACCTTCCTCGAAGTAAAGGAAAAATCTCGAAATTTCCTTAAGTACCCAGATGAGGCTTTTGTGAACTACCGCCTTAGGTTGAGAGTCCTATGTGAAGAATTTGCATTAGTTAGAAGACCCCGAACCATCAGGGAGATGTTTGAGCTGTGGAGGAAAGGTTTGAAACATTCCTTATGGAGGAATTTGCCCGAAGAACTGAGATTTGATGCCCTTAGCAGATGAAGGTGGAGTGATGTGGAGGTGATCTACGTAGTAGAAAGGATGATGGTTTTTTTGTATAGGGAGACATGCTGCAAGAAATGACCTTTATCTTAAAGGCAGAAGGAACCCGAAAGGACCCAGCCTTTCGAACATGGAACAAGTTAGGACCCCTCTACATCTATGCGCATGACGAGTTGGCAGACCATAGCGACTGGCTAAGAGCTGACACGAAAGAACGTTTCTACTGGTATGTCGCCTATAGATGTATCGTTCTAATGCCATCGGAATGTAGCACCTAACCAAACTCCATCGGAATGTAGCTGGACATAATTCCGGACGAAGATTTCATCATGGGAGATGCCCATGAGAATGAGGGAAATGGGGAAACCGAAGGAGATCCCGATGAAGACCCAAATGAGGACCCAAAACCTGAGGAAGCTCCATCCGCATCTCTTTGGGAAGATAGTCCCCTAATCTCCAGTCCAGTACCTCCTCGAAGGTTAAGCCAGGATGTTCCCATGGAGATAATTGCAAGAAATAACCCTGTGATGATCTCTGACTCTGAGGAAGAAGGAAGGAGAGATAACCCGCACTGGAGGAACGCTTTTGAACCAAGTGGATTTTTGAGGAGCAGGTCTCAAAACCCTACCATAGCAGTAGCCGAAAATGGAGGAAACCAAGAAAGGCAGGAAGCAACCAATGACACCACCTAAGGAGATAGGATTTCTATGTAAAAAGCTGAGATCACATCGAGATACAGAGGAAAGAGGATGACAATAAGTCAATATCTGCGACAATTTGTCAAGAAGCACAAGGGTTCCACCAGCCGAAGCATGAACCTAGCACCATCACCGTGAAGAAGGAAAGATTGAGGAAGGAAGAAGAGAAGGAGCTAAGCACAACCCCGACGAGTCCAACAAGCCTTTTCCTAAGATTAGGATAGGCATATCCTTGTTTGTAATGCATGAATGATTTTGCTTTTAAATGAATATGTTTTAAGTATTTCTTATTTCTAAGCATTATCTTTTGCTAAGAATGGTTTTAACCTTCTTAGATTATGTAAGGGTTGTCACCCTCTTCTGTTTTAGTAATGAAAAGTATCTTGTGTTTGATTTAATGATTTTTGATTTGATTGCCTTAAATATTTCTTATGCAAATTTCCGATATTTCTAATCTTTTCCCCTTGCAAAGATTTAAGAAGTCTAAAACTAAGAATAATTAACAGACGAGGTAGGAGAGGTAGGAGATAAGAACGTCGTGCATCCAATAATATTCCAATTGAGCCAAAAAATCCACCAGCAGGCCAATCAGCGGCAGCACCTAAGCCCCCACCCAATCAACAAGGTGATGTTTGGGCAGCTATCACCAACTAGCCGGCCTAGTTAACAACTTTATGTAGCACGCACAGAATATGCCACCACCAACTGCCAATGCACCTGAGGCAACAGTTGAGGCCCCAGCAGCACTAGAAGCTGAGTCCCAAACTATTCCTTTACCAGCACCACCGCTACCTTGACCTTATCAAAGTTCGTGCCAGACTTCATCAAAAGTAATCGATACTTTGATGGGAGTTTCGGGAAACCAAATGAAGTGGAGGACTAGTTAGCACAAATAGAAAGATCATTTGTTGCTTATGAAGTGTCACATCACCTTCGCTTGGACTATGGCACTTATATGTTGAGATTCATCACTAGAGTATGGTGGGAATTGAAAAGTAGAGAGCTGCTACCACCTATGACCTGGGGAACCTTTAGAAGAGAGTTCTTGGAAAATTATTTTCCTGGAAGTTTGAGAGTGTGGTACAGTGAAGACTTCATTCACATATCCCAAAAAGGAAGGATGATAGAACAACATGAGACTGAGTTCAGTCCCTTACTCTAGTATGCGCCAGAATCCTTTAGGCATAGTGAAGAGTTAAAAAGACAAGTCTTCTTGAGTGGCCTGGATGAGGACTTGAGGATGCGTCTGGAAGAATTGGATTTAAGGACCCTCGGTGAATTGATTGAATGGGCTCGCATTATAGAAGGAGCCAAAAAGAGAAAAAGTAAAGTACTAGAGAGGAGAACCTTTGTGTTCAGAAAAAGGACTCAAGATAGTTACAGTCCCAGTTTTCAAAACAAGAAGTTTAAGACCTTCAACAGCTATAAAGGAAGTACTAGTGGCAACAAGGAGGCATCAAAGGTCAAGGTATCTTGCTGGAAGTGTAAAGAAGAGCATTACCCAAAGAGATGCCCCTTGCTCCAACACAAATGCTATTTTTGTAGAGATCCTAGCCACAAGATCAGTGATTGCCCAAAGAAAGCTTCCACCATCTGCTTTGTATGCAAGCAAACTGGGCACTTCGCCAATGATTGCCCGTAGAGGAAGAATGCCCTAGCTCGACTGCTTAGTATAATGGGAGGAGCTGCATCGACAAAGAGTGGAAGTGGAGGAAGCAATTTGAGCCGTTCTAGAGCAGCTATCCATGGAATAAGAATTTACAACTTGGAAGGGCAGTAAATGTGTGAAGAATCAGACGATGAAGGAGCTGAGATAGCAGCCATGGATGGAGATTATGGCCTTGACTTTGAACTGGTGACAGGTTAGAATCAAGACTCCTTTTCCTGTATGATGCAAGTTATTAAGTGCCATGCATTCAATTCTTAAAGTATAAAGTTCTATACCAACAGATAGCTTAAGAATGTACCAGTTTTGTGATTTGTATAAAATTCGAGTGCAGGTTACATACACGTAGCTAGTCAAATCGCCTATGCTTTGTTCGACACAGGAGCTATGCATTCCTTTATCACCTCTAGTTTGGTTAAACAAATCGACTTACCTATAGATACCATCGCTACCAGGTTCTAAGTTAAGACCCCCATCGGGAACGTTGTATCAACCAAGGAAATGCTTAAGGATTTTCCCATGGAGATACAAGGATGTTACACTAGCTGTGACCTGATAATATTAGAAATGAGAAAACATGAGGTGATCTTAGGAATGAGTTGGTTGACATCTATTAAGGCTCTAGTAGACGGTAGACACAAAGAAGTGAAATTCAAAAATCAAGATGGAAGTGAAGTAGTATTTGAAGGAGAATCCACGGTGAGGCTAAACTCGTTTGAGCTATTAATGGATGATGAAGAGATCAACTTGAGTAACGTGGACATACAGGAGAAAGAAGAAGAGAAAATTTAGTTGGAATCTATACCCGTGGTTAAGGAATTTCTAGATGCATTTCTAACGGATTACCTGGATTACCACCTAAGAGGGAAATCGATTTCGAAATCGACCTATTGATGAACATAGAAACAATGTCAAAGGCACCCTACTAGATGGCACCAGTGGAGCTAAATGAGCTGAAGACTCAATTACAAGACTTGCTAGACCAAGGTTTCATTTGACCAAGTGTATCACCCTGAGGAGCATCAGTTCTGTTCGTGAAAAGGAAGGATGTTTCTATGCACTTGTGCATCAATTATTGGGAGTTCAATTAAGTCACCATCAAAAATAAGTATCCACTTCCAAGGATAGATGATCTTTTTGACCAACTTCAAGGAGCTAGTGTCTTTTCAAGAATTGATCTATGGTCAGGATACCATCAGTTGAGGATAAAACCAAAGGATGTACCTAAGATGGCTTTTCGAACTCGCTACGGACATTACGAGTTTCTGGTAATGTAAGCCTCGGAAAATTTTAGTAAATAATTCCAAGATGAGCTTCGAAAATAAATCCTAAAAATCACTCCAAATTAAAACCGAACTTCAACTAGTCATAAATCACGAATGAATCCAGAAATTTCTCAATCTTGAGGAAAATAAGAATTCTTAAAAACAAAATAAGAAGTCATCATACTTCAAATCTAAAACCACTACATATGACAAATTTCGTACTTAACTCCGACTTGTAAAAATTGGGTAATATAGAACCCAAAAACAAATTATTAAAAAAAAAAGTAAATAACGATTAACATTCGGAAATGAAACCTAGTTCAAGAATTCCGAAAAATCTGAGAAATATTAAATAATTACAAAAATAAAATTTAAAATAAATGTGTCAAACTAAAAATGTTGTATAAACGAAAAATATCAGTTTCCAAATTGGCAAAGACCTAAACCGGAAAATCACCTGGAAACCCTAAGCGGAATACAATAGTTTAAGTCCGGCAATCTAGCGCCCTTAACCCTAAAGGCCGAGGTGTAATTTAAGTGTGTAGAATAGCTTGTAGTAATATAAGTTTGCTTAAAAATATCATATTGGTAAATTTTTGACCTATTTTGAACATGTTTGGATTCAGACTTCGAAAAGTATGTCCCCAGGCTCGAGATATAAAAAAATATACCATTAGTACCGTTAGACTCGTAATTTCATAAGATTTCCAAATATATCAGTTATATAATTTTTCGGGTTATAAAAGTTATAATTATAACCTTTTTATCGTATTTTCATTATTACCAGTAATTAATTAATCTTTTGCACTATTCACTTTTATTTCATTACACAATTTTATTATTCTTATAAAGCCTTATATTTTTAGATAAATATTTTATATATTATAGAAAACTTTGTTTTTCTAAAATTTAGTTCGTTTCGGATTTTTACGAGATCAAATTCTGTTTAAGACCCGATACCAAAAATAAAATAAATTAATTTAATAATTTAAAAATATTTGAAAAATACTTTTATTTTCATAAAATAATTTTTTTGAATTTTTCGAGTTATAAAAATATTATTTATAGCCCATATTCGCGTATTTTGATCATACTGGTAACTTATTTGATAATTCACTAAAATAAATAAATAAATTATGTTATTTTTATTATGAAAAATCTGCTACAAATATTTAGAATGAATTTCCTATTTTTATTTTATTTTATTAAGAAAGTACTCTTACAACCCATACTTTCAAGTACACCTTTCACATATCATTTCATTTTCACTTCAATCTTTCTACACTTTATCCCACACTTCATGGTAGATTTTTCTCTTCTTTTTGCTACCATTGTCCTTTAATTTACTCCTATTTTGACTAAAATAAATATATCCCACTCCTTCTTAAAGAAGCTACACATACCATTAATTACACAATTCAATTTCAAGTCAAAATTCAAACATTTTTCCTCTCTCTCCTCTCTTATTCACGTGCGGCACCCCTTTCATAGCTGTCCTTGTTTTATTTTTTTCTCTTTCATTTAATATATTTCTCTCTCCATTTAATGCCTTTCGATTATTTCCTTTCATTTCCTTTTAAAACCCTCTCTCTTTTCCTCTCTTTCTTTCTTCTTTTGTTCTTGTTCTTGTAAGAACACAAGCCCCCACTTCTAAAATTTGTTTCCACACTTCATTCTTGAAGATTTTTAAGTAAACTTTCTTCCCAAAACTTCCATAGGTGATATAGGTAAAGTATAGTGAGAGTTTCATGCATCAAATGACATTCCATATGCTTAAAAGCTAAGGATGATGATGCCAAAAATGAAACACTCCTCTCCTCCATTATTATTATCTTGTATCATTATTATTTTCTTGTTAAAAGTAGTTATATTTTGTAGATCTAACTTTTGTAGCTTTGATTTTCGTTTATGCCTTAGATCTTATTATATGAGTTATTATTTTTGTTATTGCTTATGATTTATATATATTCCTCATTCACATAACTATCTTAGTGTTCATGCATTTAAAACTAGTATAGTAAACCAGATCTAGTGTTTTGAGTTCATAAAATACATTAGACTTTTGTTTTATGTTCATGATCCACTGGTAATACCATGATGATAGTAAGAATGTTTTAGAAAGCTCAAGATTTATTTTAATTTCAACAAAAATCATTTTTGAAAATTCAGATGAAAATGGAACCATATTTAGAAAAGTTGTTTTTCAATTTCGAAATGTGTATTTTTCATTTAAAATGAAGGGCTTAGGGTATAGACAACATAAATGAATGATTTTGATGAGTAAAGTATAGATCTATGAGTTTATAGTTTACTACCATGGGTTTCTTTTAGATTTATGTTCATATTAAGTATAGATCTTAGTTTTGAACTTAAACAAAAATAGTGAAATTCGTATTTAGGCAAGACCCCTATTTAAAAACCACTTTCCAAGTGCCAAAATGAAATTTTTACTTGAGATAATGAAGGCTTAATGTATATATATCAAGACTTCATTTTATACGGTTCAAAGATGATTTTCAAAGAATTTTCAAGACAAAATTCTATTTTCGGATTTTGGCCAAGGCATATTTTTAAAACATGTTTTCCAACTCAAAAATGAATATCTTATTCAAGATATGGAAAGCTCTTAAGATATGATATATAAGGAATGAATTTTCATAAGTTTAGATAGATTTTATCAAAAGATATGTCCAAAAATAAATTTAGTAAATTCGGATCTCAACCAAGACCAATTTTGAAAACCCATTTATCAACTCCAAAACTCATGTTTTATGTGAAGAATGAAGGGTATAGGTAATAGGTATCATTAAGTGGTGATTTTTACAAGTTGAAATGAGTTTTGATGAGATTAATGTGTAAAACAAGAAGTAGAATAAAGATGAAAAATTTTGAGTTAGTAGTCAACTTGTAAAATTCGTAACTTTAGATGATGCTCATGAAAACACCTATTATCCAAGTTCAAAATAAAAGTTTTATGTATTAAATGAAGTCCTTACGTGATAGGTATCATAAAATCTTAAATTTTAATGCATTAAACAAGTTTTTCCTAAAGGAATCATTCAAAAAGTGGATTTCTAAAAATTCGGATTTTTAGAGTAAATCCTATTTGAAAACATATTTGCAAAGTGTAAAATGCAAATCTTTATGTAAAAATGAAGTCCTTAGTGGTTATGTATGGTTGAGCCTTAATTTTCTAAGTATCAAATGATTTTTACTCAAAGAAATTACCTCAAAAACATTTTTTTTACAAAATTCGGATTTTGGAATGAACCAATTTTAAAAACATGTTTACAAAGTGTAAAATGGGAGTTTTTATTTAAAAATGAAGACGCAATTTTAACAAAGATAATTCTATTTTCTTAAAAAATAAATCCAAAACAAATGGAAATGATCAAAGTTAGAAAACTAGATTTTTCATAGGTAGTTGTTGTTATGGTCTTGCAAAATAAAAAGTGATAAAATTTTCTTTCAGCAAGAATCATCAAGATCATGCATTCATCAAACTCATCTCATGTCATTCATGTTAGGAAATCATTCATATTGCATGTATAGCTAATCTATATGATAGGAACATTACAAACATTTACAAAACTAATTTTCGGAATTGAAATTGCTACTATTCTGATCTGATCCTACTTTTTCGAAGCTTCAAAGTTTTCAAAACTTAAATATAATATTAATTAGATAGATCTTTCGAATAAATAGAAATCGATATAATTTACGAAATTCCAAGTTAAAACGACTAAGTTATAGCTATTTTAAGTTGGAATTCCGCATAGGATAAGAATTACGAATTTGATAGTTTGTTGTATGAGATAGTTTGGATTAGTTAAGTGATGAAATACTTATTAGGATATTTCTTCCTTTTTAGGTGACCCCGAAATCGACGATTCCCTACCACCGGATTACTTTTACTAAGAGATCGGTGATCCAATGGCCGAGTGAGTTTTCCTCTTATTTTGTTACCTTGCTTGTGCTTGTAGCTAGTTGCACTAGTGTCATGCTCTGCCCCTGCAGGCGACGGCAACGCGATGCCAAGGCAGGCAAACCGATCACTGGCCCCCTAGTGATAATGGTTGACACCACCATTGCATCATGGTGAACCCAACCAACGTATGCCCCGCAGGGTATCACGGGCACTATAGGTATTGTTACCCTTAGGCAGAGTTGAACCCTCTAGCCTCTAGGATTCGAACCTCAGACCTAAGGCTTTTGCCTGCCAAAGGCAGCACCTCTTACCCAATTAAAGCTGGTAAGAGGTGCTGCCTTTGAGGCAAGCAAAAGTTAGGTATTGGGGGGTTCGAATCCTAGAGGCTACAGACTGGATTCAAATCTGCCTAAAGGTAACAATACCTATAGTGCTCGTGATACCCTGTGGGGCATGCGTTGGTTGGGGTCACCGTGATGCAATGGTGGTGTCGGCCATTATCACTAAGGGGCCAGTGTTGGGTTTGCCTGTCTTGGCATCACATTGCCATCGCCTGAGGGGGCGGGGTGTGACAAATAATGATACCAATTCTTCTCTTTGTTCATCAAGTAAAGCAGTTCCTACCTTAAGATTCCTAGGGTTCTCTTCAATTCCAAAATTCATCACTTCTGTCAGTTCATCAATTTCAATCCTACCATGTTCATATTTTTGACAACTTCCTTGTATCCCTATCTGATCACTAACATCATACTCGATAGGAGGATCGAGAATGATATCAGTATTTTCGTTATCTACCTACACAAGATATCCTTTACTTTCATCATTATCATTGGATCTGGATAAATGGGGGAAATAAAGAAAAGGAAAAAGTAGGGGCATAAGATATGTTAGGAAAGAAAGTCATTGCATTTCATTCATTAAAATGGATCATTGAGTACATATGGTTTCTTTATTGAGCAATTGACAAGAAAATAAAACATAAAAACGCTTTGTTGGTTCAACCTTTACTCAGAGGTAACCCTAAAGCTACATAAAGGAATGGAGAACCAAATGTCCAAACCTTGGATTGGTTGGGAGCCACAGGAGGGTCCTACTAGTTCATCATTTGTGGAGTTGACTGTTGCTCCTGAATCTGGCCTCTGAACATAGTCTAGTTTCAAGAATGTCTTCTGGACGTTAGGAAATTCAATGGGGGTTTCTAACCTCTCTTCACCCCTCTTCCACCTTGCTTTCCTATACATCTTTAGTTCCCCTATTCTGGATGGGACATATCCTAACCCAAATGTTCCCATGTGTCCTTCTTCCAAGTGTTCTTGCTCTAGCTTTTCTCTGCTATCTTTTGTTAGCATATTGATCTCCTCAAAGATTTGCAGGCTGAAATCTTGAGATTTTCTTCACCTATATAGGGAATGGTATATCATTATAGATAGTGTGGTCTTGTTCTCCTAAAGCTATGACAATTTACCTCTAGGTAATAAAATTGACCATCTAATGCAAGCTTGATGGGATTGCCCTAGCCAAATGAATCCAAGGCCTCTCGAGTAGTAAGTTTAAGGACCTTGGTATATTTAAGACTTGGAATGGTATGGTGAATGGTTGTGGGCCAATGATGACTTCCAAATCTATTTCTCTAGCTATCTCTTGTTTTGACCCATCAAAAGCCTTTACTACAGTGGAAATTGGCCTTTATTAGAGGTGTTTATACCTAATAAATTCAAGGTAGCCAATGGTAGACGTTCAAAGATGACCCATTATCAATGAGAACACACAAACAAATTATTGCATTTAACCACGATGAGCAAAGGTTTGGTATGTTGAGTGTCTTCTTCTCCCAAATCTTCAGGTGAAAAGGTGATTTGATCCATTGTAAATACTGAATTAATCATGTGTCATATAGTTTCAGTACCAATTCCTTTGGGGACCTTGACCAGTTGAAGTACCTACAATAGTGCATTTTGGTGTACCTCAAAACTCAATAGAAGGCACACTAGGGAAATTTGGGCTGTTACCTTAGTCAATTGCTCATCAACTCTAAACTTTCTTGCTTTCATGATCTTCGCCATTGCATCTATTTCATCTAATTCTTCCTCTTTTTCTTGGTTTTTCTTCTGGGGGAGGAATTCCATGATTAGATCCTTCTCTTTTCCAAGCCTTCCTATCATGGCTCCAAAAACCGGGTTAGCGGCCCGATAATTAAACAGTGCAGCTTTATAACTCAACGGTTGAATGGGCACATGAAAGAAGTGACTCTTAGGGTTCATTATCGTCAGTGTTAGTTGTGGTTCCTCGTAATATTTATAACCACCAGCTTTGGATCATTCTCTATCATACGGATGAAGTGACTCACCATGTCAGATAAGATCTTATCTTCTTCAAATTTTGGGCCCCATCCTATTATTAGTGCATTGGTGAAAACCTTTAGCTCGATCCACAAATCAACCAATTATTGGTATCCACTAGCAGACTCTAGGATACCAACTATAGGGTCTCCTGCTTGATGTGTGGCCTTTAGCTATTTCTCATTATCGGGCCTTCGAGGTTTGGGGACAAGCATTTCCTGGATATCCTTTCTTGTAACCTGCCTGGTTCAAAGTAGATCATATATGGCATGTCTCATTTTCATCCTATCTCTTAGGATCATATTAGCTAAGTATCCCTTTTGGCGAAGGATCCAGGCTACCTACTCTATGGGGATAAGCAGCTGATCTAAATTGATGGCCAGATCAAGTTCTTCTACCGTAATCATAGTAATGGTGGGCCCATGATTTGGGAGTGGATTTGTGTTGACATTGGGATTTAGAGCCTCTACAAAGTCCAATTGGACAAATTTTGCATCGATAAGATCCTAATTTTTTTTTTAGCCTCCAACATTCATTAGTGGAATGACCAACCTCCCCTAGATGGTAATCACATTTCAAATCGAGGTTGAAATTCTTTGGCTTGTACCCTTCTCTTAGAGTTTCAAAATTAATCAGGTTGTTAGCCCTTAGCCTTACAAGGACCTGACTTAGGGGCATTGGGATCCTGGTAAATTGTCTTTTGTTAAATCTATTAAACTACTAAGATTGTTGTTGTTGTTGAGGCCAGATAGATGCTTGGTTATCATTAGGAGCTAGTTGGATAGTGAACCTTTGAGCAACTTTAGAAAACCTAGATGAATTGACCATACTAACATTGGCCTCCTTTCCTCTACGTCGAATCTTGTATTTGGTTGCTTCTTTTCGACCTGTAGTTTGCTCGTGGTGATGGCACTCTCAATCCTACATCTTGCCATCACTATCTCAAAAAAATTTGCCAACGTATGCCCAATCCAATGGGAGAAAAAGGGTTCTTCAAGGGTATTTATGAAGGTAATTACCAGGTTTTCTCAGGGATAAGTGTGGCGACTATAGCTACTAACGCCCTCCATCGCTAAGCATACTCCTTAAAATTCTCGTTCTTTTTCCTTTTCATGTTGCTAAGGTCCTACATGGATGGGGCAACCTCAATGTTAAGCTTGTGTTGATTATAAAATGCTCGAGCAAATTTATCCCAAGTATTAATTTCATTTAAGTCTAATTGGGCATACCAAGTCAATGTTAGCCCAGTGAAGCTGTCTTGAAAAATCTAGATCATTAACTGCTCATATTGGATTTGCTCAGCCATTTTGGGCATAGTTTACGTGAGGGACAGGATCCTTTGGCCAGTTGCGAAATTAGTGTTGCCAGTGTTGTTGTTGCTATCCATTTTGGATTTAGACCTAGTGATAATAGGACTTCTGATATGATCCTTATGTTTTGGAGCTATCTTCTCAAACCTGGTCAGACCTCAAAAAAGCAAACTTTAGAAGTCATATATTGGAAAATCTTTTTTTTTTTGAAAAAAATTAAAATCAAAGCAAGAAAATACGTACGAAAATAAAAACAAATGCAAGGATGTAGCACACAGATGCAGTGGAGTGTGGTAGGGTGGGGTAGGGGGTGAAGGGGTAGGTGTTATGACGACTAAGAGTTTGTGGCGAATCTTGTATTTTTTATTGGAGTTGTGTCATGAAAAAGAGTCTATCATTATTACAACATACACTTTTTTTTTTCTTTTTTAAATAGACAATGTTACATAGCAACTCCTAAACTAGCCTCCTAACTTTGTTGGGATAGATAATCTGTTCTTCCAGTGCCTTGATCTTCCTCCTAGCATCCCTCAGCGCTACCTCGAAGCCACTATCTTGCTTCCTACTTGCTGAAGCTCGTAGGTCATATTATGCTCTTCTCTTTAAAAGTCTTGGTAGTATACCTCCATGCGGGCAAATACAATCTCCATATATGCAATCATATCTAGATTTGGTTCAGGTGAGGTTGATTCTAAGATGCCAGGAGCCTCAGAATGGATGTCTTTGTTTTTCTTCATCTGATTGGCAACATACCATCAGGTAGCCTTGTACCTTTTAGTCTCCTTATTTTTTGGCTTCATTTCGTAAACCGGCTTGATTTCCTTGTTATCCCATAAAGTCTTGAGCTGCGCAACCCTAGCCTTCAATGCTACAAGAGTTTTGGTGGGATCCAAGTAGTAAATCGTGGTTTATTCTAATTCTGTCTTAATGATGATATCTTGCAACATACCATATTGTCTTATCATACTAGAGGGGTATAGTAGCCAAACATTTAAACCAATGGGCTTGCCATAGGTAGTCTTCAGGCCTTATGTCTTCCAAAAGGGCAATTAAGTTCCACAAGGCTTCATTATCTTCAATATGGACGTTGGTGAAGGATGGAATTAGATCGTAATTGGTACTGATAAGGGCTCCATTCGCCAGATCGCATCCATAATACCTATGTGGCTAGCGAACCATACTAGTACTAAATGCATGCTAGCTTTGAAGCTACCCTGACCCTTAGATTTAATATGGTTTAGGCTTCTGATTTGTTCAGCCAGCAGGGCAGGATGTAGGATTTGCCAGCTAGGTACTGAGCACTAGTTCCATCACTCTATAATGAATGAATAACTCTCCATGTGGAAACAAGATAGTGGCAAAAGCAGCAATGATGAAAGCATTAACCCCGTTGTCTTCCTAGATGTTAGATGGCACACAGAAAATATCACGCTTCTTTCTACAATTTTTAGGGGCCCAAACCAATCTATTAGGGTAGAAAGCTAGATGCAGTGCTCATTGCTAGTCTTCATGGATGTAATTATTATGCCTCTCTTTATTCCCAAGAAATATGAAATAATGCGGCCTGGCTCTTGGGCAAGGTCTAGAACATAGATTCCTTTAGAAGTAGGTGGAGCTTGAAAAGTCTGGCATATTCTTCTATAATTGGGCTCAAAACATGTTGGCCCCAGCGAAAAGCTACCTCTTCTGGTTCCCATAAATGGGTCAAAGCCCGAAACATAGTGAATGGAACTTGGACTCTTAGCCAATGAAGCATTGGGCCAACTTATCTTTGATGAATGATTGTTGCATAAGGTTAAAACTAACCATCCATCAGTTTAGTAACGGCATGGGATCCCTAACATTATCGACACGATGTTCCTTGATGAGGCAGGACCATAGACTGGTGCTGACGCTTGAGCTTGAGGACAACATTTCCTGGATTGTACCAATTTTAGAATACAAAGGAAAAATTATAAGTCCTACAAAGAAAATAAAAAGAAACTATAATGTACTCTTCTTCTTTTTTTTTAAGAAATTCTTTTTTTTTTTTTGAAAAACAACACAACGCCCATATTGTAGATTCACCATAAGAATATAGTCGTCATCCCATGAAAGTGAATAAATATTTGGTGGGTTCTAAAAGGTCTCCCGGTTTAGTAGATCATGGGTTAATACTAAATCGGGGTAGGAGGTCATTCCATGAACCAGAGGATGGAAAAGCCACAGCCCCTAGATCTCACTAGCAACCTCCCTACTTAAGCTCCTAAGACGGTCTGGTTCTGACCATATCTAACACATATTTTTACGAATTCTCCTTAAAAGAACCATTTGCCCCTATTAGGGTTAATTACAAAAATCCGCTTTTATCCGCATCACTTTAGAAAAAAAAACATTAGTACAACTATTTACAAATTAAATATTATAAAAATATACAAAGATTAAGCATTAAAAAGATAATGTTTAATTTAAGAATTGTCTAGGGGGCTAGCCCTCTAAAAATTAATAAGCATTCCTAATGGAGTCACCATGTTGTCAAGCCTAGATTTTTCATTTCTAGTTTTATTTCTTTTAATCCGATCCATATTAAACCTAAACCCATTTAATATGAACCTTTGACTAGGAATTAAAAGAATTTTAATTTTTGAAAATTTTTTGGAGTCGCCACTCGATCAAAATCAGGAAAAAAGGTCATAAATTAGGATTAATGGGTTGGTTGATCCTAACTTAGCCACTAATCTACAAAAAAAATTGATTTAATATCAATCTTATTAAACCAGAGATTTTCGAATTCGGAGGCTACCCTATTTAAACTCTATGGTTACTATCATGCCCTAAAAGGTACTCTAAACATGACAGTTCGTCGTACACAATATAAAAACTCAAGAAGGACTACCTTAATCACTTGAAAGCTTTCATATTGGTATAAGGTGTATGCTCAAAACAAAGGGAGACTAGTGGAATTATTCATTTTAAGATAGTGGCAGCAGAACATTCAAGGCAATACTATTAACATTCATCAAAATAAAAGGTCTTACATCTCCTACGGGGCATTCCCTTGATGATTCACCATAATAACATAGTCTTACTAAGATAAATAACTAAAACTAAAAAAAATTTTGAAGGAAATTTAATCTAACATCTTCCAAATAGAATTCCTCCAAAAACTTTCCAAAAACGGAGGTTCTACCCGGACGGTCAGAGTGGTCTTGGGTACAAAAACGATGATCCTGCAACATCAGAAACCTATTAGGGGATAAGTATAATTAACTTAGTGAGATATTCCTTACGCAAAGGTAGTCATAAAAAAGCAATCAACAAATCCATTAAGTAAGCATATGAAATGCAGCAATCATATGATCAAATAATAAATACAACTATCTGGTTTCGTAAATAGAATGGATTTACCCCTCCATTGAGGTTTAGGGAATGCTTTGAATGGGTCACTATCAACCTCCTTGAAATTTGTGCACATCTTAGGGTTATAATCAACCGTATTACTAATCTATGGGCTTTTCTTACCCAAAGCGATCAATCGGGCTTGGCTACACCATGAGGTTGTATTCCTTGAACATCCTAATTCCTCAAGATGTAGCTAAGCAGTTTACCTTTCCAATCCCATGCTGAGGAATAGTAGCAAAATGTGAAGTGATATTCTAAGTGATATGCATGAGCAATTTAGTTATAAGAAATTTCCAAGTCAACATTAGTTCATTTAAGGTGAACAATCAATATTTCCACACATAAGAATATACATAGAGGCAATCCATATTAATTAACCAGTTGAGCCCTGATATGCTTATTATCTATTGATCACACATAACAAATCACATACATAATACCCATAATAACTTGCATGCATATCAATTTTTATCTTTCTTAATATCTAGTGCGCTATTCTACAAGCACATGTGCGAATACATAAAATGTAAAGGAAAACTCACTCGTCCATATCGCAACTTCTTAGCCGTAGTAGTCCTCAAAAAGGGAAATTTCGTATTCTTTGTCACCTAAACAAAAGAAATATTTGGGATGAGATTTCATGAAAGTTCTATTCAAACTTTCTAATTCTATTTCATGATTCTTGTCAAAATCGAATTATGTGAAACCCCAACTTAAAATTGGTATAACTTGCTCATTTTAACTCAAAATTTCACATATTATAAGTTGTTTTTTACCTATTCAAAAAGATCTATCTATATCTAAAGTTATTTTTATCATAAACAGCCATTTCGGTTTGGAAACAGTAGGTTACAGAATCCTTATGAAATTCCAAGTCCTCAAAACACAATTTTTCAAACTTTTCTTCATTAAAAAAAAAAAAAAATCCTTAAGCAAAAATATAGATATTTATATGAATAAAAAATCCTTTGAAAATATATATATATATATATATATATAGACTCATATTGTATGCATGATTTTAGTGACATTGCCTCAAAATGAAGTGTGTAAACAATTTTGTGAAAGATAGAGTTTTGTGAAATGTCATTCTTTGACTTATGATTAATTCGTTATTTTGTAAATTTGTGACTTAGTAACAAGAAATTCATAATTCAATATATATTTTTAAAATCCCTAAAGGTTTTATATTGTTCACAAACTCTTCTTCGACAATTTATTTTCAAAAAACATGATTTTACCTATTTGTGACATAAAAACCCAAATGTATTTCCTTTTTAAAGAATTTTCTAAGTTTAACTCTAAACAAAATTCTAATTTTTTAGATTTTGTAAGTATGAAACTTAATTAGGGAAAATCATGATTTCATACTTATTTTGAGCCCATGAATGTTTTCTTTTTATGTTAAACTCTTTTAACTAATTATTTTCCAAGATATTGACCTTTATGTGGTTATAAGGAAAACTGTTCCAAGTTGTATAAAAGATGTTTCAAGTTTTAGCTCATGAGAAAAAAAATTTAGTGAGTGACTTATTCTAAACCTTCATCCTAACAATATTTCTTTATTAATTCATAATTTTTCCATACATGGATCTTTATTTGAAAATCTTTACTTTGTTACAAGTAAGTGTCTAGTCATTATAAATATTATTTGTATTTCCTTAATTCAAGAAAAAATGGATTTTGCTTCTTAAAACTTAGTTCCTTAAGTTGTATACCGATTTTATTTCTAAGTAGATTTTAACTTAGTGAGTAGATCTTAAACTTGACTTAGAAAGATTGTTTGGTTCTTGGTTTTAATTATGAAGTTGGTAAAAATCCTATAATTAAGTATTTATGAAAATTTACATATCAAGGAATTGTCACATTAGAGTTTTAATAAATCTTATGTTACTTATTTCAAAAAGAGAATGTTTATTTACTTAGTTACTTCTTGAAGATATCCTCTTTGTTGATACTTTAAAAAATTCATGATAAGCTTGTCTAATTTTTTGGAAAGAATTTATTAAAAATAATTTCCAAGTGTTTGATGGAAAAATCTTTATTAAGTGATAATATTTATTTTAAAGAGAGCTTAGTCTTATTTTTCCTTACTTAAGAAATCTTCTCTTTATTTTTGTTGAGACAAGAATCAATATGATCATGCATGAATATGAATATGTACTTATGAGAAAGAGAAAATATCACATGATAAGATAGAGAGAAATATAAAAAGAAAATAAACATAATAATAAGGTCAAGTATTGGGAGCCTTAGCTTTATCAAGGCTTCCCGAGACTAAAAATAGACTAGTCCAAAAAGAAAAGAAAAAATCATAATAATAAGAACAATAATAATAATAGCATGTTAGTGAGAAGTTAGTAGGCAACTTAGGCTCTAAAAAATATAGATATACATATACAAATATATAAGGTTAGATTAGAGCAATAATAGTATAAGAACATAATAACAATAATATAATGGGAGTTTAGGCATGGACAAGAACAAAACTTGAACATATTATTGCTTCCATAACCTTATAGGTTTAGATAACATACACTATGGTTATGTTAAGTTACATAACATGAAAGATAAATATTAGAAATTTTTACCTAAGGTAATGTATTTTTTGAAGAAGAAGAAAGATAGTTGTAGTAATATGTAGGTAGTAGTTTTAGAGAAAAAAGAGTTTGTAAGAGAAATTTGAAGAGAGAATTTGGTAGAGTTTTGGTAAGAAAATGAGATATGTGAAAAAAGTGGAGGGAAAAAGGGTATTTATAGATAAAGGTAGAGGGAATTTTGATGTAATAAAATAAATTAAAAAAAATAAAATTGAGAGAGATAGTGTGTGTGTGTACCATCGATTTTGGAAGAAGAGAGGAAGAGAGTTGAATGATTTGTAATTTTTTTGTAATGAAAAGTAATAATATATAAGATATGAAAGATATAAAATAGTATTGGAAATATAAATTATAAAAAAGTAGAAGTATAGGTAGTAAGAGTAGGTAGTAAGAAAAAGTAGAAATAGATGAATAGTAGTGAATAAAGAAATAATATAATTAATAATAGACTAGACAAATAAAATACTGATAGTAATAAAAATATGCGTAAATGAACTATATCAAATATTTTTAGATACCAAAAAATTATAAAACTGATATTTATGAAATCCTTTTATTTTTACGAGTCTAACGGTATTATCGAAATATTTTTACCATTCGGTATATCAAGGCATGATTTTCGATGTTTGATCCCATTTGGGTTCGCAATGAACTAAGTTTGATATTTTTAAGTTTCCCTATATTATTACAAACTTTAAGCCACAATTATATCAACTTTGTTGTTTAGGGGTTAAGAGCGTGAGATTGTCAAATCTAATCTTACTAGGGTTTGTTGTTGGCCTAGTTGACTTTTAGGGATTTTGTTTCAATTCCGGCTTTAAGATTCATTCGCAAGATTATAAATTTTGGGGATTCATGACTGTTTTATATTTTTGGTTCAAAATTTATGTTTTACTTTATTTTTTATTATTTATTTAATATTTTTCAGTTACCAGTATTATTTAATCAAGTCTAAGGTTGTGTGATAACTCAATTTGACTTTCAGCATTAATTTAGATTTTTTATTCCAAAACTAACCAAAAGGCTTAAGGTTCTATAATTATGTTGTTGAATATTATTTGAATATTTTATCTCGATTGATGTATTTGGGATCGAATAGATGATTTGTTTCACGTTCGGGTTTTGAGTCGAATGATTATTGATCCTCTATTTTTGTTTTTGAAGGTTCTCTTTTTCTTAGGGCCATAAAATTCCGTATTTGATATTGTTTTGGGTTTAGTTTTAACTTAAGTCGGTTTTTAGGGTTTCGATTTGGTATTTTAATTCTAAGATTATTTTCTAAGAGTTACGAAAATTCGAGGGTTTGTAGTTATTACTTAAAATTCATAAATTAAGCTATTATATTCACAATTTTTCATTAAAGTTTACAAATCTAAACAATATTTACAATAAACAAAGAATTAATTCAATATTTACGAAAATGGGAAAAAAATAATTTTTTCAGATTTTATGTTGCCCGTAGATGTCTACGTACCAGCTAATCGAAATCAAACGTCATGTAGTTTTTTTTGGAAAAATTTAGTGTATTGGTTTCTTTTAAATTTATGAATTCTTTTCAATTTAAGTTTTTCTTTAGTTTTTAATTTTTTTCTAAAAAAGAAAATAAATTTTTTAAGCATAAACTTATGAACTATCAAATTTATTCATATTTAAAAAAAATCTAGGTGACAAAACATTTCACATGCACTTTTTATATTATTATTTCTTTTCCTTTTTTTTTATCATTTTCCTATTATTTACTACTACTACTACTACTACTACTACTACTACTACTACTACTACTACTACTAATAATAATAATAATAAAATAATAATAATAATAATAATAATAATAATAGTAATATAAGCTCACCTAGACGGGTTGGACTGGAGCGGGCGATCGGGTCAGATCTTAGAGCAGTCAGGCTGGGTCTCAGAGTAGTCAGATCCTGGGTGGCTAGAAGTGATATGTGATGCTTGAAACCCCGTTTAAGAGGTTTTAGGTGGCTGGAAGTTTGTCAGACTGATCAAATGGAAGATGGCGGTGATCTTGTGGTGTTTTTTTGGTTCAAAAACATATTGCATGGTGGCTTCAAGCTTCCAAAGTAGCAGCGATGTGGTTTTCGAATCAAAGCAGCTATCGAACTTCTTAGCTGGATTAAGGCTCTTAATAGGTAGATCTAACTCACTTGAAGCTTCCTATCACACTCAAATTACTCAAAAAAACTACCTAAATATGTCAAATTCGAAATTTTCAAAAAATGAAAACAAATCTAGATATCAATTTTGGACTTGGATTGTGCTTTTTGGATGTTTCTGATGGCTTAGACGAAGAAATCAACCCCTATTTATACTAATTAGAGGTTAAATTAGGTAGAAAACCAATTAATTCCAAGAACGAAAGCACGCATGCGAATTTGGGTTTTTCAATTTTGATTGAACACGTTTTACAATTTTCAAGTGCAATTGACCTTGAAAATGTGTAGAATATATTGAAATGAGTTTGACCATGTGATCCTGGAAGCTAAAATTATTGGAAAACTCTGAATTTGGAAATTGCTCTAAGCATGAAAAACAAGTGTTTTCACATTTCTGGATTGAAATTTGATCATCAAAACATGGTCTTTAAGACGAATTTTTTATTCAAAGTCGCAGTATCCCGTGTCTTCATTAAATTCCCATCATTGATTTAGTGAAAATCGAAACAAATTTGGCCAAAAAAACGAGCTTGAAATGGGCACTTTGAAACGCGAAAACAAGGGTCATGTGAGGAAGACGACGGGCAACATGCGCAAGAGGGTGCATTCTCCTTCCGCACGGATTGAACCTAGGCCTGAGTACTCTGTGTGTGTGTATTTTAACATGGGCCATTGGCCTATGCTTCGATTGTAATTTGCACTGAAATAGTAGAAAGGTTCCCAAAACAAGCCTAATTAATTTACAATTAGGTTTGAAACAATGTATGATAAAAAATAATCTTATATCAAGCCTAAAAAAATCTATATATTGTGTATGTATTTCATACATTTATATATACATTTTTTAAAATAATGATGATAATAATTTTTCTAGGCTTAATATAATGTTAATTTTTATCATAATTTAATAAGTAAAAATGAGGTGTCTATAGTATATTACATCTCTTGTCCCCTAAGAGAAACTTTCGTCTTCGAAAATTACCTAAATCATTGAAAAGCTTGAGATACTTTGTCCTCATCTCTTACTTTAGCTTCCAAGCAGCTTCTTGTTCTAATTGATTCATCTATTATATATTTACGTATTTGATCACTTCCTTCTCAAAATTTGTTCTTTAGTGTTGACAATCTTCACTGAATTTTCAATTGTAAAGAGATTTGGTTGTACTTCAAATGGTTCCAATGCAACTATATGCTTAAGATCTTTCACATACTTTCTTAGCATAGATACATGGAACACATTGTGTACTCTATCCAAATTAGGTGGTAAAGTTAATCTATAAGCCACATCGCCCATCTTTTCCAAGATTTCTTATGGTCCAACATATATGGGGTTCAGCTTGCCCCTCAATCCAAACCTTACCACACCTTTGGTTGGTGATATCTTAAGCAAGACGTGCTCTGCTATTTGGAATTCTAAAGGTCTCCTCCACTTATCTAAATAGCTTTTCTTACAACTTTGGGCTGCTTGCAACCTCTATCTGATTATCTTGACTTTATCATTGTCATCTTGTACCAATTCTAGTCCCAAAATCTATCTATCACCAACTTCATCCCAATGAATTTGTGATTTATACTTTTGACCATATAAAGCTTCATAATGTGGCATCCCAAGTGACGCTTGATAACTGTTGTTATAAGAAAACTCCACCAAACGTAGATGTTCATCCTAATTACCTTTAAAATCAAAAGCACAGGCTCTTAAAAATCTTCCAAGATCTATATGGTTCACTCAAATTATCCATCTATCTGAGGATGATAAGCATTACTAAAAACCACTTTAGTGCCTAAAGCTAGATTTAAACTTCTTCAGAATCTCCCAACAAATCCAGTGTCCCTATCTGAGACTATAGATACTAGTATTCCATGTAACCTTACTATCTCTTTAATATACAACCTTGCTAACTGTTCCAATTTGTACCCAATCTTAATCAGTATAAAGCGAGCTACTTTGGTCAGTCTATCAACAATCACCCATACCAAATCAAGCTTTTCTCTGGTTTTAGGTAGAGCAGTGAGGAAATCTATGGTTATGTGTCCCCACTTCCATTGAGTTATTGGCAAAGGCTTCAATTCACCTACTGGTCTTCTATGCTCAATATTTATCAGTTGACATATGTAGTACTTGGAGACATGTTCTGCAATTTCTGTCTTCATATTATTCCACTAGTACAACTTCTTCAAATATTAATACATCTTATTGCCTCCTAGATGAATGGAATAACCAGAATAATGATCTTCTTTAAGTAACTCTTTCTTAAGCTCTCTTTGCTCTAGAACACATAATCTTTCTTTATAAATCGCTACACCATCTTTTTCAATATGAAATTTAGGTGCTCGACCTATCTCCATTCTCTTTTTTGTCTCCTATATACTTAGATTATCCACTTGTGCTGCTTTAATCCTTTCAATAAGAGTAAGCTGAATCTACAAGTTTGTTAGTCTTGCACCTACTTGTCTGGTCACTATCTCCAATTCTAGCTTTTTCATATCCTCTCTCAGATGATGTTTGGAGGAGATCATTGTTGCTAAATTCTCTACTTGCTTTCTACTTAACGCATCTGCTATTACGTTCGCCTTTTTAGGATTATATTGGATGTCTACATCATAGACTTTGATTAGCTTCAACCATCTTCTTTGCCTCATATTTAGCTCTGTTTAAGTAAAGACATACTTCAAGCTTTTGTGTCCGTATATATTTTACATCTTTCCTTATACAAGTAGTGCCTCCAAAGCTTCAAAGCATGAACTACTGCTGCCAATTCCATATCATGCGTAAGGTAATTCTTCTCATAGGGCTTCAGCTGTCCAGAAGCATATGATATCACCCTGCCTCCCTGCATCAACATACAACCTAGTCTTTGTATAGATGCATCGCTATAAATAGCATACTCCTCACCACTCACTGGTACGGTTAGCACAGGTACGGGTACCAGCTTTTTCTTCAACTGCTGGAAACTGTTCTCACAGTCTTCATCCCATACAAACTTTATCCCTTTCTGTGTCAGTCTAGTCAATGGGCTTGTAATCATGGACAAATCTTCCACAAATCTCCTATGATACCCTGCTATTCCTAGAAAACTTCTAATTTCTGACACATTCTTAGGTCTGAACAATTATACCACTACTTTGACTTTCACAAGATCTACTAAAATTCCATTCCCATCAATAACATGTCCCAAGAAAGACACTTGCTTTAACAAGAATTCACACTTAGTAAACTTAGCATACAACTTCTCATCTTGTAATTTGGTTAGAACTAACCACAGATGCTCTTCGTGTTCTTCCTTCCTTTTAAATACACCAAAACATCATCTGTAAAGGCCACTACAAATAGGTTTAAATAATCTTTGAAGACTCTATTCATAAGGTCCATAAAAACTGCTAGTGCATTAGTAAGACCAAAAGGCATGACTACAATTCATAATGCCATATCTGGTCCAAAAAGCTGTCTTATAAATATCCTCTACTTTAACCCGCAGCTATTGATATCCTAATCTAAGATGAATCTTTGAAAACACCTTTGCTCCTGCCAGCTGGTCAAACAGATCATCAATCTTTGGTAGAGGATACTTGTTCTTGATAGTTACTTGATTCAGCTTCTATAATCTATGCACAATCTCATACTACCATCTTTCTTCTTCATAAACAGAACTGGAGCTCCTTGGGGATACACTGGGTTTGATGAACTTTCTTAAGTAGATCATCTAGCTTGACTTTAAGCTCTACAAGTTCTATCAGAGCCATACGATATGGTGTCTTAGAAATGCATGTAGCACTCGACATCAATCAACACATAATTCCACTCTCTTTCTAGTGGCAATCCTGTAAATATTTTGGAAAAACTTCAAGGTACTTATACACAACTAGTATTTGTGTAGTTTGTCTTCTGTTTGTCTTCTACTACCATAGTTGTCAAAGTTAACTTTCCCCACAACTCATATGTAGGCAAATGGCGATCTTTATACATTCAACTTATGTACTAATTGGTCTCCATCTAGTAGGCTAAACTCTACTATCAGGTTGTGGCAACCAATTGCAACATGATATTTCAATAACCAGTGTACTCCTAAAATAATATCGAAAGCTATCAGATCCAAACCTACTAGATCTGCAGGTAGATGCCTACCTTCTATTTCTATATCCACATCTCTACAAATTCTATTCAACATAGCTCCACTTCCTGATGGTGTGTTTACAGACAAACATCCAGACATAAATTCACACACATACCACATACAGATGCAAAAGACTTAGATATACAATGAAAACTTGTACCATATCAAAAAGAATGTAAGCACTATGCAAGAGTATAGTAAGCATCCTCGTAATAGTATCTATACTGGAGGTATCCCTATGCTGGAGGGCATACACTTTAGCTGGTGCTCTTTGTCCTAAAACATTTTGAGTTCAATCTATCTAAACTCTTAGAACTACTTGTCTTCCAGGCTATTTGCAGTTAATGGCCTTGTTTCCTCATTGTCCACATTTAAAATAGAAGAATTATGGGACAACAACTTTCTTTGTGCAGTACCGATGGCTTTGCCTAACTTTACCATATGAAAAATAGGTGTTCTCTGACCATTTATAATCTTTTATATCATGAGACCCAAGGCAACTTATACACTTCCTCTCAGCACTCTGCACTATAGCTCTGACCTGATGAGTCATAAGTCTTTTTCCCTTATCTTGAGTAAAAACACTAGAAGTTGGCCTTTTTCCTTAAATAGATCTAACATCTCTATGGCTCCCAACTCTTCATCTTGTTCAAACCTTGCTCCACAATCTTAGCTTTGTCGACCACAGCTGAGTAGTTGGTCAAATCCATTAAATTTACCTAGTGTTGTACTCATACTTCAATCTAGTGATAAATCTACTCACTTTTTCCTCTTCACTTTCCTTAAGAAGATCAAGTAGAAATCTTTAGCCAGTTCAATTCAGACTCATACTCTTCAATAGTCATCTTTCCCTACTATAGAGTATAGTGCTCCTGCAGCATCTGTTACTTAACACTTTCAGGGAAGAATTCTCTGTAAAAGGCCTACTGGAATCTATGCCATGTGATCACTCTAGCTATGTGTCTTTTGGTGCTCAACCACTAACTATTTGTTCTCCCTATTAGCAGATATGATGCATACTCTACCTTTTTATTTTCAGGTTTGTCTTGGGCAACAAAAGTCTTCTCAACCTCCTCCATCCACAACTGGGCATCTAATGGTCTCCCAGGCTTTAGCTCAAATTTATATACCAAGTCTACAAACTTGTTAAGACTTAGTACATTAGTAGGTCTAACCCCATTACGTCCCTTTTCATATATCTTTAAGTCTTCTGTCTCCAGTCTTCAGCATTAGTTTGTACTAAATCCACATCTTGCTTCATAGTCTGATGAATCTGTGTAACTACTCCAAGCAAGGTATTTACTTCTTGCATCAATTGAGCAACATCTACAAGTGCCTGTAATCTTGTAGGTAGGGGTACTTGTTGTTCTATAGGTGGAGGCGGCAATGGTAGTGGTAAATTCTAAGGCAACTGGTCAAGAGGTGCTAGATTCTCCTGTGGTTGTCCTTTATTAACCTCCTCTTCACCATATCTTGAGGAACCAACATCAAGTGCTCTTATTCTGGGTAGCATTCTAACAAAGGTCAACATACAACATGAGATACAAAGAAAATCCAACTTTAAAGATCAAAGACTACAAACTACTAGATAAAACAACACTAATCTAGATAAGCAACACCTAGTATATATTACTCCACTCATCATTGTTCATCATCCTAAGGAGCTCATAACTTAGATCTAATATGATCAAAACCTAAGCTCTGATACCAATTAAGTTGTAATCCCTAACTTGAAGGTATTACAACCTGCCACATATCTTTACTAAGGATAGATACCCTAAGGCTATTATAATCTACTAATCCACAGTTATAAATAATATCATCATACTCTCATATATCAGGATACCTGTTTAAAATAATATCTCATAATAATAAACTTCTAAAAACTTAGTTGGCGTAAACAAAAGCTAACATATCTCAAAGTTAAAACATCAGAAACAAAAACTTATAAAATTTCTAAAATTTTATAAAAGTATGAACAAAACATCATAAGGTCTTCTAATAGCTATCTTTAAATCCAAAACATCTCAAGGAGTTAGCAGGATAATCAAGTCCACTATCATTATTACCATAATCTACATAAATATCGTAGCTTGATAGATCAAACAGTACCTGATTTTTACCTATTCCTAAAAAAGTCAAAAGAATGAGCACAAAGGCCTAGTACACTATACCACATACACATGCATATGAACAAGCAAAAACAATTTCACATACAACCTAATAACTAATGCAGCAATCACAGGATTATTATTTTCAATTAGTCATACAAGCAACAAGTTTAGAACCATATGCATCTAGATTCAAACCTGGAGTAGGTCATGCCTCTATAAAAACAATCATATAGAAAATGGCTAATATATACATATATGGTGTTGGGAATCTCCTACATACCCAGAGTATTGTAATCATACCACTTCTTAAACTATCAAAACATTTCTATACGTGAGTGTACTCAGGACAACCTCGCACATGGATCATCATGGAGCCAATGTTAGTATCATAGTCTGACTGGTCTTTACTAAAAGCAACCAAGCACAAATAGCAAAAATATTCAATTTTAAGCCAAATAAAGTTTAGCTTAATTTACAATTCTAAATCTATAAGCACAAACAATAAGCAAGATAACGTTGTACCTTAAATCACTTTTAGGAACAGAATCTTATTTCACCAATACACTAGATAACAAAGATTAAACACATTCTTAATAAATTTTCATAAAACAACACATTCTTTATCATGTAAACCCTAATTTGAAAATAACTAAAGAAAACCCTAAACTAAAAAGAAAATAAAACCCTAACTTTTACACACCTTAATCCTTTGACTAAAAAAATCTCCAATGGAGCAGAAATTCCCTAAAATATTGCAAACAATGACTCCTTTACAAAATAATCAAACAAGATTAAAAAAAAATCACTTCTATATTGCCACAAAGATAAACAAGATTCATACATACCTAACATTGAATTTTAATTCCTTTGATTGAAATCACAATTTCTTCAATCTTAGTCCTAGGGTTTTTCTCCAGATTTTCTCCCACCAATACAACTTCCATCAATAGACAAAGAAAAATAATTAGAAAATTTGCTCATTGAAATCATCAAATGAATTGAAAAGAATCAGTTTTACCTATTATTGATTCTTGTCATTTCTTGATTGTAGATCTCTACTTCTCCTAACAAGTCCTGGGATTTTCTTCAAAATCCTTTCAACAAACAATAAGAGATCCTTAAGGAAAGATCTTATTTTTTAAAATCTATAAGGATTGAAAACCAACTCACTTAGATCTTGATTTGTTGATCTCCTTTTGATGTCAGGATCACAAACAGAGAAATTCTTGAGAGATAACTAGGTTTAGGATTGAGTCTTGGAGAAGAGGAAGCCTAAGATATAAAGAAAACATGTTAAACCTTTTCAATTTTTGTGTAATAAAGGTTGGCAGCTTAGGTGTAAAAGCTGGCGGTCATTTGCTCTCAAGTCAAATTAAACAAAATGTAGCCTAACTTGTACACCGGCGGGACACACGTAAACCCCAGAAATTTTCCACATTAGCACCTTACTCTAAAGTAGAATGTATGAACTAGTTAGTAAACTTAGATCCCAATAAAAACCTAAGAATAGATCAATACATTGAATTTGGCTAGATAACGATTTAGAAATCAAATAAAGAACTTCTTTTACCCTGATTAATACCAAAAACGAGATTTCATATCTTGAATGGATGATTCAAGATATGATTAAAAGAAAATCTAAATTTCAAACCCGAAACTTGTTATACAAATAGATTAATTAGAAAAATATAAATATAGAGATTAAATGACTACTTTTGAACTCAACAATGATTTGAGATTAGTACAATGAGTAGTAATGAGCTTATGCATGAACTTAAACCCTAAATTCAAGATTCCTAGATAGTATTAAACACTACTAATAAGATTTCATAATATGTATAAAAAATTAAAGATATATAGATAATTTAGCCTCTATATCAATTGCGATATTAAGTAGTTAATCAACTACGCTTATAGATAGGAAACGATAATCTAAAAATAAACTATTAGGATTATAAATACACAATGGAAACATAAAATGATGCATAAATCAAGATCTAAACTTCAAATAAATAATTGAATCACACTATTATTCTAATTAGGGTTTTCTTAAGCTATTGGAGTCTAAAACAAAAATGGACCTAATGAGTTTAAGAAACCTTAATCGCGGGAGATAAAATTCAACAAATAATTAATCACGTAAATTTAAAACTTAAAGTTGTATTATTTGATAATCCAAGTATTTTGTAGAATCCTATAAAAATATTTTTGTATCAAAGCTTTCAAATATTAGTTAATTTGTACCCGTAAACTTAGTAAACTATCCTAAAACTAAATTAATAAACTAACTAATATAAATATATAATTATTGCTGTGTTTGTTTTCGGCTGCAAATTGCTTCATGGATGGCTTGGATTACATGGAGAAAGAAGAGCCAAAATTTGCTTCAATAATGCACCAAATAGTCAACAAAATCAACTCTTAAACCAATCAAACTTTTCCAACTCACTTACTCATTAATGACAGCAAAACAAAGGAAGAAAATAGCAATCAATGAGGAACAATCAGACCCAAAAATCTGAAGGAAACGTCTTCTTCTTTCCTCTATATATATATATGATAAGAGCTCTTGATGGACAAGTGAACAACCTCAACTTTCTCTCGAAATTTCCAGATTAAAACTACCCCTAATCAATAGCCAAAACAACCTAAAAACAAAATCAAACCGCTCAAATCATCTTAGTTTGAATTAGAAGAAAAACTATCAAGAAAAAAAAAGCTTGAAACAAGCTTAAGGTAAGTGGATGTAATTCGAATGGTTTTCTTTTAAAACTAAGGATTGGAACTGACTTTTGACAATCATAGGAACATAATCAACACAAAAACAAGCTTCGAATTCCATCGGATTAGCTCAACCGAGGTAAAATTCGAAAACCCTAGTTGTACTTTATTAGAATCGAAATTTAAGAATATGTGCTTATAGAAGTGTTAGGAGTTGTTGTATATATATACAAGATTTAGAAACAATTAGGAATGGTTTAGGAATGATTTTGATGTAGAAAATTTAAGAAATATGAATTGGTTCGTCGAGAAAGATGATGAACAATGCTAACACTGTCCATAAACCGGCAGTGTAACCGTCCAACGCCGGCGGCTTACAAGGGTAGGTCGGCGGTGTAGAGACGGCTTACAATGGAACAGAAGTTACGTAAAAATTATTTTCACGTAAAATGAACAAACGCCGGCCATCTGGGATTTTATGCCGGCGGTGCATAGTCCGACGTACGTGAAAAGCCGACGGCTTTCAAGCCAGTGCAAATGATATGAAATAATATGCAAATCAAAAGAATGCCGACACCGCCGGTGTACAAATCTGTTTTCCTTTTTATACAATCTGTATTTCGTGAATGAATAATAATAATTATAATTATATTATATATATTTATATGTCAAATAGAAGTTACTAAATAGAAAAGTAAAACAAATATTTAGAACATTTTGGTTAAGATTGGATAATTCTTAAAATCCTAAAATTAGAGAGAAATATTAAGTGTTAATAAAAATTATAAATAATTAAATATTTGTTCTTAATAGATAAAATAGATAAGAATAGAAATTGAAATAAGCTAAATTTACTATTAATGTGACTTCTAAAAATGACAGAATAATTATGTGAAATAAATTAGAAGAAACACAACGACACTAAGTAATAATAAACAAATATGATTTGCTATATTGAGTTCGGTATAGAATAACATAAAATTAGTATTAATCACTACAAAACTTGATAAATATCAAGTTTAGGACACTAGACACATATAGGAATTTAGCTATATAATATATATTATATTTATGAATACTTTATTCATCTCAATAGGTGACTTTGATACCTTAGAAGATCTTCCGGCAGATTATTACGATTAAGTCACCATAAGCAGGTGAGTAATTCAGTCATATTATACTGTATGTGCTTGTAGATGGCTGAACATGTAAAGCAAAGATAATAAATGAATGTTGTGATAGAAATATGTTGTGATCTGATTGTATGATTGTTAATCTACCATTACAAAAGTGATAATACAATGATTTGATGTTGTGAGGTAATATGATGATGACTGTGTGTAATGTATGATCACCATAAAATTGAATAAGAACTATTGACTTAATAAAATAATCTGGTCATGCATTGCACATACTGCATTATTGCATATATAAATGGGTGACAGCCTACTACGTATTAATATTTCGGTTCGCTGTTAACGCTTGGTTTTTCTAAAGTGTTAGTTTTTCCAAGGTTTTCTTTATTCCGTTGGTCCTAAGGAACTAAGTAGTAATGAAGAACGTCGCCCGTAGTATCACTTTGAAATGATTAATACTTAGGGAGTTTCTAAGGATGGATACAGGAAATGGTCAATTAAATCTATTATATTTAAAGTGATAACCCCAAAACGAGAAATCGTTGATTTTCCTATAAACTTAGTCTCTCCTGGGCAGGTGGGTCATAAGGTAAATGTTCTTCAACCCTGAAAAGAGAGCGTAAATCTTTTTCCCTGTTTGGATTCTAGATCATCTAAGCTTGTATCTAAGCATATGATTGAGTGATTGCATTACATATTGTCACGCCCCGAAAAATACCCTAAACGTGGCAGTCCGCCGTACACAATATTAAAGCCTAAGAATGACCACCTCAGTCACGCGAAGGCTTCCATACTATGTACAAGGCGTCTAACACATGAAGGAGACTCATCGGAGTAATACATTTTACGTTGATATAGCTTGAGTAACAATGTAAAGGAAATACAAATTTACTATACTTCAGATACAATTCACTATACTTCAAAATACAAATCATTCAACTCCAATTACATTCATCCACAGACTTCCCTACACAAACTATTACAAGACAAATCACAACACTAGCAGATAATTTCAACCATTCGTATTCCTTGCCGAAATCCCAAAGTCATTCCCGACTTCAGCCAATTCGGTTCCCACCTTGCATTCTTGAGATAACCTGTTCATTTAAACAACTATTGGGTATAAGCTACACTAGCTTAGTGAGAATTCCCTTAATTCCGTACCATAACAAACAAGTATTAGTCAATCATATGCTATGCATGAACAAACACGTGAGCAAGCAATTATGCGTGGGTATCCGGAACCCACACACCGAACGGATTTACGCCCTCCGTATCTGGGTTAGGAATGGTATTGGTCTACACGACCGCATCTAGTCCCCAAGCCCTCGGCTCTTAGCACTCGACTCGGCTAGGCTCATCCAAGAATGCATCCACATGCGCCTTAGTACCCCTGAATGAGCTCTGGCACCGGGTTCGTTATCCAAACGAGTCATCCACGGACCATACCGATCGACCTGCGTAGGAGTAGCATGCTACCAAATGCAATATGTCCAATGTGATGCATGACCAATTTAATTTTTGCTTAGGTCAAAATATTTATACATTCTTTAGAGTGACCAACCAATATCACACATATAACAAAAATAATATGAACGGTGCAACATCAATCAATCGTGGTTTCGATATGCTTTAGTATTCTTTGGCATACATTCATCACAGTCTCATCATATCTCCCATCCCCATTCATATCAATTTTTATCTTGTTCCTATAATTCTAATGCAACTAACTACAAGCACAATCAAGGTAACAAAACAAGAGAAAACTCACTCGGCCATTGGATCACCGGTCTTCTAGTAATAATAATTCGGTAGCAGGGAATCGTCGATCTCGGGATCTCCTAAAAAGGAAGAAATACTCTAATAAGTATTTCAACTCAAACTAATCTAAACGATCTTATACAAACTATCAAATTCGTAATTCTCGTCCTAAGCGGGAATTCCAACTTAAAACGGCCATAACTTGGTCATTTTAACTCGGAATCTCGCAAATTATATATCGATTCCTATCTACTTCGAAAGATCTATCTAATTCTAATATTATTTTCAAGTTTTGAAAACTTTGAAGCTTCGAAAAGTTCGGATCAGATTAGGGCAGCAACAATTTCAATTTTCGAAAAATAGTTTTGTGAGAGTTTGAAATGTTCCTACTATAGAAATTGGCTATACATGCAATATGAATGATTTCCTAACATGAATGACATGAGATGAGCTTAATGTATGCATGATCTTGATGATTTTTGCTAAAAGGAAATTTTATAACTTTTATTTTGCAAGACCATAACAACAATTACTTATGAAAAATCTAGTTTCCTAACTTTGATTATTTCCATTTGTTTTGGTTTTGTTACTTAAGAAAATATAATTATTTTTGTCAAAATTGAGTGTTCATTATATATATTACTTATGATCTTCATTTCTACATAAAAATTTCCATTTTACACTTTGTAAACATGTTTTCAAGTGGGGTTGATTCCAAAATCCGAATTTGGTAAAAATTGTTTTTTTTTTGAGTGATTCCTTTAGGAAAAACTTGTTTAAAGCATTAAAATTTAAGGCTTTACTATATCAATGGTCTAAGGACTTCATTTAACACATAAAACTTGCAATTTGAGCTCAAATACTAAGTGATTACTTATGCATCATCTCAAATTACGAATTTTGACAATTGATCACTAACCAAATTTTTCATTTTAATTCCATTACTTGTTTAACTCCTTACTCATGCCTAAACTCATTTTAACTTGTAAAAATCATTGCTTAATGATATCTATTACCTATATACTTCATTTTTCACATAAAACATGAGTTTTGGAATTGATACATGGGTTCTAAAAATTGGTCTTGGTTGGAATCCGAATTTACAAAATTCATTTTTGGTTATATCTTTTGATAAAATCTATCTAAGCTCATGAAAATCCATTCCTTACATATCCTATCCTAAGAGCCTTTCATTTCTTAAATAAAAACTTCATTTTTGAGTTGGTAAACATGTTTTTAAAATAGGCCTTGGCCAAAATCCGAAAATAGGATTTTTGTTTTGAAAATAACTTTTGAAAATCACATTAGATTCTTGTAAAAAGAAGTCTTGATGATATACATATATTAAGCCTTCATTTTCTTAAGTAAAAATTACATTTTGACACTTGGAAAGTGGTTTTTAAATATTGGTCTTGCCAAAATACGAATTTCATAATTTTGTTTGAGTTCATAACTAAGATCTATACTTAATATGAACATAAACATAAACAAATGCATGGTAATAAGCTATAAACATCATGGATCTAAACTTTACTTATCAAAATCTTTCATTTATGGTATCTATACCCTAAGCCCTTCATTTTAAATGAAAAATACACATTTTGAAGTTGAAAAACCACTTTTCTAAATATGGTTCCATTTTCATCCGAATTTCCAAAAATGGTTTTTGTTGAAAATAAAATAGATCTTGAGTTTCTTAACACATTCCTACTATCCTCATGCTATTACAAGTTGCTTATGAACATAAAACAAAAGTCTAATGCATTCATGAACTCCAAAACTCTAGATCTAGTTTTCTAAACTAGTTTCAAATGCATGAATCACTATGTGGATGATAGATCTATGCATGAATCATAAGAAATAACAAAAATAACAACTTAAATGACAAGATCTATGGCATAAACAAAAATCAAAGCTACAACAATTTAGATCTACAAAATATATCAACTTTAAACAAGAAAATAATTGCAATACAAGATAATAAAAGTGGAGAAGAGAAAGATTTCATTTTTGGCATCATCATCCTAAGCTTTTAAGCTTATGGAAGGTCATTTGATGCATGAAACCTTCATTACACTTTACCTATATCACCTATGGAGCTTTAGGAAGAAGATTGGCTTAGAAATCTTTAAAAATGAAGTGTGGAAGCCATGAAAGAAGAAGGGGGCAGCTTGTTTTCCATGGAGGAACAAGAGGAAATGAAGAAGAAAGAGAGGAAAAAAGAGAGAGAAAGACTAAAGAATGAAAAAGGAAGGAATGAGTAAATGAAAGGGAGAGAGAAATGAGTGTATTAAATGAATGAAAGAGAGAAAAAAAAAAAAACAAGGGCAGATTTTGGGGAGGGGATTCACGTGAATTGGAGAGAGAGAGAGTGTGTGTTTGTTGAATTTTGACTTGAATTTAATTTGTGTAATAAATGTGTATGTGTAGCTTCTTAAAGAAGGAGTAGAATTTATTTAATTTAGTCAAAATAGGAATAAATGAAGGACAATGGCAGCCATAAAGAAGGAAAAATCTGCCATGAAGTGTGGGATTATGTGTAGAAAGATTGAAGTGAAAAGGAAGTGATATGTGTAAGGTGTACTTGAAAAGATGGGTTGTAAAGTACTTTCTTAATAAAATAAACAAAATAAAATAAAATTAGAAAATATTCCAAATAATTGTAGCAGATTTTTCATAATTAAAATTAAATAATTATTTGAATTATTTTAGTATTTTAACAAATATGTTACCGGTATGATCAAAATACGCGAATATGGGCTATAAATGATATTTTTATAACCCGAAAAATTCTAAAAAATATTTTATTGAAAATAACAATATTTTTGAAATATTTTCCAATTATTAAATTAATTTATTTTATTTTTAGTATCGGATCTTAAACAGAATCTGATCCCGTAACCCGAAATGAATAATTTTAGAAAAACAAAATTTTCTATAACATATAAAATTTATCTAAAAATATAAGGCTTTATAAAATAATAAAATTTTGTAATGAAATAAAAATGAATAGTGCAAAACTAATCAATTACCGGTAATAATGGAAATACGATAAAAAGGTTATAACTGTAACTTTTATAACCCGAAAAATTATATAACTGATATATTTAGAAATCTTATGAAATTACGAGTCTAACGGTACTATTGGTATATTTTTGATATCTCGAGCCCGGGACACGCTTTTCGAAGTCTGTATCCGAACGGGTTCGAAATAGGTCAAAAATTTACCAATCTGATATTTTTAAACAAACTCATATTACTATGAGCTATTCTACATATCTAAACTACATCTCGGCCTCTAGGGTTAGGGGCACTAGATTGCCGGACTTACACTATTGTATTCTGGTTAGGGTTTCCGGGTGATTTTCCGGTTTAGACCTTTGCCAATTTGGAAACTGATATTTATGTTTATACAATATATTTAATTTGAGAAATTTATTTTAAATTTTATTTTTGTAAGTATTTAATATCTTTAATGTTTTCGGAATTCTTGAATTGAGTTATATTTTCGAAAGTCAATCGTTATTTGCTTTTTAATAATTTGTTTTTGAGCTTTCTATTACCTGTTTGTATAAGTCGGAGTTAAATATGGAATTTTTCGTACGTCGGGTTTTGAATTGAAGACCACTGAGTTCTTATTTTATTGTTTAAAGATTTTCATTTTCTCAAGATTAAGAAGTTTCTGAATTCGTTTTGAATTAGGACTTATCGAAATTCGGTTTTAATTTGGTGATTTTTAGGGTTTATTTTCGAAGTTCATCTTAAAATTATTTATTGAAATTTTCCGGGCTTACATCTACTACCTAGTATGTTGTCATGCCAAAGGATATCCTAAACGCGACAATCCGCCACACTAGATATTTGAACTCAAGTGTGACAATCTTAGTCTCTCCATGAGTTTGAACACTGGTGTAAGGCTCACATTCAACATATAGGGAACCATACTTTGATTCGAAATAGTTTAAGGAGACATAATAGCAACAAGAATGTGAATCATAACAGCTATCTAGATTTAATCTATTACAAGATCTAAGGGGCATACCCCCTCAAGAATATTAAGAGTTCTTAAGTTCTCAAAAGTCTCATACAACAACCATCAGATATTAATTTAGGAGATTTAACTAGAAGTCTATGCCTACATCTAGGTTCCGACTTCTTCAAAAGCTTCTTAGAGTCCAAAAGTTGTACCTAAGGATAGTGGCTTCTCGAAGATAGCCTAAATTTATACTGCAACAAGAAACTATTGGGGTATAAGCTTACGAGCTTAGTGAGATTCATTTCCAAATATTTAATACTCAACAACAGTCTATAATAGACAAGTTATTAACAACCATATGAAATGCACAAGCAAATGAGCATACAAGCATATGACTTTCCGAAGCCATATGTGAATGGATTTATGCCCTCCATTCAGGGTTGGGGTAGTTTATAAGTCATGCAACCATAATCCCGATCTCTTTCTCTTATTATACAACATCTGTTGTTTTATGTGGTAGTTTCAAGTGCCTACCCCACTTCCATTAACTTAAGCGATCTCGCATCCATGTTAACACGGGCCTCCATGTCTTTGCTAATATATTTTTGTCCCACCAAAGGTATACTAGCTAATGCAATGTGACTCACTATGTGTTATGCATTATAATTTATTCATATAATCGTGGCATGTTAATTATGTAGGTTAAGAGCGATCATAGAGAATTTCAGACAATTCAAGTCTATAATAGCTCATACAATGTTTTTACAACAAGTCTCGTATCGATATACTTATCATTCATTCAACTAAGATTAGATCACAACTCATCACGATTTTATCTTTTCCTAATTCTAATTCTAATGCCACTATGATTACAAGCACAAACATGAGCACAACTATTTAAGAAATGAACTCACTTTGCCATGGCGCGGAAATCCACTTAATCGTAATAGTCCTCGGGAAGGCCTAGTCCGTCTCCCAAGTCTCCTAAGAAAAAGAAACAACGCTAATGAGTATTTCTACGAAGTTTGAATGAACTTATAAATTCTATTATATCAAATTCGTTAAAATTCGTCTAAGAGGAAATTCCAACTTAAAACGGCCATAACTTGGTCATTTTAACTCGAAATTTCACATATTATATATCGATTTCTACCTATTCGACGAGAGATAACTATTTCTAGAGTTATTTTCAACAAGTGAGTTCGGTTGGTCCATGACCAGTAGGGTATAGAATACTACACGAATTTCTCATTCCACAATTCAACTTCTAACATCAAAACAAATATCATATTAAAGCTTTGATAGATATTTAACTATCATTATATCTTATAAGACTCTATTATATACATATACAACTCAATAACATGCATGATTCATGAGTGTTGGAAATTTCTAATTTCTTGTGTACTTAGATAATGTCAACAAGAAGGATGTGGCATTACTTTTCTAACTTTGTTTCTACAAATACATCATGTATATATGTAATACCTACATCCTATTTTCATCAAGGTTATGAGATGATCTATCTATATGTATACATATAGTACCAAGAATTCTTTTTTTGAAAAACTTTTACTTTGCAAAACTTTGAAATTTACTAAACTTAAGAAAAATAGTTTTTCTTCTTGTAAAATCATACTTGCTTTTATCAAAACTCAACCTTGATGACCTATATAGCCATCACCGTCATTATTTTAATAAAAACCTTCATTTTGGGATTAGAAAATAGATGTTTTAATAGGTGGCTTTCCAAATTACGAATTTTACAAAGCTTTAGAGAATAAAAACATTGTTTAAATCTATTCTTGGAAACCATCCCTTGTTCTAGGATTATATTTTGATAAACCTCTCTTATCTTTGTCAAAATTTGGTCTTTATTACATGTATCCCTTAGGACTTCTATTTTTTTTTTTAATAAAAATCATCATTTTGGCTTTTGGAAATAGGTGTTTAAATAATGGTTATTTTTAAATCCGAATTTTGAAATATTCATCTGAGTTTGTTTCTTTGTAAAACTCATTTAGTCTTTCAAAAACCATTTCCTAATCAAACCTACCCCTTAAGGCTTTCATTTCATTAATAAAATCTTGTTTGAAGTTTCAAAAATGGGTGTTTATACTTCAAGACTCCTTTATTACGAATTTAAAACTTGTTGTTAAAATTGAAACATAACCTTTATAAATATTTCCTTGTTTTGAAAATATTCTTTAGTAGATCTAAGCTTTTCTCATCAAGATCATTCATTTATGATATCTATTCCCTAAGCCATTCATTTTAAATGAAAAATATACATTTTGAAGTTGAAAAATAGTTTTTCTAAATATGGTTCCTTTTTTATCCGAATTTTCAAAAATGACTTTTGTTGAAACTAAAATAGATCTTGAGCTTTATAATACTTTTCTGCTACCATCAAACTATTACAAGTTATTTATGAAAAAAACAAAAACCTAATACATTTATGAACTCAAAACAACTAGATCTAGTTTACTATACTAGTCATTAATGCATAAACACTATGATGGTTATGTGAATGATGAATATATGCACAAATCATTAACAACAACAATATAACTTGAAAATAAAACAAGATAATAGCAAAATAACTCAAATAACAAGATCTAAAACATTGTGAGGGCAAGGATCTCATATTCAAGTGTTTCCACATCCCTAACTTGAAGCTCATGGGGATTTTTATATGAATCACACATGAATGAACGTGCCATTACATGTTTTTAAGATACTAAGGTATAGATCTATTACTCATTGGTTGTGTGGAGAGAATCTTGAAAGAAAAACAAAGTGTGTGCGTGTGTATAGAGGAAGGGGGAGCTCACGGTTTGAAAGAGGAGAGGGAGAGAGAGTTTTTCAAAAAATTTTCTAAAGTCAAAAGGAAGAAAGAGAGAAAATGAAATGAAGTGGATAGATAGACAAATGGATTAGGGTTTGCCTTAATTTAACAAAATAAAATAAAACAAATTGGAGAGAGGGAAAGAGGAGAGGGCGCCCGATTTGGAGAGTGTGAGAGAGAAAATAGAGTGTTGTGTAAGTTTTGGAATTAATTAAAGTAATTTAAGTAGTAAAAGTTATATTGGAAAAATAGATTGTAAGGAAAATGATGTAATTGTAAGAGTAGGGTGTAAAGATGTAAGAAATAGGTTATGGGTAGTTATATTTATGAATAGTGTAGAAGAAATCAAAAAGTAGATTAGACATTTAAAGTATCAGCAGTAATGAAAATACGATAAAAAGGTTATAACTGTAACTTTTATGACCCGAAAAATTATATAACTGATATATTTTGAAATCTTATGAAATTACGAGTCTAACGGTACTAATATCATATATTTAATATCTAGTGCCCTAGGACACACTTTTCGAAGTCTATACCCGATCGGGTTCGAAATAGATCAAAAATTCGCTAATCTTATCTTTTAAAGCATCCTAGTATTATTACAAACCAAACTACACCCTTTACTCATATTTCAACTCCTTGGTTTAGGAATACGGGATTTTCGGATCTAAACTATTAGGGTTTCCTGGGAATTTATTGACTTAGGCTTTCTGGTTGACTTTCCAATTTAGGGTTTGAACTTGGTATTACCCTAAAAAAAAAAAAAAAAAATTAGGGGTTTACATATGCTTTGTGTTTGAATTCTACAGGAAGGTGACAAGCTTTTCCATACAGCATCCGACATAGGGACATTCCAATTGGACTCTTGTAAGCAGTTTGGTAGGCCCAAAGTGCATCATCAAGCTTTAGCGACCAATCCTTTCTTGATGAATTGATTGTTTTCTCAAAGATTCGCTTAAGCTCTTTATTAGATAGCTCTATCTGAACACTTTCTTGAGTATGATAAGGTGTGGCCACCTTATGTCTCACTTGTAAACCCCGGTATTCTCGGTAGTTAAGAAACCCCGGGAATTGGAAGCGAAACCCTAATCCGGTCCAGTTTGAGTCTAGTGGAAGGAGCTTAGGAACCCTAAATCCTTTCCTTCGGTTTCATAATAAAAGAAGTTTTATAAAGTAAATGAAGTGAATTATTGTCCTAAAGTATATTTTGGACCTTTGAAAATTTTAAATTCGGGAATTTTTCAATTCCGGGCCTTCCCGAGCTCAATTACGGAAAAGCGTGCCCTGGACCACGAATTCAGAAAAATGTTCCGGAATATTCATTAGAACCGTAATTTTATAAGGATTCCAAAAATATCAATTTTATAATTTTCCAGCTATAAAAATTACAGTTATAGTTTTCCAGTGTTTTCGTTACAACCGGTAAATAGATGTCTTGTCTACTATTCATAAGTATAACCTACACTACACACTACCCATACCCTATTCTTACATCCTTACAACTACTCATTTCAATTTTCTTTTCCAAGAAATTTTTTTCTTAAATAATTATCACATTTATTACATTTTAATTAACTAAATTACAAAAAAAAAAAATCAAATTTCACACACATACACCCCCGCGCCCCCCCCCTTGATGGCCGGCGCCCCTCATCCCCTTTCCCTCTCTCTTTTGTTTTGTTTTTGATATTTTTATTCAATTATAAACCCTAATCTATTCATATATAAACATATTTTTCTCTCTCTCTCTTCATTTTACTTGTTTCAAATTTTTCAAAGAGGAAAACTCTCTCTTTTTCCCCTTAAGTGCCGTGAGCCCCCCTCCCTCTTCCTCTCACATTTCCAACTCAAGTCTTCTTCATTTCTACCCTTAATCCCTTTGGTATGTTGATTTTAGGTTTGTTCTTCCTAGATCTTGTAATGGCAAGGCTATATTGTAAACCCCGATTTTTCAAGTAGCTAAGATAACCCTAGAACCGGAAATCAAAACCCTAAACCGGAATAGCTCAAGCCTGGAGTGAGAACTAGAACCCTAATTCCGGCTTTTCCTCGGTTTCCAGTTAATAAACTTTTCTAAGAAAATTTAATTTTGATTATAGTTCTTGATTATATTTCAAACTAAGAAAATATCTGATTTTAAGAAAATTTCAATTCCGGGTCATCCCGAGACCCATTATAGAAAAACGTGCCCCGGAACTAGAATTTCAAAAATATACTTATGAGTACTCATTAGAACCGAAATAAAATAAGGATTTCAAAAATATATTTTTCATAATTTTCCGGTTTATGAAAAATACAGTTATAGCCTTTTTATTCGTATTTCATTACTACCGGAAATTAAATTGTCTTGTCAACTATTCATTACTATTCATAAAGTACCACCTACACTACCTATTAGCCACCCTACAAGTCTAAACCTTACCATCACTCAAATCAAACCCATTCTTCCATAACTTTTTGTCCCTTCACTTCACTTCAACTAATGACATATGATACAAATCAAATCAAGCCAAATCAAAATGAAACAAAGCAAATTTCTCCCCCCCCCCCCCCCTTTCAAGCTCAAAACCGGCGCTACATGGCCCCCCTCCCCTTGTCCTTTTGCAAAATTTTGTCTCCATTTAACCTAATTACACTTCCTATATAAACTATCTTTACTCTCTCTCCTCATTCTTTCACTTCTCAAAACTCACAAAGTGTGAAAAGCTCTCTTTCTTCCTTATTTTCTCCCTTGGCCGAAACTTTGGAGCCCCACACACATCACACAACTTCTATTTTCTCTTCTTATCTTCCATCCACTTCAAGTAAGTAAAGTCCACTACTTCCACTCATGAAACTTTGTTATGGCTAAGTGATTTTTGGATATCTCAACTCCATGTTCCCATGATCTTTTAGTAGGAACAATGAGATATCAAAACAAAAATCCCGAACCATTACAAAGTAGATCTATCTTTTAAAGAAGTTTCATACCAAAAGCTTTACTTTTATCCATCAAAAAGTCTTTTAAACAAAGGATCTTTTATAAAAATATGGTTTTTATGTTTTTAAAACTCATTTAAGCTTTTGATAAAGTAGATCCATCATCTTACTCATGATCATGTAGGCATTAAGTTTCATTATTATTTTGTTATGTGCATAAATAGTCTTTAACACTTTTGTCTTTAGTAAATGACTTTCTAGTATATAGATCTATAGATAGATGAGTCCATGAAGTCAAAAAGAAAAGTACTTTACAAGAAAAAGACTTTTGAAAATTCGGATGACTTTGAAAACCAAGGTCAAAAACACTTTTAACAACTTCTAAACTTATATTTTATAAGAGAAATGAAGCCTATGGGTAATAGATAATGTTTAGTAGTATTTTTCATGAGTCTAAAGGAGTTTTTACTAAAGAAAATGTTGAAAAAAGAAATGAAGTCCATAGGAGTTTTGAGTTAAAAGTTATGAAAACCAAATTCGTAATAATGGATGTAGGGTTAGAAAACACTATTTTTCCAACTTCAAAAATGATATTTTCTTAAATAAATGAAGTCCTTAGGATATAGGTATAATAGATACTTAAAGTTTCAAGTATAAAATATATTTTTCCTAAAGGAATCAACTTGAAAATGAACTTTTGTAAATTCGGATTTTTGGAAACCCCATAGTAAAAGACCCACTTAAAAGTTTATAAATGTGAATTTTATTAAAGAAATAAAGGCCTTAGGATATAACTAATATAAGGGTCAAAATTTCTTTAAATAAAGAGTTTCTAAAGGAAATCCATGTAAAATGTAGATGTGGTCAAGTGTAGTAAATTCACTTACTAAACATTGAGAGGAAATGGTTTCTAAGGAAAGTTATTTCTAAAAATCGTTAAATCTAAAAGTTATAAGAACATAGACTCCTTAAGGTTCACATCATGACATTCATGATAGGGAAAATCATTACCATTGCATTTAGCATCATATTACACTTAGGAATCTCAAATGCATTCATGAAAACCGCATTTTTGGAATTGACAAACCCGCTGTACAGATCTGATCCCTCAATTCCGAGGCTTAGATATTTTCAAAACTTGATTTAAACTTCATATTTGAAAGCTCTTCCGAAGTAGATAGAATCGGTATAAATTTGCGAAATTCCGACTTAAAACGACCAAGTTATGGCCATTTTAAAACGGAACTTCGGAAATGACGCGAATTCCGATTTCACTAAGTTTCCTTAGAGTTTTAGTGTCCTAAGTTGATAGAATACTTATTAGGGTAATTTCTTATATGAATAGGTGAACCCGTGGACGGTGACGAGTTACCTCCGGACTATTATACTAGAAGACCGGAGTACCATGGCGGAGTGAGTTTTTCTTCCCAATTCATTTATTGTATGTGCTTGTAAAGTAGTGCACTAGAATGTAGGTCAATTGAATGGAATATGAATGATGGGGATTATGGGAAATTATATGATTGATGATGATGTGAGAAACAAATTAAGAATATCGAAACCGGGTGATAAACTTTGATTGTATAGTTAGCTATGATGGATTGTCTGATAAATTGATTGATCGCCTAAGTAAATTGGCTTAATCAACTACTTGAGTAATGATAAATTGACATGTGCATATCACAAGGGATGGAGCATGAGCATTTGTAGGTTAGTCGTGAACCATAAACGACATCGAATAATCGTAGGTTAGTCGTGAACCATAAACGACATCGAATAATCGTAGGTTAGTCGTGAACCATAAACGACATCGAATAATCGTAGGTTAGTCGTGAACCATAAACGACATCGAATAATCGTAGGTTAGCCGTGATCCATAAACGGGATATTGTTAGTACCGCAGGATTCGTTAATCTGCTAACCCGGGATGGAGGGCGCAATTCCATCCACATATGATTTCCGGTTGGTCATATGTATGTTGAACTCATGTGTTTGATGCATACACTTGCTTGATTAATAACTTGGTTGAATTGTTGTGACATAAATGTTTTTGTGGGAGATTACACTCACTAAGCTAGTTAGCTTACGTCCCTACAGTCCATTCCTTTTGCAGCTTACACATTTATGGCTTAGGCGAAGAGACCCGGCTGAACAGGTACCGAAGCTAGGAGTTTTCCCTAGAAGTTGTAATTTTTGTATTAGACTTCCATAGAAAACTTCTAAGACTTGGATGACTGTAATGGACCGTAAATATTCTTTTGCGGGGGAATGCCCCTTAGAATTTGTAATATTTATTTATGTTCATGAATTATATCCTATTGCCCATGCATGCCAAATTAAGCTTTTATCTCCATTCGGACTTGTACTCTATTGTGTAAAGGTACGCCTTACATCTATATGAGACTCTCGAAAGACTAAGGTGGTAATTCGGGAATCTTATATGGCATGTGGCGGACTGTTACGTTTAGGGTACCCTATGGGGCGTGACAGTTTAAGTGGTATCAGAGCACTAGGTTATTAGGCATGACAATAGAGTTAAAATCGAACCTAGAACTAAGTAACTAGGATAAAATTGGAGTTAAAAGCTAGGCTAATTAATAGTTTTCTTGTTGTAGGTTTCCTTGGGTGAAACCCGAGAAAGAGCTAGAACTTACCAAGACCAAAAGATATGGTGGAATACCGCTACGGTTAAGGGTTTTATGTGAAGACTTTGCATTGGTCCAGCGACCTAGGACAATAAAAGAGATGTATAAGCTATGGAAAGAGGGCCTTAGATACACAAGATGGATATCTGTGATAGATCAGTTAAGATATGATCCAATAAGGAGAAGAAGATGGACAATCATGGAGACTATTTATACCCTAGAGAGGGTGATGGTAGAATATGCGGAGAACCCATGTTAAGAGAAGCCACATTTATTCTTAAGAATGAAGGAAGTCCCACCCACCCAGACTTTGGGAATTGGCATGGTATAGGACCACTTTATGTACATGCCCGTGATGACCTGGATGATCATAGGGATTGGAATCTGGCGATATTAGAAATCATTTGTGTGGCAAGCTAGATACCTCGATATTATCCATTCCTAGGAGGAGCTCCAGCTCCACAAGTAGGAAACGGGGGAGTACATGATTAATGCCCCAGCTGTTGAGGAAGATGAGGTGAATGAAGGAAACAATGAGGGAGAGAAAAATGTGGAAGAATCTGAGGAGGAGGAAGACCCAGAAGAGGACCCAAACTGGATGGAAGAAGAAATACCTAGATCCCCTACCCCTCCAGTCATAGCTCCAGAACACCCAACCCCCACCAGAACCAGTTGTATGGGATTTCAATAGGGATCTGGACATACCCGATAGTGGGAGGGTAGAACCAGAATTCGACCCCACCGTATGGAAAGATATATACCCAGTAGGCGAGCAGCCCCCTGAGGTTGAGGCATAGCCCCTGAGCCGGTAGTCCAGAACCTGTGGAGAGAATGAATGAAGCTGACCCTTGGATAGGTGAATTCAGGGAAAGATGGAGCAGATGTGGGAAGAAGCTGGAAGAGAAGCGGAAAGAGAGATGGGAATTAGGAATGAATCCAATGATAGAGTTGATAGGAGGAAACAAATCAAGTAGGAGATCAAGAAGTGAGAGAAGAAGAAGAGGAAGAAGAAGAAGAAGAGGAAGAGGAGAGGAAGAAGAAAGGAGGAACCAGAGCCTCTAGCCCGACCCGCTCAGAGAAGGAGATTGACTGTAAGGGCCTATTTGAGTCAGTTCATCCGAAAGGATGATGGAGGATCTTCTAGTCGAGGACGACTCCCCAGCCCTCACAGACGACTCTGATTAGAAGGATCTAGTATCCCATAAGTCCAATAGTTTCTTTTGAATAGTAGGCAATGCGGGATGCCAAATTGCCTTAGGATCTCTTTATGGTTAGTATGTTGTTTTCCTTGTCTTTTCCTTTCATGTCCCTAGATGTTGTTAGGTAGACTTTATAGGGTAGTTTCGGAAGATTTGATTTGTGTTGTCTAATTTTGTAAGCTTATTTGAAAAACAACTCTTGTACAGCACATCAAATCAATGAAGTATTATGTTGATTCCAAGAATGAAGTTTCACAAACATCATACTTTTGCATTAGCAGTAGGCTACATTCATTATACTTAATTGCATAAACATATTCTCATTCATATCATCATCTGATTCAGAAATTCTTTGTTATTATGACTTCTTGATTTGGAATTCCTTCGATTGCTATGATTTCAGCAATCGGGAATTTGACAAATATGTTTGTTGCATTCATCCAGATTCAAAACCAGAACCAACCCCAAAATCCCGAACCAAGTCTAAGGGGTTCTGCATCTTTACCACCTCCACCACCCCTCTCCATACAGGAGAATGCAAGAGGAGTTTCCCATGCCACCAGAGGAGCAATCATATAATGCTCGTTACCCACCCCCTCCACCACCAAGAGGTTACCAGAGGAGTTCCCTCCCTGATTTTATAAAGAGTAACCGCTACTTTGATGGGGCGTTTGGAAAGCCCGATGAGGCAGAAATTGGTTAGCTCAGATTGAGCACTCATTTGCAGCATACGAGACCCCACCACATCTCTGGTTGGAGTACGGCACATACATGTTAAGGTATAATGCACGTGTATGGTGGGAATCTAAATGAAGGAGTTTGGCAACCCCAGTTAGCTGGGAGACCTTTCGTAGAGAGTTCCTAGAGAACTATTTCCCCACCAGTCTCCGAGTAAGGTACAGCGCAGATTTCCTGCATGTGAGACAAAGAGGCAGAACGATTGAGCAGTATGAAACAGAATTCAATCACCTACTGCAGTATGCTCCTGAGTCATACAAGAATAGTGAGGAGCTGCAGAAACAAGTATTCTTGGAAGGTCTCGATGAGGACCTAAGAATAAAGATACAGGAATCTGGATTGTCGACCTACCTTGAGGTGATCGAAAAGGCCCGTTTGATTGAAGGGGCCAAAAAGAGAAAGTATGCTGAACCGGACAAAAGAGTGTTCGGAAAAAGGCACTTTGATGCCTCCAGCTCGAGCTATAGAGGAAAAAGGTTCAAGCCCTACCACGGTATTAAGGATAATTCTGGTGGGAGGTTTAACCAAACCAAGTCCAGCATTTCCTGTTGGAAGTGCAAAGGAGGCCACTACCTAAGGCAATGCCCCCAGTTGAAGGACAAGTGTTTCTTTTGTGGCAAAGCAGGTCATCTGGTTTATGCTTGCCCAAAGAAGATGACTATAACCTGCTACCTTTACAAGGAAAAGGGCCATGTAACCTCCGAGTGCCCTCAGAGGAAAAGTGGGACTACCCGGCCTTATGGGAATCCGGGAAATGATAACACCCAAAGGTCCGGCAGCAGAAGTGGAAGTCGTGCAGCCTCGGCCATGCATGGCATGTGGCTGTATAACTTTGAAGGCCAATGGATGATCGAGGATGACGAGGAGGAAGGCATGGAGCTGGCCGCGCTGGACCAAGACGGCGATGTGGATAGCGGCCTGGTGACAGGTTAGTAACAAGTTCCCTTTTAAGATAAAGTTCTTTGTTTTCGTAGCTAGTTTTTAGAAAGGAAGTTTAGACATCCACATCTTCATTTACATGTATGATCATAGAGTTATTTTGATTTCCATGCATTGATGATCATAAAAATGTAGTCTTGTATATGTATAGATATGTTAGATAGTAGATCTTTATATATAGGAGGCAAGAACATTGAAAAATAAAAGATTTTGTAGGAAATGGTTTGTTGGAAATTCGGATGGATTTGGAACCCTACTTTAAAAACCACCAAAACCATCTTTAAACTCATATATTTCACATGAAAAATGAAGGGTATGTGTAATAGGTATATTGAAGGAGTGATTTCCATAAGTTTAGATGAGTTTAGGCATGATATAAATGTAAAACAAGTAGTAAAGTTAGAATGAAAAATATTGATTTATGGATGTATAGTCAAATTCGTATTTTTGGGTGATGCCCACATAAACACTTAATATCTAAGCTTAGATGGCATGTTTTATGAGCTAAATTAAGTCTTTAGATAATAGATATATAGGAGCCTCAATTTTTTATGCATTAAACAAGTTTTCTCATAAGGAAATTGCAAGAAAATGAAAATCTCAAAATTCGGATTTTTCTAAGTAGCCCATTCAAACACATATTTACTCAATGAAAAATGTGGATTTTTATGCATAAATGGAGGTCATGACTAATATGGATGTTGGTAAACCATTTTTAATTAGGTGATAAATAAATTCTAAGGATAAAATCATAAAAACATTAGGGGATGTAAGATTGGTAATAATGAATTGTTATAAGAAATCATTAAGGAATTTCCGAATAATTAGGAAGTCATAAGAGTCCATAATCAAAGATCATCAAAATCATGCATATATAGAGTTCATTACATGATATTCATGTTAGGAATTCATTCATATACCATTTATACATGAATCATCAACTAGGAACATTTCTCATCAAAAGCAAAGCAAATTTTCGGAATTGGAGAGTTTACTGAACAGATCTGACCCTACTGTTCCGTGACCTTAATGTTTTCAAAACTTGAAATTAATATTATAAATAGATAGATCTTTCGAAGTAGATAGAGATCGATATAAAATTTGCGAAATTCCGAGTTAAAATGACCAAGTTATGGCCGTTTTAAGTCGGAGCTTCCGCAAATAGCCAGAATTCCGAATTCATCTAGTCTAGATGCATAGTTTGGATTAGTTACTTGATGAGTATCTCATTAGGATTATTCTTACTTGGTAGGTGATCCCAAGCAAGATGACACCCTACCTCCCGACTATTACTACTAAAAAGACCGGCGTCCAATGGCCGAGTGAGTTTTACTTCTACTCTCAATTAATGATTGATTGTAATGTAGTGGCACTAGTGGTGTAGGCAAAGATAAAAATGGATATGTATGATGGGATATATGGGAATTATATATATTTTGTCTGCTGTTGATGTGTGGAATGGAACTTAAGAAATATCAAAACCGGGGTGTTAAGCTATTGACTGATTAGCTAGTATCTTATATTGAACGTCTGTGAAAACTTGTTGGTCACCTAAAAGAACTAATGTATATTCGACTTCAATTGTCATTGGATTCATTCATATCATGATGGGGATGGAGCATTGGCATTGGTTGGTTTTTCATGATCCATAAAACGAATATGTTGGTTAATCGTAATCCATAAAACAAATTTGTTGGTTAATCGTGATCCATAAAACGAATTATTGTTAGTTGACCGTGAGCTTAAACGGCGTCGTACCGCAAGATTTGTTAATCTGCTAACCCGGGAAGGAGGGCGCAAGTCCATCCACATATGATTTCCGGCTGGTCATATGTTTGCTAAACTCATTTGTTTGATGCATACACTTGCTTGAATAATCACTTGTTTGAATGAACTGTACTTAATTGTGATATGGAAGTTCTCACTCACTAAGCTAGTTAGCTTACGCCCCATAGTTTTACTTATTGCAGCACGAGTTTATCTGGCTTAGACCGAGGCAAGCCACAGCACAGGTACCGGAGATAAGAGTCTCCCATATAAGTTTACTTCATTCTTTTTGTATAGACTTCCATTGGAAACTAAAGGACTCTGGATGACTGTAATGGACTTGATATTATTTTGCAGGGAATGCCCCTTAGATTTTGTAAAGTATAATTATGCGTTTTGATTTATTATCTATGGCTAATGAATGCCACATTAAACTATTTAACTCTATTGGTTGAGTATTCTATTGTCGTAAAGGAACGCTTTACATCTATATAAGGCTCCCGAAGGGCTCGGATAGGGAATTCAAGAGTCTTATTTAGTATGTGGTGGGCTGTTACGTTTAGGATACCCTATGGGGTGACACACTCCATACCTTGCAAGCAAACTGTCAAACTATTTATTGCAAAAGTGAGTTCCTCCATCACTGATAATAGCTTGTGGTGTCCCAAACCTAGTGATGATGTTTCTTTTCAAGAACTTAAGTACTCCTCATGCATCATTGGTTGGAAGAGCAATAGCCTTTACCCACTTAGATACATAGTCAATAGCAACAAGGATATACTTGTTATTGAAGGATGATGGAAAGCTCCCATGAAATCTATCCCCCAAACATCAAAGATTTTAATCACCATGATACCATGCTGTGGCATCTCATGCCTTCTGGAAATGTTCCCTGTTCTTTGACATTGATTGCAACTTTGCACAAAATCTCTACAATCCTTGAACAGGGTAGGCCATTAAAATCCACATTAAAGTACCTTAGCTACGGTCCTTTCAACACCAAAATGACCACCAGCTTCATGACTATGGCAATGGTGAAGTATGTCAATAATTTCATATGTAGGTACACATCTCCCAATTACTTGGTCAGCAAAACTTTAAAAAGATATGGTTCATCCTAGAAATACTACTTTACATCAGACAAAAATTTTCTTTTCTGGTGATGGGAAATTTTATAAGGCAAAATGCCAGCAACCAAGTAATTTACAATATCTGCATACCAAGATAGATCTTTAAGTGAGACTTCATAGAGATACTCATCAGGGAATGTTTGATTAATAGGCATCTCATCTTTCGCATTTACAATCCTTGAAAGGTGGTCTGCAATAGCATTTTCAACTTTCTTCTTCTCTCTAATCTCAATGTCAAACTCTTGTAGCAACAAGATCAACCTTATAAGCCTAGGCTTAGCATCTGATGTTGCTAACAAATACTTAAGTGCAGAATGGTCAGTATACACTATAGCTTCAGATCCAATGAGATATAATCTAAATTTGTCACAAGCAAATACTACAACTAGCAATTCCTTTTTTGTGGTAGCATAGTTGTGCTATGCATCATCATCCTTACTAGCATAGTAAATTACTTGGAAAGCTCGGTTCCTTCTCTAACTAAGCACTGCACCAACAGCCATGTCACTAGCATCACACATGAGTTCAAATGGCAAATGCCAATCTGGTGCCACAATCACTAGTGTAGTGGTCAATTTTTCTTTCAACAACTTAAAAGCTTGAAGACATAAATCATCAAAAGAGAATGGAGCATCCTTCTCTAATAAAGAGAAAAGGGGTCTTGAAATCTTGGAAAAATCCTAGATAAACCTCCTATAAAACCCAACATGTCCAAAAAAACTTTGGATTCCCTTTACATTCATAGGCGGTGGTAGCATTGAGATAACCTCAACCTTAGCTTTATCCACCTCAATCCCCTTGTTTGAAATCTTATGGCCAAGCACAATTCCCTCAAGTTCAAAACTAGATTAGTATCTTTACATCTCTTAAGCACAAATGACAAGTTCTCTAGGCATTTATCAAATGAAGCTCCATATATAGAAAAGTCATACATGAAAACTTCAATGAATTTCTTAGTCATATTAGAGAACAATGCCATCATACATATATGGAATGTCGCTGGTGCATTACATAGACCAAAGGGCATGCGCCTAAATGCAAAAGTACCATATAGATAGGTAAACGTAGCCTTCTCATGATCCTCTGGAGCAATGGGTATTTGATTTTAGCCTGAATACCTATCCAAGAAACAATAATATTCATGCCTAGCTAGCTTCTCTAGCATTTAGTCTATGAAAGGAAGAGGGAAATGATCCTTTCAGGTGGCATTATTTAATTTGTGATAATCTATGCACACCCTCGATACGGTCATAGTCCTTGTGGGTATCAATTCATGCTTTTCATTTTGCACAACTATCATGCCCCTTTTTTAGGCACCACTTGAATAGGACTCACCCAATTGCTGTCGGAGATAGGATAAATAAAACCTGCATCCAGAAGCTTCAACCTTTTTCACCACTTCTTTCAAAGTAGGATTGACTCTTCTTTGTGGTTGAATTGTAGGCTTGCATTCAGTTCCATAAGAATCCTATGCATCATATGGATGGATGGATTCCTTGAATGT
>JAMXBD010002391.1:0-201675 GCA_024138025.1 Combretum micranthum | reverse complement strand
AAAATAAAATTTTGAAATTTCCATGTCCAGAATAAGGATAGGTGGGTTTTAATTGGACTAAGATGAATTTTTCCTTAGATGTCCCTCAGAGAATTTGCCTCAATCTACAAATATTTTAGGCTACCTTCACCTATGCTTCCGTATACATCCATTACTTGTCTCTTCTTTTTTTCATTTTACCTACATTTGATATTCCATTCTTCTTGCTCTAGATCTCTCTTCAGGCAGGTGTAAATTTTTCCATCCACAAAATTCGTTTCCTTGTTTTTTGTTACTATTATTAAGGTAGTGATGTATATTAATATTGTTTTTTATGTGATCTTTTATGTATTGAATGACATATGATCAACATATTCCTATATATGATAGGAATATATTATTTCTTAGTAATCTTCATTTTATGTAATTTATATGATTAAATAATTTCTATCACTAATATTAATAATTTCATGTTATTTTAACAAGTATTAGAATTAAACCATCGAATTAATCTATGTTTACACGTATTATGATTAATAATATCTGATAATAATTTTATTATAAAAATTTGATGGTTCATAAAAATTAAAAAATTAACCATTATAATTTTGGATTTTCATTTTTAAACAAAATACATTAAAGGAATAATATCACAAAAAAAACGCTCAATATATAATTATGTCATACATAAGAAAAAAATTGCAAGCAAATTCAACTGACCATATGCAATTGTTTTTAAAAAAGATTATAATTACTTTGAGGCCAAAAATCGCCTCAAATGGAAAAGGTGAAAAAAAAAAAGGATCCTTTTGAAGCCAAAACCACCTCAATTGGGAAATTAAAAAAAAAAAAAAGAAAATTTCCTTCTAAGGCTAAAATCACATCAAATTGGCCATTAGTAAAAAAAAAAAATAAAAGGAAAATTGTGCAGTAAAATTGCATTTGGATGTAGGAGGTGAAGGTCACCTCAAACTTAAGATGATGAGATGTTCGTCTCAATTTTACCTGACGCGACTTTCGCACTTAGTACACCATATTAGGCGACTTGTGTTTCTATTTTTCAAATATAACGATTTTAGTAGGTGAAAATTTGAGGTGATGATTGCCCTCAGTAGACTAAATGAGGAGAATTTTTAATGTACTGAGGGCGAATAAAATCGTCTCTAAAACCGATATCATACCAATTCTGATTGGTTTATGAGCACTTTTCTCTTAATGGGATAAAAAGTTTAATTTTCTTTCGTCTACCCTCTTTAGATATAGTAGGCAAAAAAAAATTATCTTATTAGCCAATATAAGAATTGCACTCATTTAATATAATGATTTTGCAATATATAACCATATATTCTTTTCCTAATGAGTAACTGGATTTTATAAGGTGAAAATGAATTAAAAGTTCCAAGCTTTTTAAGAGTACCATATAATTTTACAATAGTTTAAAAAAACATTTTTGCTAATAGTTTGCTTATTTTATCATATTCGATTATTGTGTATTATATTTTTTATATTTCAATAAATAATATTCGTTAAGAAACAAACACGTGATAAAAGATTGACAGTTTTATCATAATCTGACCAAATAAGTAAATATGATATAAATAAATTATTAAAATCAAATATAAATAAAAATATGACAATCCAAACATATACATGTACGTATAAATAGAGTACAAATAATTGCTTCAATTTCTTATTCAATGTGCCGATAACGTTCCTCCGACTGCCTAACCTTATCACCTTGATGGATAATAATCCTTTTAGGAAATTGAGTTGTACTGTCTCTTCCACGCGTTTCCCAAATCAAATGAGATACAAGATGGGAAAAGATTTTGGGAAAGTCCAAGCTGAATTATTTACTTGGCTTGCCCAAGAATGAGACAATTTTGTTTCCCATACTAAAACAAATTCTAGAGAAAATAATTGGTCTTTCCCTATGTTGAATGCATTTAAAATAATATCAAAATTGTTGATTCATATATTAAGATTTTATGATAGAAAAAATCGACAAAAAAAAAAATTTGAATCTATCAATAAAATTTTTGTTATAGAAGTAGAATCACCATCAACTGCATTGTAGTCAAATAATATCTCATTAGTCTCTCAAGTAAGAGGGTTTAAATTCGAATCTACCTTCCACGTCATAATGATAAAAAAAAAAAAAAAACTCAAGTAAGAGGTTTCAGATTTGAATTTACTTTTCACGTTATAATGATAAAAAAAAAGAAGAAGACGAAGAAGTAGAATCCCTAAAATATCTACCGCAATGGGGTAACTCCAATATATTTATTTTCGAAAGAAACTAGAATGCATAAAATCATATTATAAATCATTAAGGGTGTGCAAAAAAATCGAATATTTGGGATAATCAAATCGAAACCGAGAAACAAATTCCAAAAAAAGGGTTAATCGATCCATCAGTTTCGGTTTAGGATTAGTATTTTTAATTTTTTCGGTTTTCGGTTTCTGTTTTGGTTTTTAGATTTTAGAATCCAATGGATTCAGTTAATCGATTCGTAATTATAAATATATATAATTTATAATATACCCATATAATTATTTTTTTAGTGTTATCAATATAAATTATGTTAAAATGAATGATTCATATAAAAAGAAACAAATGATATATGTTTGAAAATTGGAATGGTGGTGTTTGATTGATATTTTGTATTGATCAATTGATCAAGGTTGATAAAACACATGAGTGAAAAGCTATTATAATGATTATCTTGATGGCACTGATATATATTAATAACTATTTTATGTCTTACATTCTTAATTTATAGTTTTTAATATAATTATACAAACAAATGCTCTAATTTTTTACAGACATATTACGGTTAACTGCAAAATTTGCACAACCATTATGTTAAACGGTTAAAAACCGAAAAAAATTACAAAAAAAAAAAGATTAACTGTTAAGTCGGTTAACCGTTCATAATGGATCGGTTTAGGATCATTATATTGAAAATCTGATTATTACGGCTACGATCAAAAAAATAAGGCCATGGACCGGTTAACCGAAGTGAACACACCCCTATAAATCATGCCCTATCACCACTTTTTATGTGTATTATTTCTATTTGTTCACATTAATGGTTTAGTTCAACCCAAACGAGAAGGAAAAAACTTTTCTATTGTAAAGAGCATATATGTAAATTTGTACCCTTATGGGCCACCCCACATGGTCCTCCTGACATAAAAGAGGGACGTAGGGAGGGTTGTGTGTGGGTTGTTGTGTGTGGGGGGGGGGAGGGAGTGAAGTTATTACCAAACTTGTTCCACTAGTTATTATTATTTTTTTTTTTATCTTTTTGGCCTGTTCTGTTGGTTAAAATATCCACAAATCTAGTATATTTGTTGATTTGCATAGAATCAATATTTCAAATAAACCTTCATATATTTGTATCATTTACAGTACGTTTGGTACACAGGAATGGACCGAAATGGAATCGCGATTCTAGTTTTCATTCCTTTTCTAGTATTTAAAAGCGTTTTTAGAAGCCGAAATCGTGGTTCTGAATGTGAATTCAATTCGTTTTTAAGAAGGTAGAATGGCGATTTTATCCACTCTTATTAATTATAATGAGTATAATACTTTTTTATCCTATCATGTTATTAATATTTTATATTATTACTAAGGGCAATCTTAATAATTACAACTTTTAACTATTTCATTCTGTCGAGCCTGGTTTTTTTTTTTCGATTTCCTTTAATCGATTCGTACAAACCCTAACGCATTCAATATGAATCCACGACTAAGAATTAAAGAAATTTTTAATTTTAAAATATTTTGGAGTCGCCACTCGACTAATGTCGAAAAAAAATAAACCAAAACCAATGGTAGGTTGATTTTGATTTTGCTACTGATCTGCGAAAAAAATTGTTTTTTTTTAAAACGAGAACCAGAAATTAACTTGAGTTCGGGGCTAACTATAAAACTAAACGGTTACCACTTTAACTTTCCATATTTAAATTGCTTTTCTTTTAAACCCTAATTTCAAAATCTAAACTATTTATCAAATCTAATTAACTAAACAATGTATAATATGCACAAAAACACTAATCAAATTCCTTCGATAATCATATATAATCTAAAAAACTCAAATATTCAAATTAATCAAATCTTATCAAATTCTATCAATATTCACATATCTAAACTAACAAATCAAATAAATTCACAAAATAATTTTTTACATATTTTAAGTCGTCCATTTAGGTGCCTACGTACCCGCTAATCGGGATCAGACCACACGTAGTTCTTTTAGAAAAATTTAGTTTGTTGGTTAATTTTAAAATTTTCGAAATCTTTTCGGTTTAAGTTCATTAAGTTTGTTAGTTTATGAAAAATATATATGTATATTTTTAACATGAACCCTAAAATCTATAAGTTAGGTTTTAGTAATTTTTATGGAAAATCGATTTTTCTAGGTGACAAAAATTTTGGACAAGAAATCATAACACATATCATGCATATCAATTGATCATACATATCATCAAGAATAAAAATATTATAAGGAATATCAATATTTTAACAAGCTAATTTCAACAAAGCAATATCATGGCATAATCAAGATTTATATATCATTGAAATTACATTACGAAAGGCAAGATTTCAATGTGGTTTCATATATGGTGAAATCATAAAATTCAATATCATTACAATCAAGGTCATCACTACATTATGGCATAAAAGGAATATTGATGACTAATCATCATACATGATCACACAATTCAAATATTGTAAACTTAAAACTAAAAAAAATTTATATATTCTTTATGATTAGAGCAATGATTAAGTATATTATCAATAACAAGATCTTAATGTAATTCTATGAACACATGCTTAACACGATATATATCAAAAAAATTCATTTTATCACAAGAAAGCAAAATCATTACTATATTAATGCAAAAAGGACTATCAAGTTATGTTTTAACAATTTTATAAAAATTGAATTTTCTAAATGATAAAAAGATTTTGATAATGGATTAAAATTATATATCATGGCAATTGTCAAGCATATTATTAAAAAAAATCAATATATCATCATATATAAAATTAATAAAAGATATCAATGTTAACAAGATGAATCATATTCGATAATGTAGGTAAACTTCATACATGATATTAACATTATAGCAAAGTTTCTAATTACATTGCATATTGATAACGAAATCGGATTCTTTTAATAATTTCAAAATTATGGTATAAACAAACTTTAGCCAAATCAAGATTTTCATCAAGTTATCATACAATTTTATGTCAAATATTTGCAAGATCTCATTATTCAAAGTTTGACAAAATCAAATATTACAAAACGATATCACAAAGAAAAGGTGCAAGGATATACACTATCATAGCAAAATCGATCATGGCAAAAAATAAAAAAAAAAAAAAAAAAACCCTAATTTCAATTCAATATTTTTTAGAACAAGACAATTTCATTTATTGACAAGAAAAGAAAAATAATAATAATAATAATAATGAATTATAACTATCATGATTCAAACTAATACTAATTTTACATATTTTGAATTTTTTTAAAAAAAAAACACAATATATTCATAACAAATTTTGAAAATATAATCATATACTAATTTTTTCATTTTTCTTATTTTTTTAATTTTCCTATTTTAATACATACTATAGTTATTATTATTATTATTATTATTATTATTATTATTATTATTATTATTATTATTAAAAGAAGATGATGAATTAGGAACTTACCTGCAGGAGAAGGAATTCTGACAAGGACCACCGCGCCTGGGAAATCGAATCGGACGATCGCCGCGACGAAACGGAAACGATCGACAACGATTCAACGTGATGGAAGTTCTCGAATTCTTGGCCTATCAAATGCTTTTTATTTTTCTTTTCTTTGTATTGTCTTCTTTTTTTTGTTTTTTTCTCTTCCTCTATTTATAGATCTAAATTTGGGCTTTTTATTTTAATCCGAAAAAAACGAATTACAACTATTAATTAGTTGTCATTAACATAAAAATAGCTGTCATTACCGTTAGATTTGAACGTTAAACAATAAAAATCTCGGATTTTGCATTTTTTCTTTTTTTTTTCCGAAACTAAAAATGAATTTTTTTTTAATTTTCGAATTCAAATTTCAAACCCTTTCTCTTGATGAAAACAACTAAATTTATACCAATATAAACTACTCCGCGCCATTTTTAAGAAACGTGCCTTGGTTTGTAAAAAACGGGTCGAAATTCGAGCCAAAAAAGCTCTCAAACTTGGCCCATCGCGGCCAAAGCTGGAAGACGATTAACAGTGTTTTTTTTTTCGAATTTTCGAAATTACATTATACTATATTAATTATCCATATTACATCTATTGTATTTATTTCTATAAATTGATTTTTTATTATTATTTTATTATTTTTATTTATTTATTATTTTATTATTATTTGTTTTTTTTCATTCCTAGCTTTAATATTTATAATTTGCAAAATTCAATTATTTTACTTATGTATATACTAAACTAAGTATTTATTTGACAAAAATGTCAAAATGAGATGTCTACAGCTGCCCTCTTTTGTGAAGAGTTTGTCAAAACCTCATCACAAAGATAAAGTAGACCTCATTTTGACTTTACCTCATCTGGAGTTCCCTCTCTTGAGCGGAGTGAGAGCTTTTCATGTTCTGATATGCTCATTGAATCACTCTTGGGCAATGATGCTTCATGTACTGAACCATCCCTTGATTCAGGTCTCATTGTACTGAGTCCTTACTTGAAAAGAGGTCATTTTCTGAACGGAGATATAATTGTTTCTTGAGCAGAGATGAAGTTGTTTCGAAAAGAAATGATTCATGTTCTTGAAGAGAAGGATGGCGCTCCTCTGAGCTAGCGATCCTTAAGCTGAAAGCAAGAAGGAAGGCGCTTCACTGAGCTCGCGATCCTTAAGCTTGAAAAGACTCTTGAAAAGTTTCACATGTTCTACGGATATGCTTCATGTTCTGAACTGCCTTTTGAATTGGATTGCTTCTTGTGCTAACATTTGTCTCATATTGATACAAGCGCACTCTTTGAGCTGGCATTTAATTTGGATAAGCGCTCCTTGAGCTAGCATTTGATTTGGTTCAAGCGCGCTCCTTGAGCTGGCCCCATAACTTGGTTCAAACGCGCTCCTCGAGCTAGCACTTGATTCGGGTGGCGCTCCTTGAGCTGGCCTATAATTTGGTTCAAACGCGCTTCTTGAGCTGGCATTTGATTTGGTTCAAGCACGCTCCTTGAGCTGGCACTTGATTTGGCTAGCGTCCTTGAGCTGGCCTATGATTTGGATTTATTCAAGCGCGCTTCTTGAGCTGGCACTTGATTTGATAGGCGCTCCGTGAGCTAGCCTATGATTTCGTTCAAACGCGTCCTTGAGCTGGCATTTGATTTGATGGCATTCCTTGAACTGGGTCTCATGTTCTGATCCCCAAATCTCATGTCCTAGATCTTGATTTCCTCATGCTTCGCATGGCTTCTAGAGCTAATTTCCTGAAAAACTTAATTCTAACAATTATATTCATTTTATTTATTTTTTTTTTTCAAAACTTACCAGATTCTTATAGAAGCTTCTAAACTTGTCAGACCACTTGGTGAAGTCCGCTCATCACTAGGTTTATTTCCGTCAGGCTAGAGCTCTTCACAGTGGCTATCCTTTGAATTGAGTATCTCTGTTTGTCTTTTGATGGTAATTGGATTCTTTTGATGGTCTTGATGGAACATACGGAGATGGTTCTTTGTATCTCCCTTACTTTGCAGCTTGAACTTATCGACTTCTTATGTCTGATAGGTATTTCTTTAAGAAAAGATCAAATCTCAAAGTATTAGAATGTTTTTTAACTTTATCAATTGCTCAAATCTCTCTCTCTCGCAGTACACTCATGTTTTAAAAATTTTGAGAGATATAAGGATGAAAGAAAGCTTATCAATTGAAGTGAATGGTCAATGACTGATCTGATGATTGGGGACCGCTAGAGATATCTTTTTGTCGATAGATAACAAAATTAGATCACACATAGACAAAGTAGTCAACACATTTCTGAACTTGATAGAATTTTCATTAATTTCTCAAGAGTAGTACAACTTGACCGCATCAGAATTTACAGGGTCTTTCAAATCTGGACCATCCACTCTAGTCAAAATTAGTGCACCACCAGGCAACACCCTCTTTACTAACATATGGTCCTTCGTAATTAGGAGTAAACTTTCCTCTAGGATCTTGAACATTCGGAGTACTTTTCTCAAGACTAAGTCTCCTTTGAAAATTTCTCGGGCGAACTTTCTTATTGAATGCTCGAGCGATTCTTTGCTGGTAAAGCTGACCATGATATAAGGCGGTCATCCTCCTTTCATCAATGAGATTTAACTGATCAATCCTATTTCTTACCCATTCAGCTTCATTCAATTCGTTTCTGCCAATATTCTGAGTGATGGAATTTCAACTTCAACTGGCAAAACTGCTTCCACACCATACTAATGAATAGGGGTTGCCCCTGTTGATACTCTATGGATGTTCGATAGGCCATGAGTGCAAAGGGTAGCATCTCGTGCCAATCTTTGTAAGTGATAGCCATTTTCTCTATTATTTTCCTGATGTTCTTGTTGGCTGCTTCAACTGCCCCATTCATCTGAGGTCGATATGGGGTAGAGTTCCGATGTTTGATCCAAAATTTTGGCACAATTCAGACATTAATTTGTTATTCAAATTGGTACCATTGTCTGTAATGATTGTATCAGGGACTCCATATCTGGCTATGATATCTCTCTTGATGAACTTGACAACTACTCCTTTGGTAACATTAGCGTATGAGAATGCTTCAACCCATTTAGTAAAATAGTCGATCGCCACTAATATAAATCGGTGACCATTTGAGGCTTTTGGCGAAATTGGTCCTATCATGTCCATACCCCACATTGAGAAGGGCCAAGGTGAAGATAATGACTGCAATTCTTTGGAGGAGCATTCATCTTGTTGGAGTATATCTGGCACAAGTGGCAATGTCTCACGTGTTTAATACAATCTGATTCCATAGTTATCCAGAAAACCCATCCTCATAATCTTTTTAGCTAGCATATATCCATTCATGTGAGGTCCACATATCCCTTCATGGACTTCCTCATCAACATATCTTCTTCCGCCTCATCTACGCATCTCAAGAGTAGTATCAAATGATTTTTTGTATAATGTATTACCACTGAGCATGAAATGAACTGCTAAGCGTCTTAGTGTTCTTCGCTCCTTAGTTGAAGCATTTTCAGGGTATTTGCCATCTTGGAGGAATTCTTTGATATTAGCATACCAGGGATCTTTCCTTGGGACTTCCTCGGTATTCAAGCAAAATGCCGGTTCTTCCTCAATGCGAACCTTTAAGGGCTGGATCTCAACTCCATCAGTGATTTGAATCATAGATGCTAATGTGGCTAATGCATCCGCGAACTGGTTTGGTTTCTTGGCATATAAGTGAATGATATTTCTTTGAATTTCTGTGCCAATTCTAGTAAATATTGATGATAAGGCACCAATTTTGCATCCTTCGTCTTGTATTCTCCTCGTGTTTGAAAGATGATGAGAGAGGAGTCTCCATATACTTCAAGATCATCTATTCCATGTCAAGTGCCATCTTGAGGCCCATGATGCAAGCCTCGTATTCTGCCACATTATTAGTATAAGGGAAAGTCAATCTTGCTGAAGCGGGGTATTGTTTACCATCTGGTGATATTAAGACTGCCCCAATTCCACATCCGCATACATTAGCTGCTCCATCAAAGTACAACTTCCATTTAGGAGTGACTGTTCTGATTCTTTACTGAATCTGCCAGCAATATGCCTTCATCCGGGAATTGAGCTTCTCCATCAATCACACTATCTTCAACCGGGTTTTCGGCTAGTTGATCTACAAGTGCTTGACCTTTAACTGAGTTTGATTCACATAAGTGATATCAAATTCTGATAACAACATCTGCCATTTGGAAATTCTCCCAATCAACCCTGGTTTCTGAGCCAAATACTTCAACGGATCATGTTTCGTATAAAGCTCGATAGAATAATACAATGTATATTGTCTCAGTCTGTGCATGATCCACACCACGGCACAACAGGTTCTTTCCACTTCAGTATACTTCTGTTCTCCTTCAGTGAATTTCTTACTCAAATAGTAAATAGCCCGTTCTTTCCCATCTTCATCTTTCTGTCCAAGCATACCTCCCATTGATTCAGGAAGTACCGTCAAATATAGGAAAAGAGGGCGACCAGGTGTTGGTGCTACTAACACTGGTGGATTCATCAGATATTGCTTGATTTCATCAAATGCTTCTTGACAATCTTTATCCCAATCAATAGCTGCATTTTTCCTCAACAATCTGAATAGAGGGCGACATTTGTCGGTTAATTGAGATATAAACCGAGCAATAATTCAAGCGTCCCAATATGCCCCTGACCTCTTTGATCGTCTTCGGGGGAGGTAATTCAAGTATGGCTTTAACTTTATCCGGGTCAACTTCTATTCCTTGTTGACTGACTACGAATCCCAACAACTTCCCTGAGGTCACCCCAAATGTACACTTTTCGGGATTCAACTTAAGATGGAATTTCCGTAATCTATCAAATAATTTCCTCAATATTTCCACATGATCCTCATCTTCCTTAGACTTAGCAATCATATCATCTACATATACTTCACTTCTTGATGCATCATGTCATGAAACAAGGTACCATCGCCCTTTGATATGTTGCCCCGGCGTTTTTAAGGCCGAAAGGCATGACTTTGTAGCAGAATGTTCCCCAAGTAGTAATGAAGGTTGTCTTAGTTTTATCCTCTTCTGCCATTTTAATCTGATTATATCCCGAAAAGCCATCCATGAATGAAAATAGATGGTTTCTAGCCGTATTATCCACCAAGACATCTATGTGAGGTAAGGGGAAATTATCTTTGGGCGTGGCTTGGTTTAAATCGCGAAAGTCTACACAAACTCTAACCTTTCCATTCTTTTTAAGTACCGGACCACATTAGCCACCCATTCAGGATAATCGGATACCTCTATAAAACCGACTTCCAACAATTTCTTTACTTCTTCTTTAATCTTGAGCAAGATATCTGGTCTAAATCGTCTTAATTTTTGCTTCTTTGGTTTGATATCTGCTTTAGTTGGTAATTTATGAACCACTATAGAGGTATCCAAACCAGGCATATCTTCGTAGGACCATGCAAACACGTCTAAGTAATCAGTCAATAATCTTATCAATCTTTCTCGTTGCTCAGCGGATAAGGTGTGCCTATTTTCAAATTTTAGGCTCATCTTCAGTTCCAATATTCACTACTTCTGTAGGTTCACTGATCTCAATTCTGCCTTGTTCATATTTTTGCCAACTTTTCTCTATCCCAGTGTGATCACTAATGTCATGTTCAACGACTAACTCATTAGGGTTAGAAATGATATCAGTATTTTCGTTATCTATCGGCGCAAGATATCTCTTACTTTCACCATTATCATCAGATCTGAAAAAAAAGGTAAAGAAAGAGAAAAAGAAGAAATGTGAGAGAAAAGAGAAACAAAGAATCTTTATTAATGACTATGATTCATGGAGTACATTTGAGCAATTGATAAAAGAAACAAAACATAAAACCCTTCATGAATTCAACCCTTACTCAAAGGTAACCCTAGAGTTATTAAGGGGATAGTGAACCAATTATTCAACTCCCGAACTGGACGGGAGCTGCAAGAAGGCTCCAGAACCGATGCAGTATCTGGTTTCTGGACATGAGCCGGTTGTGGGAATGTGACTTTGATATCTGGAGACTCGATAGGGGTATTATACCATTCTTCTCCTTTCTTCTTTCGGGCTTTCTTTTTCATCTCTTCTATCTCAACCGGAGTAGGGACATATCCCAGTCCAAATGTCCCTAAATGTCCCTCTTTTTGAATCATATTGGCTTCTTCAAAGATTTGTAAACCAAAGTCTTCGGATCCTTCTTCGCCAATATAGGGTATAGCAGTGTCTTTGAAGATAGCATGGTCTTGTTCTCCTAGCACCGTAACGATTTGTCCATTTGTTATAAACTTGACCATCTGATGCAGACTAGACGGTATTGCCCCAGCTGAGTGAATCCAAGGCCTTCCAAGCAACAAATTGAATGATCTTGGTATGTCTAAACTTGGAACGGAATAGTAAAGTCTTGTGGGCCAATAGTAACTTCCAAGTCTATTTCTCCTGATATGCCTCTCTTGGATCCATCAAAAGCTCTAACAATAGTAGAACTGGACCGGAGGTTAGATGCATCGATACCAAGTAAGTTCAAAGTAGCCAATGGACAAACATTCAAAGACGACCCATTATCGATGAGGACTCGGGCTACAATCATTCCATTACATTTGGCCATTATGAATAGGGGCTTCGTGTGTTGAGTGCCTTCTGCTCCCAACTCATCAGGTGAGAAAGAGATTTGATCCAAAGCAAATACCGAATTTACTACATGTTCCATTGTTTCAGTAGCAACACCTTCGGGAACCTTGATTTGTTGGAGTATCTTAAAGAGAGCCTCCCGGTGTTTTTCAGAAGTCATTAACAAACCCATTAAGGATATTTGAGCCGGGACTTTAGCGAGTTGATCAGCAATCTTATAGTCACTTATCTTCATAATCTTGGTCAATGCTGTTTTCTCATCAGATTCCTCCTCCTTTTTCTTATCTTTTCTTAGTGGGAAGAATTCCTCTGCTAATGTTTTCTCTCTTTCGGGCTCTGAAGCTTTCCCAAGTTTTCCGACCATGGGCCTAGGAACTTGATTAACAGCTTGATAGTTGAACGGGGCGGCTTTATAGTCTTTCGGTGCAATGGGCACATGGAATTGATACCTCATCGATTTCACCTCATATGGGGCTTCTTTCTGCTCTCCTTGACATTGGATAACTATCTTCTTTGGATTGGACTGGATCATTCCGATAAAAGGCTCGGGTTCTTCAATCGTGATCATGTTGATCGTGGGCCCATGGTTTGGGAGAGGATTGGTGTTGACATTAGGGGTCGGGGTTTCAACGAAATCTAGTTGGACCAATTTAGCATCAATGAGGTCTTGAATCTTGTTCCGAAGCCTCCAACAATAGTCAGTAGAATGACCTATTTGCCCCAAATGATAATCGCATTTTTGCTCGGGGTTATAATATCTGGGTTTGTAGTCTTCTCTAGGTGTTTCAAAGGTGATCAGATTGTCAGCTCTAAGCCGGGCTAGAACTTGGCTAAGGGGTACGGAATTTTGGTGAACTGTCTTCTGGGTCTATTGAATGGTTGGTTTTGGGATTGTGGTTGTTGTGACGGGTGAAGGGTTGATTAGTGTTTGGGGTTTGTTGGTAGGTGTAGGATTGAGTAGGTTTAGTGTATGGGGTTGAGCTGACTACACTACAGTGGTATCCTTCCCTTTGTTATTGTTGGAGTACTTGAAATTTGTAGCCTTTTTCTCACGTGGATCCTCCCGGTAATAATGGCACTTTCAATTCTACACCCGGCCAATACTATCTCAGAGAAATTAGCAGTAGTGTGTCCAATGAGATGAGTAAAGAAGGTTCTTCTAAAGTATTGATGAAAGTGAATGTCAAATCTTTCTCCGGGATAGGGGTAGATACCATAGATGCCATTGATCTCCATCTTTGAGCATATTCCTTAAAGGACTCATCTTTCTTCTTCCTCATATTACTTAAATCCCACATAGAAGGGGCCACTTCAATATTGAACTTATATTGATTGTAGAAAGCCCTAGCCAATTTGTCCCAAGTATTAATCTCATCAAGATCCAAATGAGCATACCATGCTAAAGCTGGACCGGTAAGGCTATCCTGAAAAGTTTGGATCATAAATTGCTCATATTGAGTGTACCGGCTCATCTTCCTCACATAGAGCCTAGTATGCAACTTTGGACAACCAGTACCATCATACTTTCAAAGTCGGGAATCTTGAACTTCTCGGGAAAGCTCCCGCTTCGATTGTAGGAAAGCTTGTGATTCCAGTTTGATCAAATCCTTCCATTTTCTCAAAAACTTTGAGTTTCTCATTGAATTGAGAAAGAAGCCTTTTCTCCATTTCTTTGTTTTGAGCCTCAATTTCCTTCTTAAACTCAGAAGAATCGGTTTCGACAATGGCTAGTGGTTCATGATTAATTACTTGTTCCTCAATAGTTTGACTATCGTTCCTTTCTTTACCCCAGAATGTCCTGCGGTAGTATCTTGAGGGGCCTTAAGGTTTTGCGTGAGAAGATTCATTTGCTCGGCCATTCGGAATACCATTTGTTCCAAAGTAGTAAGCCTTTGCTCGGACATCGCATTGGAATTACCAGAATTATTGTCGTTGTTGCTAGCCATTCTGGATTTAGACCTAGTGATGATCGGACTTCGAACCGGGTCTAACCGTTTAGGAGCTATCTTTTAGAAACTGATGTTCAAAAACAAAATTTCCATAGTTTAGAGAAGAAAAAGGTATATATTATTATATAATATCTCAACAAAATGAGCAAACGGTTAGCGGTTAATATATACACAAAAACAAATAAACGGTAGCAAAGAATATACAAGAACATGTAGAGACAAGAATATATATATGGAAAAGAAAAACGCATGCGCATGTAAATTGAGATGATGATGAAACTTTGTAGCAAAAAACCATTTTATTTCATTAAAGCTGAATTTACTCAAGGAGTCAAATACATGACCTAAACATGACAAAACCGAAAAGCTAAACAAAGAAAATCATCCTAAACCAAACGCCTAATCTTGCTAGGACACTCTGAACGGTCCTTCAGCTCCTCATAGTCCTTTTTGCCATCTTGAGCTTCAAGTGCTTGAACCTTGCCTTGAGAACTTGAACTTCCTTTTCCATCTTCGATCCTTCTTCTTCATCTCGGAGCTTGAAATTCCAACTCGTTCACTTTTGCCCTTTGGTGAGGATGTATTCTTTAGTGGCTCGGTATTTCTTCGTCTCAGTATTAATGGGGTCTATCATGTAGATCGTCTTGATTTCTCTTGTCTCCCATTTGGCTTGTATCGATCCTAGCCTTCTCTCTCTTTGTGCCAAAGGAACACTCGGGTCATCATACTCCATAGTAAACTCCTTTAATGATGGCTTGCTAGTTATATCTTGAAGTGCTCCATATTGTCTTATCACACAGCCGGATAATATCCCGTGGACCCGGTCAAACCAATCAAGGAATTGCCGCATATTCCCTACATTCGGTTATTGCCGTAGGAGAATGGAACCATTTAGCAACCCAAAGGAAATTGTGAGCTTCTAGATCTTGGAGTAAGTGCACCCATTCATCGGTCCTTGGAAGATCTTGAATGCGAACTCTTTCACTAAAGCTTAAAATAAGATCATAACTATCTCTAATGTGGCAAGCTGGACTCAAATTGCTCCCATAATCTCTAGTGTGGCTTGCAAACCATATTATCAAGAGTGCCATACTAGACTTGAACTTCCCATGGCCTCTTTTCTTCAAATGGTTGAGAGATCTATTTTGTTCAGCGAGCAAGGCCGGGATATAAGACTTTCCCTAAAATGGTCCACTAATTCCAATACCGATAGTGGATGAAAAGATCCCCATTCGGGAAGAGGATAGTACCGAATACGGCGGCTATAAAGGTTGATGCGATTTTGCTCCCATGCTACTACACCTCCACAGAAGATAGGCTTATTGTCCTTGTAACTATTTGGAGATCCAAACCACTTGAATAAATCGGAAAGCCGAATGGAGAACAAATTGCAATTCTTGAGGGCTTTAGACACATCGGTCTTCTTAATTCCTAAAAAGGAGTTGAACAAGTTGATCGGCCCTTTACTAAGTTGAGGAGCATATATTCCCGCATGAGTTGGTGGAGCTTGAAGAAGCCTCGTGTATTCCTCAATAGTGGGACTCAAAGTGTGCTCACCAAGGCAAAAGGCGGCTTCATCAACATTCCATAAGTAAACCAAGGCCCTAAAAAGATGAATGGGGACCTGGACCTTTGGTAGAGAAAGAATAGGTCCCAAACGGTCTTCAATAAATCTTCTTTGTTCTGGCTTGAAAGTTTGTAACCACTTGCTCAAAATGGGCATCGGACTAGTAGGCTCATGAACATGGATCTCGGGAGTAAGACGGGCCCACATACTATCTGCCATTTCTTTATTCTACCTATTACAAAGAGATGTGTTACAACACGGTATATACATTTACATGGTACACTAAACTGAATACAAATACAAAAACGGGTTACAAGGATTTTACAAGACACATTTACATAACGGATTACAAGGAAAGGTTAACTCCTATAAATTCAGCTTTTGTTTTGTAAAGCAATTTTGAAAAACATTTTGATTAGCCACAAAGCTTGATCATCATCTCCTTCATGTAGTGGATGCAAGAAGGGTGGGTTCTAAAGGTCCCCCAATTAATGGGCCATGGGCCACATTAACTGGAGTGAGAGGCTAATTCGTGTCTCGAATGGTGGGTAACCACAGCACTCGAGACCTACTGGTGCCTCCCGTCCTAAGTTTACCTAAGGTGGCCCGGGTTTGACCACATCTAGCACGCATTTTTTCTCAAAAGTAAATATCCCCTCTAATAACTCTATATATCTAATATCTGCACATAAGCACACGATTAGCACAAATATCTTCAAATATACAAGATATTTTAAAAAGAAAACAATTTACATATGAAAAGCATAAAGTGGCTAGCCCTCTATAAACGTCCCCAGTGGAGTCGCCAAACTGTCGAGCCTGGTTTTTTTTCGATTTCCTTTAATCCGATTCGTACTAAACCCTAACCCATTCAATATGAATTATCGACTAAGAATTAAAGGAAATTTTTAATTTTAAAAATATTTTGGAGTAGCCACTCGACTAAAGTCGAGAAAAAAAAAATAAACCAAAACCAATGGGTAGGTTGATTTTGATTTTGCTACTGATCTGCGAAAAAAATCGTTTTTTTTTTAAAACGAGAACCAGAAATTAACTTGAGTTCGGAGGCTAACCTATTAAAACCTACGGTTACCACTTTAACTTTTCATATTTAAATTGCTTTCTTTTAAACCCTAATTTCAAAATCTAAACTATTTATCAAATCTAATTAACTAAACATATGTATAATATGCACAAAAACACTAATCAAATTCCATCGATAATCATATATAATCTAAAAAACTCAAAATATTCAAATTAATCAAATCTTATCAAATTCTATCAATATTCACATATTCTAAACTAAACAAATCAAATAAATTCACAAAAATAATTTTTACATATTTTAAGTCGTCCATTTAGGTGCCTACGTACCCGCTAATCGGGATCAGACCACACGTAGTTCTTTTAGAAAAATTTAGTTTGTTGGTTAATTGTAAAATTTTTCGAAATCTTTTCGGTTTAAGTTCATTAAGTTTGTTAGTTTTATGAAAAATATATATGTATATTTTTAACATGAACCCTAAATCTATTAAGTTAGGTTTTAGCAATTTTATGGAAAATCGGATTTTTCTAGGTGACAAAAATTTTGGACAAGAAATCATAACCACATATCATGCATATCAATTGATCATACATATCATCAAGAATAAAAATATTATAAGGAATATCAATATTTAACAAGCTAATTTCAACAAAGCAATATCATGGCATAATCAAGATTTATATATCATTGAAATTACATTACGAAAGGTAAGATTTCAATGTGGTTTCATATATGGTGAAATCATAAAATTCAATATCATTACAATCAAGGTCATCACTACATTATGTCATAAAAGGAATATTGATGACTAATCATCATACATGATCACACAATTCAAATATTGTAAACTTAAAACTAAAAACAATTTATATATTCTTTATGATTAGGGCATGATTATAGGTATATTATCAATAACAAGATCTTAATGTAATTCTATGAACACATGCTTAACACGATATATATCAAAAAAATTCAATTTTATCACAAGAAAGCAAATTCATTACTATATTAATGCAAAAAACTATCAAGTTATGTTTTAACAATTTTATAAAAATTGATTTTTCTAAATGATAAAAAGATTTTGAATAATGGATTAAAATTATATATCATGGCAATTGTCAAGCACATTAATTAAATCAATATATCATATATAAAATTAATAAAAGATATCAATGTTAACAAGATGAACTCATATTCGATAATGTAGGTAAACTTCATACATGATATTAACATTATAGCAAAGTTTCTAATTACATTGCATATTGATAACGAAATCGGATTCTCTTAATAATTTCAAAATTATGGTATAAACAAACTTTAGCCAAATCAAGATTTTCATCAAGTTATCAATACAATTTTTATGTCAAATATTTGCAAGATCTCATTATTCAAAGTTTGACAAAATCATAATATTACAAAACGATATCACAAAGAAAAGGTGCAAGGATTATACACTATCATAGCAAAATCGATCATGGCAAAAAAATAAAATAAAAAAAATACACCCTAAATTTCAATTCAATATTTTTTAGAACAAGACAATTTCATTTATTGACAAGAAAAGAAAAAAATAATAAAATGACTATACTATCATGATTCAAACTAATACTAATTTTACATATTTTGAAAATTTTTTTTAAAAAAACAAAATATATTCATAACAAATTTTGAAAATATAATCATATACTAATTATTTTCATTTTTCTTTTTTTTTTTAATTTCTTATTTTTAATATCATACTATAGTTATTATTATTATTATTACTATTATTATTATTATTATTATTAATAAAAGAAGATGATGAATTAGGAACTTACCTGCAGGAGAAGGAATTCTGGACGAGGACAGCGTGCCTGGGCAAATCGAATCGGACGATCGGCCGCGACGAAAACGGAAACGATCGACAACGGATTCAACGTGATAGAAGTTCTCGAATTCTTGGCCTATCAAATGCTTTTTTATTTTTCTTTTCTTTGTCTTCTGTCTTCTTTTTTTTGTTTTTTCTCTCTTCCTCTATTTATAGATCTAAATTTGAGGCTTTTTATTTTAATCCGAAAAAACGAATTACAACTATTAATTAGTTGTCATTAACATAAAAATAGCTGTCATTACCGTTAGATTTTGAACGTTAAACAATAAAAATCTCGGATTTTGCATTTTCTCCGGAAACTAAAAACGAATTTTTTTTTTAATTTTCGAATTCAAATTTCAAACCCTTTCTTTTGATGAAAACAACTAAATTTTATACCAATATAAACTACTCCGCGCCTATTTTTAAGAAACGTGCTTGGTTTGTAAAAAACGGGTCGAAAACCAAGCGAAAAAAGCTCTCAAACTTGGCCCATCGGGTGGCCAAAGCTGGAAGATGATGAACAGTGTTTTTTTTTTCGAATTTTCGAAATTACATTATACTATATTAATTATCCATATTACATCTATTGTATTTATTTCTATTAAATTGATTTATTATTATTATTTATTTATTTTTTATTTTATTATTATTTATTTATTATTTTTTTTTCATTCCTAGCTTTAATATTTATAATTTGCAAAATTCAATTATTTTACTTATGTATATACTAAACTAAGTATTTATTTTGACAAAAATGTCAAAATGAGATGTCTACACATTCCATGTAATTTATCATTCTCAAATCATTCCAATCCAATCAATTTTATTCCAAACCATTCATGTGTATCTAACGTGATAATAGCATATTAAGACGAGACGAATTTATCATATTTAATCTTATCATATTAGAGCAACTTGAAAAAAAAAAAATCGTCATATTCGCATCAGCCTACTATATATCTATACAGAAACCACAAGACAGTCTTATTTTTAGGTTTTTCCGATATAAAGCACTCAAATTTCTGAATCTTATTAAACAAATTGCTGGGGGGAGAGAGAGTGAGAGAGAGAGAGAGAGATCGATGATGGTGAACATATTTTCTTTGTATGAACTCATCCTAAGATTCATAATGAGGCTTGCAGGCATGCGGCCTCAAAAGGTGGAGATCCAACCAGGAACAGTCATCAATTTCTGGGCATCAAGCACAACACATGATGATCGCCCTAACATCGTATTTCTTCACAGTTTTGTTGCAAATGGTATCTTTACATGGCAATTCCAAGCCCTGGCCCTTGCACGAAAGTACTCAGTATACGTACCGGACTTCCTATTCTTTGGCGGCTCCACCACGGAGAGCCCCCACCGGACGCTGGACTTCCAGGTGGAATGCTTGGCCAAAGGGCTTAGGAAGTTAGGGGTGGAGAAGTGTACGGTGGTAGGGTTAAGTTATGGTGGGATGGCTGCGTTCAAGATGGTGGAAAAGTATCCTGGGCTTGTGGAGTCGTTGGTGGTGTCGGGTACGGTCATGGGTTTGACTGAATCTATAAGCGAAGAGTGTTATAGGAAACTTAGGACATCGAAGTGGTCGGATTTGTTGCTGCCTACGACGGTGAAGGGTGTGATGAAGCTTCTACATATTGGAATTTACAAGCTTCCTTGGCTTCCTGGTTGGGTTTTCAGGGACTTTTTAGAGGTAATATTCCATAATTTTCTTTTCTTTTTTTTTTATTATTTTTTATCATCATCATCATCATCTTCTTGGTCAAAGAAAACGACTACCATGCCAAAGTCGAATTAATTTGTAGTATTATTGGTGGAGAAGTGGAGTTTGAAAAGTAAAGCTTTTGAATTATATTTCAAAAGAAACAGCAGAAATTTCATGTAGGTGCATGCATTCGCCCTCTTTATCCAGGGCATTTAGTACGAGTGTTTACTAAGGATCGCTTGATAAATATTCTTAAGCAGATAGATTGCTTTTCTTAATTGATTATGCACTTTCAATTATGAACAAGCACTTAGCATAAGTATTTATGCATTTCAACTTGTATTATGGGTGTGATTGTAATAATATCATGAGGCTATTAAAAAAATTTATTTAAAAAAACAATATATAAAAAAGAATTAAATCTTTTCAAAGATTTTATGAATAAAATAAATAAATAGTTACACTCATATACAAATTAACCTAAGAAACTATTAGTAAACAAATTCAATTTTCCTTCGAAGCAGCAAAGCACATTATAACTTGTTTGTAAACTTCGATCCTTGATTTTTACACTATTACAATAAATATAATAAATTTAAAAACAGCTCGCGGTATTAATCCTATTATACAGTTTCTATCATGAGTGTTTTCAATGTTCCCGATCAGAATTTAACCGCTGACTGAGACTTCAAATGAGTTTGTCCTTCTTTTTATTTTCTTTTCTTGTTTTTTTTTTTCTCCCAACATTATTATCCTTTCATGCATTGCTGTTTCTAAATGGTTTATTTACTAAAATATAATCCAAAATGATATGTGCATAGATTTTTTAAATTAAATATTTAACAAATCCCTACATTTTAGACTAATTAATCCTTATTTTATTTAATGCTGTCATTTTTTATGAATAATATGATCCTTAAACCTTGTGCACAAACTTAATTAAACTTACGTTTTCAAACCCCCATTTTCCGATCATCCTTTTTTTTTCGGTGTATCGATTATCCTTTTTCACCTTATTATGAATTATGATGTGATATTGAAAAGATATTTTATCCAAATAACCTTTTCGGAACTAAAGAAAATTAGATAATTTTTCAAATATTACATTCCGAACAGACCTACATATCAAATACAAAATGGATAAATATAATATATGAACAAAAAATGTATATCTATGTTATTTAAATTAATGATTTTTTTATAATTTTATATATCTATTACCTATTATCCAATCTATAATTCATTGTTTTTTTTTTTCTTTTTCCTTTTTCCAACCCACTTTTCATATAAACTTTTTCCATTCTCTGCTCCCTTTTAATGTCTATCTGTAGACGTCACCGTGGGTACTGGATTGACGGATCGAAAAGTCGAACCCGTGACTGCCCCGTAGGGACGGGGTGGGTCCTTACTAGTGGGCGCACAAGTTAGAGTCAGGTCCAAACAATCTATTTTCGTTTTTTCAAATAAATATAAAAATTATTAATTTAAGATAAAATTTCAAACTGCAAATATAAATTTGGCCTAATAACATACTGGTTTTTAACCCATTATTATTTATAATTATTAGAGATGTATATTTATTTATATATAAGTACATCATATTTGAGTTGAAATATTAGTAATATAGGATTAAAATAATATTTTAAAAGAGGTTATAAAAAAAAAAGAAGTATTAAATTATTTAGAGATGAGATTGTTTTTTAATAGAACTTTATATAATATAATTAGACATAATTTTCAATTGTATTTATTTCAAGTGTTGTTTTCTACAATGTACTAAATATTATGAATAGATAATAATAAACAATTTCTATGCACATGGATAATAAGTTATTTCTTATTTTATGTTTTATTGTTGTTTTTTTTCTCATTTTTATGATAAATAATTTATATTTCTTATTTTTTTACCCTTATTGATCTGCACAAGTCATGGGTGGGATCGGTCAACCCAGATCCACCTCTAGAATAAATACGGCCCGCAGATCTGTGTAGGTGACTGCTAGGTCGCGTTCCCACAGGTCCCGGTCGGGACCCTGCAGGTGGGGACCGAGGAAGTCTAACCGTGACTTCGAATATCTGTTTTCCGGGATCAAAAGTTACCATGGTAGAAATTGATTTATAACAATGAGTTTTCTCGGCCGGCAATTCTGAACTGTTGTGTGGTGTTTTATATCCTTACTTAATTTATTTAAATTAAAAAAAAAAATCTCAGTTAGTAATATTATTTGCCAAACTCATAACTCGTTCTATTTAATGAGCATGATTTCTTTCGAATTGGATCTATTTATCTATTAGAAATTTGTAAATAAATCTGTGGAATTCTTTTAAATATAATGGGAAGAAAGGAAAATTGTCTAGTTAATTAGTATATTTTATTATAATAATAAGATATAAATAGACATCATCACAGAGGAACCAACTTGATCCACCATCAATATAACTAGTCTAGGAATGACATGCTAAACTGGTTAAGGACCTACAGGTTCCACCGAGTTCTTATGGTTTCTCCCCCTAAAAGCATATGATCGGGCATTTTTGGAACTTCTAGTTCAAGAACCGGCTAAAAATTTGGTAGAACTAATGGTTTCCACGGTTTCATGCTAAAAAATTAAAAAAAAAAAGAAAACAAAGAAGAGGGAAGGAAAATTATAAGAAAAAAGTAATTAAAAAATAGATATTTAAAACTATTTTCACATGAATAATAAAAATTTATTTTTTATTCATGATATTTAATATGTTATTATTAACAATACAAGTAACAAATATATTTAAAATATATGAGTTTATATAGACTTCTAATTGGACTTATTTTTTTTAACCATGTGTGACTTGTTTTTGTATTGTTAGGACTAATTTGTATCTTGAATATTTTATAATACAATATTACTAACATAACATCTAAAAAAGTGTAGATGATTGTATATAAATAAATACATTATTTAAAATTTTCTTTAACTAATGGGTTTTAAATAATTATTGTGAAGCTCAATATCATTTCAAGTTTTAAATTTTTTTTGTAACTTTTTTCTTACTTAAATTAAATAAACTATTTAATTGATTATTTTGTTTTTTTTTATTTCACGATTCTCGATTCCAAATGAACTAGGATCGAACCGTCGGAACCAAACTAGCTCCCATGGGTCAAGGTCTAGTTCTAGTTTCTATTCAACCATTTTTAGTTCGGGCCAGTTCTGGAAATGAGCCAACATGTGACGACATCTAGATGTAATTTTTTTACCATTATAAATGCTTAGTTTTCTCAACACACTGTTTGGAATTGAAACAAAATAGATAATTTTTCTAATATTAGATTTAAGATAATATAGACCATAGCACAGAATTGATAAGATTATGCGGGAGGAACATGTTATGGTACGAAGCCACAGGACTAGAAAAACACCAGTGCATTTATAAGATTACATTACGAAGTAAAAACAGGATACATCTGTTGTAAAGAAACTTAACAACATACAGTTGTAATAGTTGTAATATGTAGCAAGTTTGTTTCATGTAACAGTTTAAAAAAAAAATAACAGCTAAGCAAATCTCAACATGTAATAGTTGTCTTTGTAACCGAAGGAGCAGATAGCATCACAGCTGGCGAAAGATGTAATACAGGCTGTAAGATTCATGTAGAATTATATAAATGGCAAATAATACAATAGAAGAGGGGCATGAGTTTTTACCCAACAAAGATCTGAGTAAGGAGCCTATTGGAAGCTCGAATTCCAAAAATTATCCAACTTTCCAGCTCAAATCCACCTTGCAAATAATACCAGTAGAGTAGTTAGATAAGAGTTTACCATAGATTCGAACTTACAAACATTATAGCATAATCTGAGAAAACCCTAGTTTTTCTGTACAGAAAAAAACAAAAGAAGAGAGAGAAGTCTTACCTTGCATCTGTTGGAAGAAAGAGAAGTGAAAGAGACGTGCTAGGTTTATATAGTTTTCGCACGTGAGTGACAAGGACCTGTGTGGGGTTTTATCAGGGCACTCGTTTTCAATTGCCATCGTTTGACTTTCGTCAACGTTATGCTTTATCTTAATAGCACACAAAAAAAAAAATAATAATAATAATAAAAACAAACAAACAAACAATATTGATGTGTTACGTGAAAACGTGCTTTGTTAGAAAAGAAGAATGTCCGGATTAACGAAGATTATTACGGAATACTTCCTTTGGAAAAAAAAAAATAACATATGATAATTATGTCCTTGATTCTGCTGGCAGGTCATGTTCAGCAATCGGCAAGAGAAAGAAGAACTTTTGGACGCTTTAGTCATCCCGGACGAGAGTTATCAAATTCCTCGCTTCGCCCAGGTACATACTAAATTAATTCCGACTTTTTCTTTTTTAATTATAATATAATTATTTTGCACATTACATTAAGATTTCTTTTCTCTGGTTATATTAGTAATTAATACGCTCCTTGAAATTATACCATAAAGCTTTTCATGACTAAGAGGATATTATATCTATAACAACCAAAATATATTATATGCTAAATAGTCGAAATTAAATTTTGTTGTTTACTCGTCATTGAACAGAGTCATTGGACGTTATATGAGAAAGTTTGTCCAGATTTCCGCAAATATTCGTGTTTATGGCCATAGCTAAAATGGAAATCATTAGTCATTTCTATTTACGGTCACTTTCATGCCTTTCATCTTGTTATTAATTAATTAATTTTTTTTTGTAGAGGGTGCATCTTTTATGGGGGGAGAACGACGAGATCTTCAATATGGATCTTGCCAACTCTTTGAAAGAGTATGTTAAGCCTCATAAATTATTTACTTATTTTATTTGCATGAGCCCTGCAATATTAAATTTTTTTGTCATTAATAGCAAGACACATATTATCATGTCTATTGATCATTAAAATCTGTCGACATGGATGATGAGACACTTAGCTTTTTACTGTTCCCTGTAATTGAAAACAATAATCATCAAGTATTTCTAATTTAAACTAAATCAATCAAATAACTCAATATCATAAAACTTGATAAAAATGCACCAAACTTCCAAAATTATGAACTTGAATCAACTAAGTCTTGGTTAAATGAAGCTCTACAAATCATCAGCATAGCTCTAAACCTTACTATCCTAAGTGAAATCCTTGGAAACATTGGGCCTTCTAACACCTTTTAGAAGTTGTATTTTCTTATATTAGCATAACTATTCTAGTAGCTATGAACTATCTGTATTCTTTCTTTAATCACTTGAAATCACCCTCTATTTCTTAGACAGTTTTCAATCCTTATATATTTTTGCTCACCAATGTTGCAACAATGTAGAGAGGACATACACTTTTAACTAGAAAGTGTGTCCTCTTTTAACTAGAAAGAGTTTATATGATGTCATTTGGATAATAGATGAGCTGTTTTTGAAAAGCAATCTTCTAATAGTGGTAACTAGTCAACCAATTTGTTTTCTATCATAGGAATCGATAGCACAAGCTTTAAGCAAGCATTTCAAAAATATGAATATTCTTCCAACCATCCTCACATCTCTATCCAAGACTATTAACACAACATCTAGTAACTTGATTATATCTAGCATGATTATTTTTATTATGTATGCTACTTATCAAATGCTTTAGTGTCACTGGTATTGGATATTGAAGTATTTCATCTTTTAAAATTATAATTTTTCTTATTAAGTAATTTTAATGATTCATTTTTATTATATCATATTTATTTTTGTTTTTCCATTGAATGCTAGGAAATTGGGAGAAAAAGCAACACTTGAGTACATAGAGAGGTCTGGACACCTTGCCCCGTTAGAACGACCGATAGCTTATAATCGACAATTGAAGAAAATATTGTACACTATGTTTAGTGAAAAATCAAAGTAGTAAAATCTTCCATATTTTGAAGACCTTAATTATAGCTCCCTATCTATCAATTTATGTAATTAGATAGATACTTTTTATGCTAATGTTGTAATATTATTATTTAAAGGTTGATTATTTCACTTTTAATTTAAATGATTTTATTATTTAGAAATCACTTTAGATTTTGAAAAATAGAAATAATTAATTACATGAATGGTTTAAATGTTAAGTTTCTTTAACCAATATTAATGCTCATCAAGAGTAGCGCTAGCAATTTGCGACCCATCTAGTGAAATTGGACATGAATGACACAATTATAAAAAGGTTTGGGTAAATAAAAATCGACACAATCAATAAATGGGTCAAACCCAAAAATGACATGAATTTAAATATGTTTCAGTTTAGGTTTAGGACTCAAAACCTATTCGCAAGCCCATTAAAATATAGGGTTAATGACCCAAAAATTACTTAAACCTTCCATGAAAGAGCAATTTACCACATGAACTTTTAAAATATCAATTTGCTACCTAAAACTACGTTTCAAGGAGACAATCGTTACTTGACTTAACTTTGTTAAGGCGTTATTTATGTGTCATAACGTGCAATCTTTGAGTGACACATGGCATTTCTAGTGTTAAAAAAAAACCCAAACCACATTTTCCTTATTAAATTCATTAGACACAATTTTTCTTTAAAAAAAAAAAAGAAAAACATTAACCCATATTAAAATTCAGGTTAAAACTCCTAAAATCTACCAATAATAAAATTACACTTTACTAGAACTTATTCCAAATGCAACACCAAATTAAACCTGAAGCCCTAAATTCTTCAATAATAGTTTAGGAATCTAAACCCTAAACGAATCAAAACCTTAATTCGAGGAAATGTGAAACCTAAAATCATGATGGGGGAGGCAAAAGTGACATCTCCATGAGTGACCTAAACTCATCGTTGTGGTGGTACATGGCTTGTCGGAGATCTTTAGCGTGTGTAATCAACATGTTGGTATTAGAGATCTCAATAGTAGTAGAGAGACTTTATGCATCACTATGAGTTCGTCAACAACGTTAAGGAACTCAAGAGAGAGAGGAAGACCAGAGGTGACATAAGGTGATATCTAGTGCTCAAGAAAGTTGAGATTCCACTCAAGAGAGAGAGTGTAAGATTGTGAGTTTGAGCTTGTCACGAGAGAATATGCATAATGTCGTCATTCTCTTGACCTAGGGTTTTAGTAATGTGGCATGTGATGTGTAAAGCTTCTCTTCTCTGTCTCTGTGTTTTTGCTCATTAGCTCTTAACATGTCATCTTCCTGTTTCAATTTCTTTTGATCTTCTTGAACTTGTTGGGGTGTCAAAGGCTTCAAGTAAAATGTCTTCCCATTTTGTCTCACTATGAAATGATTTGAACGCCCTTCATGAGTAACATTCCTATGAAATTGCCATGGTCTACCAAACAATATATGGCAGGCATTCATAGGCACTATATCACATAATACTTCATCCTTATAGTTTCCCAAAGCAATCATTCAATTCACCTGCTTATTCACTTTCACTTCTCCAGAGTCAGTCAACCACTGCAACTTGTAAGGCTTAGGATGTTTCAATGTGGGCAGTTTAAGCAATTCCACTAGATTAGCACTTATCACATTGGCACAACTACCACCATCAATGATTAAACTGCAAGCCTTGTCTTTCACCACAACTCGAGTATGGAAAATGTTTTCCCTTTGCTGCTCAAGATCTCTCTCTTCCACCTACTATGTACTCAAAGTACGTCTGATAACTAATGATACATTTGAAGCATCTACCTCCTCAGTATCTGTAACATCTTCTAATTAAGGCACCTCATCATCAGCTCCTTCACTTTCACTAGCTGTTTTATACTCATCACTTCCTAGAGCAATCATAGCTTTCTTGTTAGGACACTGGGAAGCTATATGACCAATACCATTGCACCTAAAACAGCGAATTTTACTCAAACCAGATTGAGATTCAGATTTACCGTTGGATTTGCTAGAAGGCTCCTCTTTTGAAATAGCTTGAATAAATTTTTCTTTCTTATTCTTCTTATCCTCCTTCCATTTGTTCTTCCATGGAGTAGAAGAAGAACCTGCAAAATTATATTACTCCTTCCACTTAAGCTGGCTCTCAACTTTCAAGGCCATCTGATACATTTCATCCAATTCCATATAGTGCTGCAATTCAACCTTGTCTGCTATTTCTATTCAAACCATTCAAAAATCTTGCCATAGAGGCTTCACTATCCTCTTGGCTATCAAGCTTCACCATGAGTGTCTCCATCTCCATGTAGTACTCTTCAACACTCATACTTCTTTGTGAAAGTTCCTGCAATCGGTGATACATTCCTCTAGAATAATGTGGAGGTACAAACCTCTTCCTCATAATCTACTTTAATTCTCGCCAAGTGCTGACTGGATCCTCTAGATTTCTTCTTCTATTAATTGTTAGCTGGTTCCACCATATGCTGGCATATCCACAAAATTCTACCACAACCAATTTAACTTTCTTTTCCTTAGAATAATTGTGACATGCAAAAATCAGCTCAATCTTACGTTCCCATTCCAGATAAGCATCTGGATCATTCTTGCCCTGAAAAGGAGGAATTTTAAATTTTATAGAATTTTAATTGGTGTCAACTTTCTCACCTCCACTACTAGTGCTGTCTCTTGAGTTATTCTTGCCTCTGAACCTAGCAGGCTTCCTGACTTCCTGTTCATCATCAGAATCAAGTTCCTCTCTTGATTTCTTTTGTTCCATGCGATCCATTCGCGTAGTTAATCCCTGTAATATTTCAAACATTCTAGCCATATCCTTCTGCACATAATTACTCTCATCTTTTTCCTTCCTTGGTGGGCTAGACATCTTGTAATTGTTAGAATTTTTAAACAAATAATAGAAACGGAAAGAAAACCTCACTTCACTCCCTCACGTGTATCTCTCACAAAATATAACACTCAACACTCGTATTTCACATAAACTCAAAATACACTTACCACCTTACCTCTCGATCCTTCGTCTTATTGTTCTATATCAAACGTGGATCTCAATTCTTGAATTTTCCTTCTTGTTTTGTTCCTCACAACACCTTAATCCGCAGTAAGTATATAACAGGATCTAAATTCCACTCAACCAGAAAATGAAGATTTATTCTCAATTTCACTTCTTTTTTTTTTACTTGTTTTTTTTTTCTTTTCTTTTTTTTTTTTTTTTTTGCAACTCTTTTCTTGATTTTTTTTTTAATTTCTCTCTCTTTTTTTTTTTTTTACAAGAACCCTAACAACAAATTCAACAACCAAAGAAATAGAAAAGATAATATGAACGAACCAATTTAGGTTTTGATGTATCATTTTCGATTCTCACTGAATTTGGATGATTCTTAGAAAACCTAGGGCTTTGATACCAATCTGATGCGTGCTCGGCACGGATCTTGAATTTTCCGGATTCTAAGAATTAAGAAGGCGGATCTTGACCCAATGAAATATTCAGATCTGGATCTGAAACTCCACGAACCTTGGTATGATAAGATGGAATTGGCCTCGACCCTATGGTTGAGTAACCCAAAGAACCTTGATATGATAATCGTGACCTTGTTGGATATACCGACCAAAAACCTTGGTATAATTGAAGAATTCAACAAGAAATCAAATTCTTGAAGAGATTCACAAGTTCTCAAAAGAACTCAAAGAGAAAGGAATTCTCTTAATTGTATTTTCAAAGGAAAATATGTTGTGTAATCTGATTAATCTATCTCCCATACTAGCCTTAATATATAGGCTATTACAAGGCGGTTACGTAATTGAAAAATCATAATTGTGGTAGTTACGTAATTGAAGAAAAAAAAATATAATTATGGCAGTTACGTAACTAATAACGTAACAGAAAAAAAAACCATAATTGTGGCAGTTATGTAACTGATAACGTAACTGAAAACATAATTACAATTAATCCCTACATTATTAAAAAATAGAAATTCAAAAAGACGAAAATTAAATGAAGGCCGACGGCATTGGTCTTTGCATTGGCGATGTTGAACCCAAAATAGACAGCTCTTGATTGATTTCCATTGGTGATGTTGTATTATCCTTCTGGGTTGCGAAAATGATAGTAAAAGCCCTCATTTTTTTTGTTCTAAATCGACATTGGTGAACTTGGGGTGATCTTCAACAAATTTTTGCACAAATCCTTAAAATCCTTCCTGAAGCTTCTTGGCTCTATTTCGTGTAATCATTCCTTCAGGAACTTGAATTTGTTGAGGCAAACTTAGTACGATTGTACATTCATCAATATGCAATTACCCATCTATCTTGCATAAGCACACAACCCAATCCCTAAATAGAAGCATCACTAAAAACCACAAATTCATATCTACTAACAAGTAAGGCTAGAATTGGAGTTGATATTAATCTCTCTTTCAATTCTCTAAAGCTTCTTTCGCATTTATCATCCCAAATGAATTTAACATGCTTTTGTGTCAACTGTGTCAATAGAGATGCTATTTTTGAAAATCTTTCCACAAATCTTTGATAATACCCGGCTAACCCAAGGAAACTTCTTATTTCAATCACATTTGTTGGTCTTGGCCATTTCAATATGGCTTCAATTTTCTCAGGATCAACAGATACACTTTCTTTTGATATGATATGACTTAGGAAAGATATCTCCTCAAGCCAAAAGCTACACTTGCTAAATTTAGCATATAATTTCTTCTCTTTAACTGTTTGTAAAGCAAGCTTCAAGTGCTTTTCATGCTCTTCTTTACTTCGATAATAAACCAGAATATCATCAATAAATATAATAACATATAAATCCAAATAATCCTTAAAGATCCTGTTCATCAAATCCATAAATGTTGCTGAAGCATTTATCAATCCAAATGGCATAACAAGAAATTCAAAATGGTCATATCTAGTGTGAAATGCAGTTTTTGGTATGTCTTAGGACTTGATTTTGAACTGATAATATCTTGATCTCAAGTCAATTTTCAAAAACTCAATAGCTCCTTTCAACTGATCAAATAAATCATCGATTCTAGGCAAGAGATATTTGTTTTTTATTGTAGCTTGATTTGATTCCTTATGATCAATACACATCCGTAAAGTACCATCTTTGTTTTCCCTTTCTCTACTTTTAACTCCACTCTTCCCTTTCTCTACTTTTAACTCCACTCTTCGTATCAGGGCGATCCTTACAATTTGCAATATGGTGACCCTATTGCTTACAGTAAGCATAGAAGACTAGTGGTAATCTTGGGCTTGTACATTCAGAAACCCGATGTCCAACCTATCCATAAGAAAAGCATGCACCAAGAGTCCATTTACACTTTGATAACTCATGAGGTCCAAAGCATCTAAAGCATTTCTTCTTGAATACTAGAGTTGAAGCTTTAAATGTTGATCTCCGATCTTCTCTCTTTCCTATGAATGGCTTCTTCCATTTACCTTGATAACTCACACTTTTGCTTAAACCTTGAAGACCACTATAAGAAGAAGTAGGCATAGGTCTTTTTCTTAGAAATGCTGCTCTCTTAGCTCTTCTTACTCTAATATTAGTTTAAATTTGCTCAACTAATAAATCTTTTGCCACTGTATCAGCTAGAGTATGCAACTCAAACTTCTTCACTTCCCATTGAATTTCTTCATTTAAACCATTTTGGAATTTCTAGACCTTCATTCTTTCATCTCTATAGTCTCCTCCAGCAAACGTAACAATCTGCAGAATTTAGCATAATACTCATCAATGGTTTTACTTCCTTGCCTTAAATTTAGCCAATTTACAATCATCCTCTCCCTGACTGAGTTTGGAAAGTATTTTGAAAGAAATGTATCCTTGAATGTTGTCCAAGACACAGGTTGATGCAAATTCCCACTTGTTAGTCTCCACCAATTGTAAGCTTTTTTTCTCATATTCTACCTTCTTCTCTTCAGGAGTATGACAAGCTGCAAAGGTATTCTCTAGTTCTTCAATCCAACTCTCTGTTGTAGACGAACCTATGCTTGTTCCATCAAAGTCGGGAACCAACTTACTAAAATCATTGATCATTCACATGCGGTTTCTCATTTTGCCTTACTCCTTGTTGATTATGTTGTTGCATAAAGTGTTGTTGCTGCTGAAACACCATCATCTAATACTGTTGCATCATAGCCACCATATCTCTTAACATACCATATGTAGATGTTGGATCATTTATAGGGACTTGTGGCATTTGAGGAAAAGGTGTCTTGGGAGGAGGCGGTGGAAATTGAGTTGGTAGGGGAACTTGTGAAGCCGATGCCATTGCAGGGGATGGAGTAGTTTCGGTACTTAGAGTAGTAGAGGAGGTAGGAGTTGATGTAGATGAAGACTGAGGTGGCGAAGGCATGTTCTCTCTATCAACTTGTTGTCGAGTAGATCTTCGTGACCTATCCATCTTGAACATATGCATACAATATATTTATGACACAAACATATGGAATTTAAATCATGCTTAAAGTTATTAAATTCACATTCATATTTATAGGCATTAGCAAACAATTAAACAAGCAAACAAGATAGCAACAATATAACATACAAACAAATAAAACAAGCAAATACAACTACTCAATCAAGCTTAACTCTTTTCTATGATACCTATTTGTGTCTAGGTCAAGTCTAAATTAAACTATCACATTTAGGCAAACAATTGTTCAAACTAAGCTTTGATACCATCTATAAAGTCTCAGACTCACCCTTATATTTAAAATAAGTGAATGTAGACCTCCAACCACATATAACCTGCAATATTATATGTAAGGTTATTTACCAGGATCGGTTTGAATATTTGTTTTCCTAAATTTCTTATAAGAACAAATTTGAAAACTAATAATTCTTAAAAACTATTTATAAAAACATAACAACATCATCACACATTTCATAAAGGATATAAACTTAAAACATACATAGTTAAGTTAGATATTACAAATAAAGGCTAATAATAAGCCTTATACAAAAAGACATAAAATATAGACAAAGCTATAACATCTATTACATATATCCAAAACTATATTAAGCTAGTCTATTACAAAAGGAAATCCATCAAGGTCCATGGTCAACATCTAATCCTCCAAATCATCTAGGAAGTCCTCAAAGTCCGTACCATAACCCATACTAGCATAAAAGTCATCGTTGTCAACACCATCTAAAATTGATAAAATATGAGCCAAAGGCCCAGTACACAAGTAATAAAAACACAAGCTTAATGGTATACAAGCTTAGGTTACATGCAAATGCCACAACCATTAAGTTATTAGATAATCTTTAGTTAGCCAAACAACACAGGGGAATCCAAATCCGGACAATAGGGGTATCTAGGGGAACCTGAGTAACGATCTCGACACTCAGGGGGTTGATATAAGCAACTCGGATACTTATATCTTCTAGATAAATCTATTCAATAACGAATAAGTAATCTCATTTATGGTACTTAGCCATTTCTAAACTTTACTTAACTCAGTCCATAAATCACCTAATTCAAGTGTTCCCATAAACATTGAATTAAATCATATTACATCCTTTTAAGAATAAGCAAATGTTATACTGATACCAAATGTCCTATTGATTATCTACTAAACCACTTATAAAAGTCATTTCATCATGACAGGGGTGGTCTAAGTACCTAAACTACCATGCCCCCAATCTGAGCAAGGTACCGCTCCTCGAACCGGATTTAACAGCATAATAGACAATCATACAAACAATTCTTAAATTTTCTTAAATTAAAGTAAACTTAAAGTATGTCTATCCTAAGTAAAGAATCAAGCATGTTGCTGCGTACCTGTGCTATGAAGAGAACCAATAGAAGCACTCAAATGAAGATCAGTAAAGGAACTCAAAGGAGTATCTATTAATGTTATAAGGAAATTCAATTCAAATTAATACATATAACATAACTAATTCTAGGCTTAACACTCATGGGAATTCAAATGAATCCAAAACAAGGTCATAACATATCATTTATACATCTAACAAAATCATACAAGCCCACAAAATCATCAAGAGACAATTTAACAAACTAAAGGAATAGTTTGAAGAAGTTTTGAAAATAGAAAACTGCAGGGGACTCACTAGCCTTCAATGCCAGCGGCGTTGAAGTGGTGTAGTTTGCACCAAAAATTTCTACGCTTGTCAATGCTGGCAGCGTTAACACAACCATCGGCAATATTGTTGTCTACGCTGGCGGCATTAAGTCGGTGTAGACTGCAACTCTAATTTTTCCAAAAAATTTGAGAGTTCCATGGGGTTGGTCCACGCCCGTGAATGTCATGCCCCAAAGGATACCCAAAACGCGACAGTCTACCATACTCAATATTTAAGCTTAAGTATGACATCCTTAGTCATCCCATAAGTTTACATATCGGGTGTAAGATGTACTTGCACAATTTTTTACGATCACACTTTGAATCAAATAGTCTTAAGAAGGCATACAATAGCATTAAGAATTGAAATCACAACAAGGTAAACAAGTTAAGTCTTTACAAAAGTCAAGGGGGCATACGCCCACCAAAATAATAATAGAAGTCTATCCAGTCTAAAACCATATTACAAACATTAGGGTTTATGTTAAAAAGATTTTCCTAGAAGTCAATGCCTGTAACTAGATCCCAACTTCTTGAAAAGCTCCTCCATCCAAAAGATAATCCTGTGAAAAGTGTTCTCTCGAAATAACAAAAAATGGGAATACCACAACAAAACTATCGGGGTGTAAGCTAACATGCTTAGTGAGATTCATTCCCAAATATTTAATACTCAACAATAGTATATAATAGACAAGTTATTGGCGGCCATATGAAATGCACAAGCAAATGATCATACAAACATATGACTTTCCGGTAGCCATATGTGAATGGATTTACGCCCTCCATTCGGGATTAAGATGGTCCATAAGACATGCAACCATAAATTCCAATTTTAAGTGGGGTGGTTCATAAGTTATGCAACCATAATCCCAATCTCTTTCTCTTAGTTATACAACCTCTGTTGTTTTATTGTAGTAGTTTTATGTGCCTACCCCACATTCGTGAATTTGGCGATCTCGCATCCTTAATGTTAATATAGGCCCCATCGCCTTCCACTAATATACTTTTGTTCCACCAAAAGTATATTAGCTAATGCAATGTGACTCACTACGTAATATGCATGTACAGTTTATTCATATAATCATGGCATGTTAATTATGTAGATTAAATGCGATCATAGAGAATTTCAGACAATCCAAGTCTATACTAGCTCATACAATGATTTTATAACAAGTCTCGTCTCGATATACTTATTATTCATTCAGCCAAGATTAAATCACAACTCATCATAGTTTTATCTTTTTCTAATTCTAATGCCACTACGATTACAAGCACATACATGAGCACAACTATTTAAGAAATGAACTCACTCGATCATGGAGAGAAATCCACTAGTTGTAGTAGTCCTCGGGGAGTGGAAATCCATTCTCTAAACTACCTAAGAACAAGGAATACCCTCAATGAGTATTTCTCATAAAGTTCTAATAAACTTAACAATTCTATTTACTAAGTTCGTCAATTTTCGCTTAAGTTGAAGGCCTAACTTAAAATGATTATATCTAACTCATTTTAACTAGGAATTACACATATTATATATCTATTTCTATATACTTCGAAAGATCTATCCATTTCTCAAGTTAAATCAAACATACAAGGTCATTTGAGGATCAAAAAGCTACTGTACAGCAAGGTTACGAAAATTCCAGTTTTGAGTTATTAATGAAAATTGCTACTTTTGTTCCATTTAATCTTTTTAGATCATCTTATATTGGTTCTACACTTGTAAAGAGAACTCCTAGCCAAAGATAAAGAATTAAATACTTATATGATCATCAAGATATTATCCAAATGAAAATTCTAAGAATCTACTTTTGTAAAAACCGAAATTTTGAGTTGAAACTCATTTTCTTGTTTTGAGAAAAATCCTTTGCTAAAACTAACATCACTCAATGAAAATAATTTTCTTATGTCACCTATTATCAAAGCATTCCATTTTCCACATAAAACTCTTGTTTTGGAGTCTAAAATAAGGTTTTCAAAATTCATCTCTTCCAAAATCCGAATTTTTTCCTTGAGTTTTAGAATGAAAATAAGACCTAGACTTGTCATTTACAAAACTCTCTATTTTAGAAAGACCTTTTAGGAAAACTCATCTAAACTTATGAAAATCCAATTCTTAGAATATCTATACCAAGAGCCCTTTATATTTTTGTCTAAATTTTCATTTTAGGGTTAGATAACAGGTTTTAAAAATGGGTATTGGCTTATATTCGAATTTTCAAAAATTGTTTTTGAACATATCTCTTGATAAAATCCATCAAGACTCATGCAAAATCATCCTTTACATATCCTATCTTAAGAACCTTCCATTTCTTAAATAAAATCTTCATTTTTGAGTTGTAAAACATGTTTTTAAACCATATCTTGGCCTAAATCCGAAAATTTGATTTTTATTTTTGAAAGTAACTTTTGAAAATCACCTTTGGTTCTTGTAAAAAGAAGTCTTGATGATATACATCCACTAAACCTTCATTTTTTCAACAAAAACTCCCATTTTGAGACTTGGAAGAGGGTTTTTAAATATAGGTTTTGTCAAGATACGATTTCACTATTTTTATTCAAGTTCAAATCTAAGATCTATACATAATATGAACATGAATATAAAAGAAATGCATGGTAGTAAGCTCTAAAACTATAGATCTAAACATAAACATAACTAAAGCTTCATGAAAATTAGATATATAAAGTATAATACAAATATGAAGATAATAAAGTCTTAAAGACAACAAATATAGCAATATTATTATTGATCATCAACAAGAGGAGTGTTTCAAAGTTTTGGCATCATCATCTCTAGCCTTTAGGCATTATGGAGAGTCCTTTGATGCATGAAACCTCCATATAATCAACCTATAGTATCTATGGAAGCTTAAGAAGAAGATTTACTCAAAGGATCTTCAAGAATGGAGTGTGGAATCAAGGAATGGAAATGGGGGCAGCTTGTTTTCTTGTAAGAACAAGGATAAGAAAGAGTTAAAGAGAGGAAAAAGAGAGTGTCAAAGATGTAGGGTTGCAGAGGAATGAAAGGGTGTAAATAAAAGGCATTAAATAGAGAGAGGAGTGTATTAATGTGTGTTAATTAATTGAAAGAAAAAAATAAAATAATGGCAGAAATTTATAACTTAAATTTTTGAAAGTGTAACTTGTGGTGCTTAATGTGCTAACTAAAAGAGACTTTAATTCATTAAATAAATCATTAAAATAAAATAAAAGAGGCTATCTTTTAGGGGTGTGGTCAGCTGTCCAAGCATGGGAATGGAGTGTAGAATGAGTGAAAGAAAACTTGAATAATGTGTAGAAGTGACAATTGAAGTGTACTTGAAGTATGGGTTGAAAAATTACTTTTTATTAAGAAAATATATAAAATAAAATTAAGAAAAATATTTTTAAATGAGTGGCAGAATTTTCACAAATAAAATTAAATAATTAATTGAATTATTTTAGTATTTCAACAAATATGTTATTAGTACGATCAAAATATGCTTATATAAGCTATAACTGATATGTTTAGATTCCGAAAAATTATGAACTCGATATTTTTGAAATCCTTATGAAAATACGAATCTAAAAATATTAAAGATATATTTTTAATTTTTCGAGCCCTAGGACACGCTTTTCAAAAGTAGTATACAACCGGGTTCGAAATAAGCCGAAAATAATCCAATATGATATTTTTAGGAAATCAAATATTATTACAGGCTATTCTACACACTTTACTTAATTTTTGACGTCTCGGTTTACGAACACGAAAATTCCGAACCTAAACTGTACTTGAGATCCGTTGACTTAAGGTTTCCGGTTGACTTCCCGGCTTAGGGTTAAGGCTTAAGATTACTCTGAGAACCGATGGCTTACAGTGAATACCCCCAACACCGACAATGTTGATATCTACGTCAGCGGTGTATACTGCAGATTTTGGAAAAATTGCAGACTTCCCTATTTTGAAAATACAACTTTTTATCTAAGTTTTCATTTCCAAACTTTCTTCCAACACATTTCCAACACCAAAGCTTAACCTATATGTATTCTAACTTCTTTTAACATACACAATCATCACTTCAACCTCATCAAACACTCATATTCACCATTTCAATCACAAATCATTATCCAATCCTCGTTTAGCCAATTCATTCTACTCTAAGCAATCCTAACCCTACTCATTCCCAACTTCATTCACTGTAATATTCTTGTTACCTATTTAGCACATACGAACAACCAATATATCACCAAAATCCTACCTCATATACAAATAGTACATGTAACTCCTCAAGAACTCATTTCAACATGCATATTCATTGTAACACAAAACTCACATGTTTAAAGAAACTTAAACAAGTAATTGAGTTTTCAAACACACATAAACTTACCTTAGAAAGCTTTGGTTTGATGGAAGACACTAGAGCCTAAATCTTGTTCTTACTAATGTTATGGGGTGCAACACAAGGAGAGACAAAAGAACAAAGTTTGGAAAGGAAGAAGAAGAAATTCGTATGGATTTTGTGTTTGATTTTTAAAAGTGTGTTTAGCGAGGAAACGGGGCTTAAATTTATCCTAAGCTTGACTTTTGGGGCAGTTGAAGTTAAGGCTTCATTTTTCATGGGTTTAGGCTTGTTTTGGGCCAATAATTAATGTTGTTGGGCTTGTTTTCATGGCTCAAAAATCTATCATGTTTTGGGGACATCCCAAACTTGTTTTAAACAATTTTAACACTACCTAAACTCAATAACAAATACTAATTTATTATCACTTGCTCATTCACATTTCACATAACATAATTGTATTAAAAAATTCAAATATATATATATATATATATTCTTCGGAATTGGACTATTTCAACAAGAGTGAGACAATTTTATTTCCAATACTAAAAAAATCTAGACAAAATAATTGGTCTCTCCCTTATGTTGAATGCATTAAAAATAATATCAAAATTCTTGATTCATATATTAGGATTTTATTATAGAAAAAAATCAACAAAAAAATTGAATCTATCAATAAAATTTTTGTTATAGAAGTATAATCATTATCAATTGTATTGTAACCTAGTAATATCTCATTAGTCTCTCAAGTTAGAGGTTTCAGATTCCAATCCATCCTCCACATTATAATGGGGAAAAAGAAGAAGAAGAAGAAGAAGAATCCCTAAAATATCTACCACAATGGGGCAAGAGTGCTCACTATACCAATAACTCCAGTAAATTTATTTTTGAAAGAAAACTAGAATGCATAAAATCATATTATAAATCATGCCCTTTCACCACTTTTTATGTGTGTTATTTCTATTTGTTCATTCATTATTTGTTCAATTCAACCAAACTTATAAAAAAAAAAAAAAAAACTTTTGTGTTCTAAAGGGCATATATATAAATTTCTACCCTTATGGGCCACACCACACGCTCCCCGATATGAAGGGGGTGTTATTAGCACAACTTGTCCCACTAGTTTTTTTATTTTTAATTTTTTTTGCCCTGTTCCGTTAGTTAAAATATCCACAAATCTAGTATATTTGTTGATTTGCATAGAATCGATCTATTTCAAACAAACCTAGTATTTTGGATCAATTTATAGCACGTTTGGTATGTAGGAATGGGCCGAAATAGAATTGATTTCGATTTTCATTTCCATTCTCTTTCATAGTATTTAGAAGCGTTTTTAGAAGCTAGAATCGCGATTCCTTGGAATCGACAATTCCGGTTTGAAGAAGAATTTGATTCCACTTTTAGAAAGGCGGAATTGCGATTCCAACCCACTCTTATTAATTATATAAGTGTAATTACTTTTTTATCCTATCATGTATTAATATTTTACATTTATTACTAAGGACATTCTTGATAATTACATTTTTAACCATTTCATTTCATGTAATCTCCCAAACATAGGAATGGATTTGTCATTTTCAAACTCATTTCATTCCAATCCATTCCAAATCATTCATGTGTACCAAGCGTGACATTAATATATTTAGACGAGAAGAATTTACCATATTACACCAACTTGAAAAAAAAAAATCGTCATATTCGCATCAGCCTACTATATATCCATACAGAAAACTACAAGACACAGTCTTATTTTTAGGTTTTTCCGATATAAAGCACTCAAATTTCTGAATCTTATTAAACAAATTGCTGGGGGGAGAGAGAGAAAGAGATCGATGATGGTGAACATATTTTCTTTGTATGAACTCATCCTAAGATTCATAATGAGGCTTGCAGGTATGCGGCCTCAAAAGGTGGAGATCCAACCAGGAACAGTCATCAATTTCTGGGCATCAAGCACAACACATGATGATCGCCCTAACATCGTATTCCTTCACAGTTTTGTTGCAAATGGTATCTTTACATGGCAATTCCAAGCCCTGGCCCTTGCACGAAAGTACTCAGTATACGTACCGGACTTCCTATTCTTTGGCGGCTCCACCACGGAGAGCCCCCACCGGACGCTGGACTTCCAGGTGGAATGCTTGGCCGAAGGGCTTAGGAAGTTGGGGGTGGAGAAGTGTACGGTGGTAGGGTTAAGTTATGGTGGGATGGCTGCGTTCAAGATGGTGGAAAAGTATCCTGGGCTTGTGGAGTCGTTGGTGGTGTCGGGTACGGTCATGGGTTTGACTGAATCTATAAGCGAAGAGTGTTATAGGAAACTTGGGACATCGAAGTGGTCGGATTTGTTGCTGCCTACGACGGTGAAGGGTGTGATGAAGCTTCTACATATTGGAATTTACAAGCTTCCTTGGCTTCCTGGTTGGGTTTTCAGGGACTTTTTAGAGGTAATATTCCGTATTTTTCTTTTCTTTTTTTTTTTATTTTTTTATCATCATCATCATCTTCTTGGTCAAAGAAAACGATTACCATGCCAAAGTCGAATTAATTTGTAGTATTATTGGGGGAGAAGTGGAGTTTGAAAAGTAAAGCTTTTGAATTATATTTCAAAAGAAAACGGCTGAAATTTTATGTAGGCGCATGCATTCGCCCTCTTTATCCGGGGCATTTAACACGAGTGTTTATACTAAGGATCGCTCGATAAATATTCTTAAGCAGATAAATTGCTTTTCTTAATTGATTATGCACTTTCAATTATGAACAAGCACTTAGCATAAATATTTATGCATTTCAACTTGTATTATGGGTGTGATTGTAATAATATCATGAGGCTATTAAAAAATTTATAAAAAAAAATAAACAATATACAAAAAAGAATTAAATAATTCTCTTTTCAAGGAAAATAAATAAAAAGTTACACTCATACAAATTAACCTAAGAAACTATTTGTAGACAAATTCAATTTTCCTTCGAAGCAGCAAAGCACATCATAACTTGTTTGGAAACTTCTATCCTTAATTTTTAGACTATTGCAATAAATATAATAAATAATATATTAAATAGTGTAGATTGTATGAATCTGAATAGGTAAACAACCGACGGAAGCAATCTTATTTAATCCTATTTAAAAAACTTTAGAGACTAAACAATTTTCCCAACTTTTAGCTTGCCTTTCGTCACTTTTCAGAGTAGAATCTGTTATTGTCGATCTAGTAATGTTGACTAAGTTATAGGAATTATTATACAGTTTCTATCATGAGTGTTTTCAATGTTCCGGATAAGTATTTAGCTCCCAACATTATTATCCTTTCATGCATTACTGTTCCTAAATAGTGTATTTACTAAAATATAATCCAAAATGAAACTATATATGTCCATAGATTTTTTTAATTAAATATTTAACAAATCCCTATATTTTTGGACTAATTAATCCTTTATTTTATTTGAAGCTGTTATTTTTGCGATGAATAATATGATCCTTAAACCTTTTGCACAAAAGTATGTAAACTTATGTTTTCAAACCCCCATTTTCCGATTATCCTTTTTTTTTCGGTGAATCGATTATCCTTTTTCACCTTATTATGAATTATGATGTGATATTGAAAAGATATTTTACCAAATAACCTTTTTGGAACCAAAGTAAATTAGATAATTTTTCAAATATTACGTTCCGAACAAACATATATATCAAATACAAAATGGATAAATATAATATATGAACAATATATATATGCCATTTAAATTAATGATTTTTATTAAAATTTTATATATCTATTACCTATTAATCAATTTATAAACCTTTTTTTTTTTCTCTTTTTGCAACCCACTTTTCATATGCAGTTTTTCCATTCTCTGCCCCCTTTTAATTTCTCTCTCATTAGATATCTCCGTGGGGACCGGATTAACGGATCGAAAAATCGAACCCATAACCGCCCCGGTTAGGGACAGGATAGGTCCTTACCAGTGGGCCCACAAGTCAGAGCCAGGTCCAAACAATCTATTTTTGTTTTTTCAAATAAATAAAAAAATTATTAATTGGAGATAAAATTTCAAACTTCAAATATAAATTTGGCTTAATAATATACTAGTTTTTAACTCATTATTATTTAAAATTATTAGAGATATGTATTTACTTATACACAAATATATCATAATTGAGTTAAAATATTAGTAATATGATATTGGAGTAATACTTTAAAAGAGATTATAAAAAAAAAAAGTTTTACATTATTTAGAAGTGAGATTTTTTTTTTTTTTTTGGAACTATAAACAAAACAATCAGATATATATTTTTAATTATATTTCTTTCAAGTGTTGCTTTCTATAATGTATTAAATACTTTAAATAGGTAATAATAAATAATTTTTATTCATATGGATAATAAGTTATTTCATATTTATTGCTTTATATTTTATTTTTATTATTTTTATGATAAATAATTTATATTTCTTATTTTTTTTACCCTTATTGATCTGCACAAGTCATGGGTGGGATCGGTCAAACCAGATCCAGCCGTAGAATAAATACGGCCCGCAGATCTGTGTAGGTGACTGCTAGGTCGGGTTTTCACAGGTCCCAGTTTGGACCCAGCAGGTGGGGACCGAGAAGTTTAACAGTGACTTCGATAATTGATTTACAACAATGAGTTTTCTCGGGCAGGCAATTCTGAACTATTGTGTGGTGTTTTATATCCTTACTTAATTGATTTAAAATAAAAAAAAAAACTCAATTAGTAATATTATTTGTTTATATACTATATATAAATAGCCAAACTCATAACTCGTTCTATTTAATGAGCATGATTTCTTTCGAATTGGACCTACTTATCGATTAGAAATTTGTAAATAAATCTATGGAATTATTATAAATATAATGGGAAGAAAGGAAAACTTTCTAGTTAATTAGTATATTTTATTATAATAATAAGATATAAATAGACATCATCATGAGGGAACCAACCCGATCTGCCACTGGTTGTTCTTGAATCAAGAACCCGCTTAAGAATGGCAAAGCTAAACTGGTCCAATTGGGCGGTTTGGAACTTCCAGTTCAAGAAGCAGCTAAAAATTTGGTAGAACCAATGGTTTTCATGGTAATTTTTTTTTAAAAAAAAGAGGAAGAAGAAGAAGAAAAAAATTATTAAAAAATGCAATTAAAAAATAGATAATTAACACTATTTTTACGTGAATAATAAAATTTATTTTTTATTCATGATATTTAATGTGTTATTATTAATAATATAAGTAATAAAAATATTTGAAATATGTGAGTTTATATAAACTTCAAACTGGACTTATTTTTTTTTTAACAATATGTAACTTGTTTTTGTGTTGTTAGGACTAATTTTTATCTTGAATATATAAAAGTGCAATATTGCTAACATAATAACTAAAAAATGTAGGTGACTTAAAATTTCTTTTAACTAATGGGTTTTAAATAATTATTGCCAGGACGAATATCATTTCAAGTTTAAAATTTGTTTTTTAACTTTTTTTTTTACTTAAATTAAATAAACCATTTGATTGATTATTTTGTTTTTTCTTTTATTTCACAATTCCTGATTTCAAATGAACTAGAATCGAACCATGGTAGTCAAACTAGCTTCTACGGGTCTAGGTCCAATTCTAGTTTCGATTCCGTCATTTTTAGTTCAGGCTGGTTCTAGACCTAAACCAACATGTGATGACATCTAGATATATATATATATATATATATATATTAAATGCTTAATTCTCTTGACACACTGTTTGGAATTGAAACAAAATAGATAATTTTTCAAATATTAAATTTAAGATAATATAGACCACAACATGGAATTGATAAGATTATGAAGCGGGTAAGAACAAAAATTCATTCATTTTTCTTCACTCGTTTTCAATTGCCATCGTTTGACTTTCGTCAACGTTATGCTTTATCTTACTAGCACAAAAAAAAAAAAAAAAAGAATATTGATGTGGCACGTGAAAACATGCTTTATTAGAAAAGAAGAATGTCCGGATTAACGAAGATTATTACGGAATACTTCCTCTTGGAAAAAAATAAAAATAAAAGTAATATAAGATAAATATGTACTTGATTCTGCTGGTAGGTCATGTTCAGCAATCGGCAAGAGAAAGAAGAACTTTTGGAGGCTTTAGTCATCCCGGACAAGAGTTATCAAATTCCTTGCTTCGCCCAGGTGCATACTAAATTAATTCCAACTTTTTCTTTTTTAATTATAATATAATTATTTTGAACAGTACATTAAAGATTTCTTTTCTCTGGTTGAATTAGTAATTAATACGCTCCTTAAAATTATACCATAAAGCTTTTCATGATTAAGAGGATATTATATCTATAACAACCAAAATATATTATATGCTAAATAGTCGAAATTAAATTTTGTTGTTTACTCGTCATTGAACAGAATCATTGGACGTTATATGAGAAAGTTTGTCCAGGTTTCCGCAAATATTCGTGTTTATGGCCATAGCTAAAATGGAAATCATTAGTCATTTCTATTTACGGTCACTTTCATGCCTTTCATCTTGTTATTAATTAATTAATTTTTTTTGTAGAGGGTGCATCTTTTATGGGGGGAGAACGACAAGATCTTCAATGTGGATCTTGCCAAGTCTTTGAAAGAGTATGTTAGGCCTCATAAATTATTTACTTATTTTATTTGCATGAGCAGTGCAATATTACATTTTTTTGTCATTAATAGCAAGACACATATTGTCATGTCTATTGATCATTAAAATCTGTCGACATGGATGATGAGACACTTAGCTTTTTACTGTCCCCTGTAATTGAAAACAATATTCATCAAGTATTTCTAATTTAAACTAAATCAATCAAATAACTCAATATCATAAGACTTGATAAGAATGCACCAAGCCTCCAAAAGTATAAACTTGAATCAACTAAGTCTTGGTTAAATGAAGCTCTAGAAATCATCAGCATAGCTCTAAACCTTACTATCCTAGGTGAAATCCTAGGAAACATTGGGCCTTCTAACACCTTTTAGAAGTTGTATTTTCTTATATTAGCATAACTATTCTAGTGGCTATGAACTATCTGTATTCTTTCTTTAATCACTTGAAATCGCCCCCTATTTCTTAGACAGTTTTCAATCCTTATATATTTTTGCTCACCAATGTTGCAACAACGTAGAGAGGACATACACTTTTAACTAGAAAGTGTGTCCTCTTTTAACTAGAAAGAGTTTTATATGATGTCATTTGGATAATAGATGAGCTGTTTTTGAAAAGCAATCTTCTAATAGTGGTAACTAGTCAACCAATTTGTTTTCTATCATAGGAATCGATAGCACAAGCTTTAAGCAAGCATTTCAAAAATATGAATATTCTTCCAACCATCCTCACATCTCTATCCAAGACTATTAACACAACATCTAGTAACTTGATTATATCTAGCATGATTATTTTTATTATGCATGCTACTTATCAAATGCTTTAGTGTCACTGGTATTGGATATTGAAGTATTTCATCTTTTAAAATTATAATTTTTCTTATTAAGTAATTTTAATGATTCATTTTTATTATATCATATTTATTTTTGTTTTTCCATTGAATGCTAGGACATTGGGAGAAAAAGCAACACTTGAGTACATAGAGAGGTCTGGACACCTTGCCCCGTTAGAACGATCGATAGCTTATAATCGACAATTGAAGAAAATATTGTACACTATGTTTAGTGAAAAATCAAAGTAGTAAAATCTTCCATATTTTGAAGAACTTAATTATAGCTCCCTATCTATCAATTTATGTAATTAGATAGATACTTTTATGCTAATGTTGTAATATTATTATTTAAAGTTTGATTATTTCACTTTTAATTTAAATGATTTTATTATTTAGAAATCACTTTAGATTTTGAAAAATAGAAATAATTAATTACATGAATGGTTCAAATGTTAAGTTTCTTTAACCAATATTAATGCTCATCAAGAGTAGCGCTAGCAATTTGCGACCTATCTAGTGAATCTGGACATGACATGACACGATTATAAAAAGGTTTGAATAAATAAAAATCGACACAACCAATAAATGGGTCAAACCCAGAAATGACATGAATTTAAATATGTTTTAGTTTAGGTTTAGGACTCAAAACCTATTCACAAGCCCATTAAAATATAGGGTTAATGACCCATAAATTACTTAAACCTTACATGAAAGAGCAATTTACCACATGAACTTTTAGAATATCAATTTGCTACCTGAAACTACGTTTCAAGGACACAATCGTTACTTGACTTAACTTTGTTAAGGCGTTATCCTATGTGTCATAACGTCCAATCTTTGAGTAACACATGGCATTTCTAGCGTTAAAAAAAACCCAAACCATATTTTCCTTATTAAATTCACTAGACACAATTTTTCTTAAAAAAAAAAAAAAGAAAAAACATTAACCCATTTTAAAATTCAGCTTAAAACTCCTAAAATCTACAAATAATAAAATTACACTTTACTAGAACTTATTCCAAATGCAACACCAAATTAAACCCGAAACCCTAAATTCTTCAATAATAGTTTAGGAATCTAAACCCTAATTCGAGGAAATGTGAAACCTAAAATCATGATGGGGGAGGCAAAAGTGACATCTCCATGAGTGATCTAAACTCATCGTTGAGGTGGTACATGGCTTGTTGGAGATCTTTAGTACGTTGGTATTAGAGATCTCAATAATAGTAGAGAGACTCTTATGCATCGCTATGTGTTCGTCAACAACGTCAAGGAACTCAAGAGAGAGAGGAAGACCAGAGGTGACATAAGGTGATATCTAGTACTCAAGAATGTTGAGATTCCACTCAAGAGAGAGAGTGTAAGATTGTGAGTCTAAGCTTGTCACGAGAGAATATGCATAATGTCGTCATTCTCTTGACCTAGGGTTTTAGTAATGTGGCATGTGATGGTGTAAAGCTTCTCTTCTCCGCCTCTGTGTTTTTGCTCAATTTTCAATCTTGAGGGTAGAGGATGTAGCTGAAGAAGAAGGTGAGTGGAGATCATGAGATGGGAAAGTGATATGTTGTGGAATAGAAAGAAGGGGTAAATTAGGTTAGGTTTGACGTTTTATTTTTTGAAAAAAAGTTAATGCAATTAACAGGAAAAAATATGGTTTGTGATGTTTTGCACATGAGAAATGCCATGTGTTGAAGAAGGATTGGTAGGTTAGTACACATAGGATGATGGATTTAACAAAGTTAGGTCAAATAGTGATTATGTTCGCAAAAACTTGTTCTAGGTAGTGAATTGCTCTTTTAAGTAAAGTTCAAGTAGTATTTGTGTCACTAACCCTAAAATATATTATTATTGTTTTGTATTCTTGTTTTATTAAAATATAATATTATTGTCCCTAACTAAATTGTAAAATGATAAAACTATCCATATATAAAATAAATTACAACTAGATATAGTATATTATAAATTATATATAGCACACACATATAATTATAAAATATATATCTTATCTAATAAGTAAAAAGTACATAATTTATATATGAATATACAATATATTAATTAGTTACATCTATAACATATATATACACAATATATGTAAACCCCTAAAAATTTCATAATTCTTAGAAAATAATCCTAAGAGTCAAACACCGGAATCGAAACCTTAAAAATCGAACCAAGTTAAAACTTAATTCTAAATAAGATAAAAAACGAGATTTCTTAATCTTGAGAAAAAGAGAACCCTAAAAAACAAAATAGAAAATCCAACTATCGGTTGATTCAACATTCGTACGCCAATCAAATCATCTACTCGATTCCTCAAACGCAAATAAAAACGATATATCCAAATAACGCTCTACAACGAAATGCTAAGATCTTAAAACCCTCGGTGAATTTTAGAATCAGAAATTTCAATTTTCACCAAAAGTCAAATTGAGTCAACTCATAACCCTAGACTCGGTTAAACGATCCCGAGAACTGAAAACTATTAAATAATCACAAATAAAATGAAATAAACCATATATATTGAACTAAAAATATAATACGGTTAAAACTCCAAAATTATATCTTACGAATAACTCAACAAAACTGAAAGTCAACCAGAACCCAAAAGTCAACAAAGCTTACAACAAACCTTAGTGTTTAAGATTCGGCAATTCCGCGCTCTTAAACCCTAAACAACAAAATAAAAATAATTATTGGTAATAGTTTGTAATAATATAGGGAAGCTTAAAAATATCAGATTCACAAATTCTAGTGTCCTTCGGATCCAAACGGGATCAATTTTTAAAAATCGTGCTGTGGTACACTAGACGGAAAAATATTCTGTTAATACCAATAGACTCGTAAAAATATAAGGTTTTCAAAAATATCAGTTTTAGAATTTTTCGGTAGCTAAAAATTACAGATATCGCATTTATACGCGTATTTTTATTACCACCGGTATTTTAAATTATCTAGTTTACTATTCATAGTACTTTTCTACTATTTATTACTATTTCTCTATCTCTATTTTTTCTTACTACCTATTCTTACACCTACATACCTATTTCTTACAATTTTCTTTTCCTATAAAAATTCTACACCACATATTATCAAACTTCTCTTACACTTTTCTTCTAAAATTAATTTTTAATCACTTCTCTCTCTCTCCTCCCATGCTTGCCATCCACCTTCTCTCTCTCTTCTCTCTCAATTATTTTCTTTTTTAATTAATTTAATTACATCTAATTTTCACTCCAAAATTCTATAAATACTCCATTCCTTCATTCTTTCACATAATTCATTTCACTACCAAAACTCTCCCAAAATCTCTCCACAAATCCTCTCTTCAAAATTTCTCTCTACCAAAACTCTCTTAAACCAATTCTTCACAAAAATCATTCCTTATACATAAACTATCTACCACATATCACTACTCACATAATACCTCATTCATCTACCATCTTCATACCACATAAACACTTTAGGTAAACTTTTTCCAACCATTTATTTACTCATGTCATGTAACTTAATATGACTATGGTGTTGTTTTGAAACTCATATGAGTAGTAAAAGCAACAACATGTTCATATTTTGTTCTTGCACATGAATATCCTATTTTATTATGTTGTTATGTTAATTTTATTGTTGTAATTTCTTATTCATATCTAACTAAATATATTTATGTATTTATATATAATCTTTAGAGCATATAAGCTCACTTGTTATTTTATTTAATTTCATACTTTGCAATTTATTTATTTCATGCTATTTCTTTAAGATTAGCTTTCTAGTTTTAGTCTCGTCCATATCAAGTCACAATAATCTTTTCTTTATTTTCTTTATTGTTTTTGGGACTGGTCTATTCTTATTCCTGGAATGCCTTGATGAAGCTAAGGTTCTCAATACTTGATATTTTATTATCTTGCTTATTACTATTTGTTTCTAGTATTTTCTCATATTCTTATTATTTTACATGCTCATAATACTTGCATCTACATAATGATATTGTCTCAACTAATTTAAAAGTGAATTTTACTTTATTAAATGAACTTAAAACTAAATTTTCTATTATGTCATTTATCACAAAATAATGGAGTTATTATCAACAACATATAAATAGAGTAATACAAGTTTTCTCAAAGTTTTCTCAAATAACAAAGATAGCTTTACTAGGAAAACATAAGAAATATATATTTTCTTTGTATATTATGGTAACATAAGTTTTATTAAAATAATTTGTTAATATTCAAAGTTTTCACAAAAAGCTTAAGATTAAACTCTTTTTCGCTCCATAACAAAACTAAGAAAAAAACTAGCTTTCAAAGTTAAGATGAATTCAGCCCATAAAGTTATAAACCCACTTAGGAAAATAATGATTTTCAAGTTTCTAAAGAAGAAACTTATTTTCAAAGAATATAAATAAAACAAGATTAAAAACAAAGGATTCTATCAATAAAGAGGATTCTTTTCAAAGGAAATAAAAGAACAAGTTTTAGAAAACAAAAACTTATATTCTTAATAGTAAATATAAGGAGACAAAACTCATTTTTTAAAACCACTCTAAATATAAATTTATAAAAAGGTTTTCAACAACTTAATACACTTTTGATAACTTTAATTTTTTATCACTAGAAGTAAAATTTATGAAAGATTAAGGTTAAAGGAAAATTTACTTATTTTGGAAAAAGGAATGAAGAAAATAAAATAAGAATATACTCATTTATAATAACATATGAAAATATAAAGTTTCTTCAAAATACTTGAAAAGAAATTTATCAAAGTTAAAGTTTTAACAACTCAAAATGAATTGTTTTATGAAATAAATTATTGAGACACTACCAATAGAAATTTTGCATATAAAGTGAGCTTATCTATATACTAAAGGGATTTATCAATTATATATATATATATATATTTTTTTTTTCATCAAAGGATTTTTGAATGAAGTTGAGTTGGAATATTATTTCGCAAAATCAGAAATATTCGTTTTAAATCTGTACCCTACGTTTTTGGAACCCAAATGACCTTATATAACAAAAATAACCTTAGAAATGGTTAGATCTTTTCGAATAGGTAGAAAATGGTATATAATATGCAAAATTCCGAGTTAAAATGAGCAAGTTATGGCCATTTTAAATTGGAATTTCATTCTATACGAATTTGTCGAACATAGTGAAATAGAATTAGAAAGTTTAAAATAGAATTTCTAAGAAATAATCATCCCGGGTATTTCTTTTGTCTAAGTGATGAAGGATACAAGATTACCTTTCCTGAGTATTACTACGACTAAGAAGATAGCGAAATGGACGAGTGAGTTATTCCTCTTAATTCGTTACCTTACGTGTGCTTGTAAAGTAGTGGCATTAGTATACTAAGAAAAGATAAAAATGGATATATATGGAGAATTCGGGATATGTATTATATGTGATTCTATGATTATGCTTGAAATGAGAATTAAGAATATCGCAACTTCAGACTGTCTGGTTAAGTGTTTTTGTTTACTTACTTGTATGACTATTTATTATTTGCTAAATTGATTGATCGCCCCCTAATAAACCTTAATAAGGTTTGGCTTAAGAAAAATAAAACGCTTATGCATAGCATCCATCAAGTCATATCTCTTTCGGAAGGCTACTTCTATGGTAGAGTTGGATTGGCTGTTATCGTACTGTGACACGGGCCATGTTCCTTCATAGAGAATCCAAATCGCTAGGGGAATGCGACTATAGGTTTGGAGCCGAGCCAACCGAACGCTTTGGGTGGGGACCTAGGACTAGCAGTAAAAGATCGAGGATCTTCATCATCAATTCCTTAACCTTCGATACAGAGGGGTAAATTCGTTCTATATATGGTTTCCGGATAACTATATATATTTACGTAATCACGTGAATGTTGCATTATATGCATAGTATATGTGTGAAAATTTAAATAAACCTGTTTGAAAATATGGTGCGAATGAAAAGGAATATCTCACTAAGCTAGTAGTAGCTTACACCCCTATAGATTTTGTTGACACAGGTATACCCATGGCTTAAATTGAGGATCATGACGTTAAGGAAATCATGGAAGGATGTTAAGCTTCTATGAGGGAAATGAAAACATAAGATGAAATTACTTTGTAAGGTTCCTTATATGTAATGTATGCTATGTTAGTGTTTTAGAAATTCTAAGAAGTGTATTTATTTTGATTTGAAGACAACAGAGGGATACACTCCTAAGAATTATAATTTGTCATGTTTATGTTTTATGAAAAGTATTCTCCTTGCCTTGTTACTTAATTATTATCAATATAAATTGCGCTACTCCGATGCGTTCCCTTGGTTGTGATGTACGCCTTGTACATGATATGGAAGCCTTTGCGTGATTGAGTTAGTCATTCTTAGGCTTTAGTATTGTGTATGGCAGACTGCCACGTTTAGGGTACCTCTCGAGACATGACATTATATATCATATATTATATAAATAAAATATTTATAACAAATTTATGTATTGACATAGCATGCACATATATTAAATTTGTAGATTATAAATATATAATCTATTTGTTATGTAAAGATTATGCATATAACATATTATATAAATATCTGTATTAAAATAGAATTTGCATACAAAACATTTATAAAAGGGATAGATTGTATATAATATGTATAATATATGTAACTTATAGAGTGCATATAAACTATGAATTACATCCAATATACATCGCTTCAAATATATGATATACATGTGACATAACATATATATAATAAATATTTATAATGTATATGTGTGTATATATATGTGCTTATCTACACATACATAAGATATATATTATAGATACATAATTTATGTTTTATAATTCATTTGTTACATAAAAAGAATATGGTATATAGATCACATATACCATTGTATATAAATATATATTGATATATAGATTATATATCTACATGATCAAATTATATATTTCATATATAAAATTTATAGTTTGTATTAATTATGGATATAACTTAAATAGTACATATAAACTAAAATTTATTTGTAACATATATCATATAGATATATATATATATATGGTTATGTATATAACATATTTTGCATATATAAAATCTACAAATTATAAGCGTATAATATGTATTATAATTTATTTGTTATGTAAATTGAATATGTTACATATGTGTGTCTATAACATAATATATATATAAAATAAACATATTATATGAATTTATATTAATATATAATATAAATGACATATATATTGTCAATATTATATATAATATGTTTATATATACAACATATAATATATATATATATAAATAATGCCTAACATGTTGTATTTTAATATGATTTAATCTTTTTAATATGTTATGTTTCTTGTGTTATGGGTTTTAATTACGTTGAGTTTGTTGGTTATAATGATAAGATAATATAGTTTTTAGTTAAAAAATATAGGTCTAATTTATTTGTTACCATCAATTATTATCCACTAATATCTTGTTTATTTAACAACACATTAAGTCACATATTATAATCTCTTCCTTTTAATTATATATGAGTAATATATCATATATAATTTTTTAACTAAGTCTATTTAGGATAATAACTCTTAAAACATTAATTTTCCAAGTCCATTATCTATTATGGTACTAAATCTTTCTTATCATATTAATAAATACTACTAAATCTTTTATATCAATTAATAAGTGGGTTGACATGAGACATGGTATAATAGATTAGGACACGGGTTTAGGTTTTCACACACAATTAATAAATGGATTGGGTCCCGGGTGAAGGTCTTTCGAACACAAACCCATTTAGACATGGACACAGGATATGACACATAACATAAATTGCCAACACTAATCAAGAGTGCTTAAATAGCTTTTTTGTATGTACTTGATACTATTCTAGAGCGGAAGAGGCAATACCATTAATGGATATTATTTCATTTAAGCAAAATTTTAATATATATATATATATATTTGAAATAATAATTTAAATTATGTACGGTATCATTTATACCACTATGTCCCTAAAACAAGACACCAAAATACATTACTTATGAGAAAATAGACCTATAGTACAATAGTTACAATAAAAGGCATTGGATTGTGAAAGCATAAAATAGATTAGTCCATCTTATGAAATATCCATGCTAGAATCTTTTCTCTTCTTCTTCTTCTTCTTTCATCAATAGAAAATGTCAATTAGAGAAAGGAATTGTGCAGTAAAAGAAGAAACCCACTATGCTTGTAAAAATAATAAGCTACTAGGATGAGTCCAAGAAGGAAGGAAGGAGGGTGATAAAGCCCTAGTCACTCCAAGCATAAAAAAAAAAAATTAAATAGAAAATTATATTATAATATTAAACATAGTTTCATGGTTAATTATATTGATTCATAATGCTTAATAACAACATTTGCAAAATTTTTTTCAAAATCAAAAGACTAGCGAATCAAGGAGAAATCATATCTTCAATAACTAGTTTGATTTTTATCCTTGTTGTTGGAAGAGCATTATAAATAGGAACATGTTCTCAAGGTTAAAGACAATGAAAAAAGATGTAAGAACAAACGTAAGAAAACTCTAAAAAATCATTTTTTAAGGGATGAATTGATCAACTCATCATGATAAGGCAGCTTAAAGCTATAGGTAGAGCTATTTCAAAAGTAAATTTAGAATTTGCCGAATAAAGTATTATTAAAAGCTATTATATTTTATCTTATACTAATAGTTTGAGGATTTTTGCTTTAATATTCTTTGTTGTTAACTTTGTAGCACTTGCATTAAAAGTGTTATGAGTGCATGAGGGCAACAAAGGCTACCGTAGAATTGTGTTAGCTTAGGTTGAAATTGAGGAGACAATGTGATTAGATACATTGTATGATGCATGAGAATCTTTGTTCTTTCTTCAAGTTTTTAGATTTAGTGGAATATATTAGTAAAGACAACTGGATCTTTAACTATACATTAATGTTATATTTTGATTTTATCCTCTTCATTAAACTTTTGATTATATAAAAGAGTTAAGAACCAACTAGAAACTCAATTTTGGGCTATTATTCAATAAGAAATTAATAGTGTTGAGGAAACAGATTAATTTGATTCAAAAGTTTTCAAAATTCTTTAAAGTAACCCATTCAAGCCTCTCTTGGTTACTTATCCTTTGGGATTAACAACAACATTGATAGCCCAAGTAGAAAAATTAAGCAAAATGTTAAATGGATTAGCTTTGTTCAAGAAACATAGCTAACGTCTCTTCCAAGATATTCGTGGGGGTGCTTATGCCATCTGTGATTGTTAACAAACAATGAGTACCGACTTTAACAAGTAAGCTAAGTATTTTGGTAATAATCTTTGCACACAAAACAATCCTTATAGTCCAAGATGGATGAACCAATCAAATTTTCATGAGGAAGCCAAGGAAGCCAAAGTCATTAGAAGAATAATTTCTAGCAATCATGTCAGTAAGAACATAAGTCTAATTTAGAGGGGACATTGACCAAATTTATTCAACTGTTAGAAGCACAATTCCAAGTGATGGAGACATCTCTACTAAACCAATAACTTTGTTTAAGAAAATCCAGTTGGTCAACTTGCTAAGGTTGTTGTAGATTAACGTAGAGGTTCCCTTTGGAAACTCAAAACCTAATCCAAAGAAACAAGTTAATGCTATATCTATTACTGAGTGGGAAGAAAGCTCTAAGAGTGATAAAGAAGTGCTTCAATTAATGACTACATCAACTAAGGTTGAAATACCTCAAAAGGAGCAATTAGATATCTTTTTTAATTGACTAGAAAAATTGACATTGAAGGAACTTGATAGTTTGGAAAAGAAGATCAATGACGTAGTTGATTCCAAATCCTCTATTATTGATAATAAAAATAAAATCCGGATAGGTAAATTAAGCTTGAGCTAGAGGACCACTATAACTAACATTCAAAGTTTCAACTAATCAACTTAGAAAGTTCATTTTCTCTTTTAGCAAGGTTGATAATCATGTTATTAGTGCTATAAATTTGTTAGTTATATTTGTGGGAGATTGCTGTAACTTAGACATGTACTTGTAACTCAATAAAAGTAACAAATTTTTGGCAAGTCTTTGCTAGAGAACAAAAGAATCATCATAGATTGGCTCATTGAAATGCTTCCATCAAGGAACAAAATGTTTCCTTATGTCGACTCTTGGTTTGGCTTGAAAATCTACCATAACGGTCCAACCTATGCATGGATTTCATACTAGCTTATAAGTAGAATTTTGTACTAGCTTACCAATCTGCCCACGTATTTTACTTTATTTTAAGTTGTTTTATTTACTACTTTTCCATTATTGGTATGCACTTCTCATTCTTATATTGTATATGGATTATGATTGTGAGTTTTAACATCTCTCTATCTCAAGTTTTTATTAATTTAACAAAATTTATGCAAACAAACCACTTACACCAAATCATGTGTAATATCGATTTAATGTGGGTGTAGTTAATGTTATCTACAATTTGTAATATTTGTCATTGTTGCCATCCATGTCCAAACCCTAAATCCTTAAAGTAGCAAAACCTTAATTTTACTACCAAAATTAGGGATTTTACCATCCATTGGAACATCAATGTTGATGTTATATTGATTGTCCTTTTAGGTACATCATAATTTTATATCAAAGCGTAGTTTTGATGAGGGTTATGTTTCGTGGTTATATTTATCAAGTGTGGTGAAGGAGAAATACGATTGGTTGTTGTGTCTTTTTGTGTAGAATAGTTGTGTGTGTTTATTTGTGTTACTAGAATTGCTGCGTTTGAAGCAAAGTAACAACAATTGTTCATCAGACCCATAAATTGTTCCACAAAATTCCTAAGAGATCAAATATAGGTAGTAGGTGTTCAACATATTTTTAAAGAAGGTAAAACTCTAAGCCCTTGTTCTTGGTTCACCAATAAGGTGTTTGATGATTTGTTTGATTGAACTTAGTAGTTGTAGTTGTGAAACTAGTAGATTATTTATATTGATTAATTGAATTTTACCTTTGATTGTGGAGATCCAACATATTTGTGGATAAAGTGGGTACAACTACGATTTATTTGAACTCACAATTAGCAAATATTGTTGACATAGTCTTAAATATAGAAAACACCTTACTTCTTACTTCAATGCTCCGAGCGGACTAAAATTTATGGTAAAATTTGAATAAAGTCACCTCAAGTTGATTGGATTAATGTTGATAGGGGTTTTAGAGAGGGGCTACCATCAGTTGTCAATATGAATTACAGGAAAGTATATAGAATATGCAAACCATGTTGAGTAGGATACAACCTCAAGACAAAGTTGACATCCTTTATACATCCCTAGCATAAGGAGAAGACAAGGATACACTAATAATTGTTATTAACAATGTATAAAATATTGTGTAGAAAATTAACAATTTTTATTTCATTGAAAAATAGTTTAAACATTAAATGTTAATTTTTTTTTCACTTTCCTATTATATATAATTATTATTATCTATATTTATTCTTTAAAATAGGGTCCGATAAGATCTGTCGGGTTGATGAGTCCACATGTTAAGTTGGACTCGGCCCCTAAAGCAGGTCCAAAAGTAAATCTAACGTGATAAAGATGGAGTCATATCCCAATTTGGATCCACTGATTGGAGATGTCTAATCTACACTATACATCGATTTTAGTATATGAGTTGTCGGAGCATAACACCAAAGCGCCTTGTCACATTCATGCCATATTATTATCAAACTATAGCTCTCCCCTCATTGTGCCGATTTCAATTAAAGATAGAATTTATACAAGGTTTTCACAATTTCACGTGTTGAAATAAAACATCACCATTAGAGCTGGGCAAGTGGGTTAAATGGGCTAACCTGGCCCGTCCCATGCGGGCTGGTGGGTTAAACGGGCCAAAAAATTTTAACCCACTTTAATAAACGGCCAAAATTAATAACCCTAACCCAACCCACACGGGCTGGTGGGTTAAACGGGCCAGCCCACTAACTTATCCAAACGAAATTCCAAACTGTTGAGAAAAGATTCATTCGTAGTAAAACGAATAATAAATAAGTACCAATTAGATAATTTTTAATAAAATTATTATTGATATTTTACAAATAATTATATATCTAAGTCGTTCGTTTTGCTCCATGCATCAGAATTCGAGATAGGATTCCATTTTTTACTCAAATAGTCTGTAAATGAAAATCACATCTTTAAAACTATAACCAGAAAAATAAATCAAAGACCAATAAAAAAATTCAAACTACATGATAATGATCGAAGGAAGTGCTGAACTGATAATTCATATAATTTATATGGTACGCAATCAGCATCTTGAAGACATTCGAAATCAAAAGATTCGTATTGTCCTATCCACGTTAATGCATGATATTATTGTTTTTTAATCTTATAAGCATATGGCCATATATATATATATATATAGATTATTAAAATCTTATACTGTGGAATTGAGCTCGTCAGTAAATAGCTACTTCAATTTAATAAAAGGCCGTTCACACATAGACTTTACATCCGTGAAGTGCTCGGGTTAACTAATCTGAGGCGTTCACATCACATTTTGATCGGAATGAAAGTATAGGAATCACGTCAATAAACAAAGACTCCATAGAATGGGAATTCCATAGCCAACAGACACCAAATATATACACACACGGTTTGTATATCATGTTTCAACATTCAAAACTATATAATCAATGTAACGCAATAACGTGGATCAGCAAGCAAGCCAACAAAAGATATGTAGTCTGGGAGTTTCTTCCTTCCTTCTTGCTCCATGATGACAGAAAGATATCTGCAGAAATGAGTAAATGACAATGCTGAGTCAATCTCAAATAGGTGACATTAAATGACTCAATAGTAAAGAATTGTTACTTCCATGACAGTGATCCACATTTTATTACTCCATTAAGGTTTTCGATCAAATAACCCAGTGAAGCAATCAGAAAGCTATTACACAGGGAAAAGTGTCATGAAAATTGAAATGACAATAAATGATGATGCCCAATCACAAGTAACGTGAAACCAAGTGCATTTCCTGCCAAGTAATTAATAAGGATATAAAATCAGCCCCATCGTTATAAATTAAAAAGGAAAAAATCTTCCATGCAATTTACAAATTACAACATATATTCACATGCAACCAAAAAGTTATTAAATATATATTAATTATAATAAACATAAAATACATACATATATAAGAAAACGTTTTCCATAAAACAAACAAGAGCTAAGATGTCATAATGAAAAATAAGGAAACGAAAAAACATCCTGGTACCTTCAGAATTTGAGGAAACAGCAGGGCAAGAGAAGAGACAGACTTAAAAAAGAAGGAAAAGCAAAGCAAGAAGATGCAAAACAGAGGAACCCATTTCTGTTGTTTTCTTTCTTTATGGAGAGAGATTGATTTGAAGAAAAGTGTTTAATGGTTGCGGAATTCAGATGAAAAATTACCCACAGAATAAAATCAACGTATGCATCCACCAAAAACATTTCTTCCCCAAAAAACATGTCTTCCATCCATCAACCATCAATAACTACATTCGAATCCGCCCTTGACAATGCTACCTCAAGTCCTTTTGCACTTTCATCTACAAATCACCAAATACAAATAATGTAATTATATATTAGATGGAATTATTGAAAGGTAAACATTATAAATTAAGTACTTATAATATTAAAACAAGAAATTACCTTCCCATGCAAAGCCTTGTAACCAGTTACGTGTACATACTAAAGCTTCCACATTTTCAGGATGAAGAGAACTCCGGTACTTGGTAAGAATACGAGCACCAATACTAAACGCAGACTCAGATGCTACTGTAGTAATTGGAATACTAAGTATATCAGAAGCCATGATGCACAAATCTGGGTACCTTTGATGTTGAGTTTTCCAATATTCAAGCACATCCAACTCCGAATAGAAATTCATGTCCATTGCCGGTTCATCTAGGTAAAGATCTAAAGAAGATTTTCCAGTAGTCTCCACTTCAATTTGACAGTATTCCTACAATATTGAGGAAAAAAAAGAGAGTTATCAATTTTGATCATTTAATAAGAAACATTACAATAAAAGAGAAATGAAAAAAAAAAAGAGAGTAATTATTGAACTTACATCAAGAGTAGCAATATCTATCCCCAAACTCTTTCCAAGGACCCCAAGTACTTTACTTCTGTCTACAACTGCACCTCCAAGTCTTGGTTCAACTTGAGAAGATCCAGCTTGAGAGCTACTAGAACTTCCTTTACCTATCTTGCTCTTATCATAGTCCTCAAAGAGTTTGTATAATTTGCTCTTAATTTTAGCCAACTTCTCCCCAGAAGTAAGTGGATCAATCTTATTAAAGCAAAACTTCAAGAATGTGAACTTCATTCGAGGATCAAGGACAGCACCAAGTGCAAGAATAATGCTATATTCCCTCCAATACTTGTCAAATTTTCTTTCATTTTAATAGACATGTCCTTTAAAACCGAATCCTCACTCATTGTATTCTCATTCAATAAACACTCAATTCTCCACACTTGTAAAAAGTACAAGTTTGAAGTTGGGTAAGTTGAACCAGACATCAAATTGGTGATGGTGTAAAAAGGACTCAAAAACTTGCACAACTTATGTGCTCTTTCCCACTCCTCCTCTGATGGACAAAATCTATAATTTGAATCATTCAATTGAAAGCAGGAAAAAGCACGCTGATATTTTAGAGCACTATCAAGCATAAGATAAGTAGAATTCCATCTAGTAACCACATCTAAGCGTAGCCCAACACAAGTATCAACATTTCCAACTTGTTTAACACACTCCCAAAAATGTTTCATTCTACTATCTGACCCCTTGACATACTTCACACTCTCTCTTATCTTGTGTAATGCTGTGCTAGCTACTGTTAAGCCCTCCTTGACAATCAAATTAAGTATATGAGCACAACATCTAATATGGAAAAATTCACCATCACACAATAAAGTCCCATGTAATTTAAGCTGATCTTTCAGAAACTCTTGCATACGGTCATTAGCAGATGCATTATCCAAAGTAAGAGAGAATACCTTTTTATCTATACCCCAATCTTTCAAAAAGTCAAATATTTTCTTTGATAATTCAAAGCCTGAGTGAGGAGGGGGCATATAACAAAAAGAAAGAATTTTATTGTTAAGCTTCCATTTACCATCCACAAAATGAGCAGTTAAGCACATATAACCCTCCCCAGTGCAAGCAGTCCATAGATCAGAAGTCAAACAAACTCTACCAGGAATTCTCTCCAAGACATTCTTCAATTTATTCTTTTCTGCTAAGTATAGTTTCATAACATCAGATGCAACTGTTTTCCTAGATATGGGAACATACTCAGGATAGAAAACTTGTACAAATTCTGTAATCCTCCTATATTCAATAAATGAAAATGGCAGATCATGTTCAATGATTGCCATTGTCAAAACATCACGAGCATGTTTGTAATCCACTTTTCTAGACTTTAATTTTCCAGATTGATCAATGATCATATCACCTATATCTTGATACTTAGCGATCAAACGACACTTTTCTATATGTCGACTAGAGTTGATGTCCCATATTTAGAACCACCCATAACATACTCTTTTCCACATCCATTGCACTTTGCTCTTTCTTTACCATCCTTTCCTATGCCTATCTTTGTAAATGATTGCCAAACATGAGAAGTATTTTGTCTAGGTCTCTTACCTTTACAATCATCGTCATCCAAATCAATAGATGATCTTGTACTTGTTTTGGATGGCATGGTAATATCAACCTCACAAGCTTCTAAGTCATCACTTGATTGACACGCCGGTTAGTAGTGTCGTTGCTCATAATATTATCCATACTGCAAATAATGAAATAAACCATAAAAGTAAGAACAAACGATATAACAAATTAACAATAGTATGTTAAAAACAAGGAGGAAATCAGTAATCACAACCAACTCTTTTTTCCCTTATATTTTATTTTGAATTATTTTATTTAAATTAAATATATTTATCTATACCATTTATTTAAATTAATTATTTCTATAACTCAAACACTGTCACATGTTAACTATAAATGGAAATTGTTAATAAAAATTATAACTTGTAAATCTTTGAAATCATTGATGACTCAAATAAAAAAAAAAGTATTAGGACTCAAATAGAAAAATAAATAAAGATTAAGGATTAAAACCGTACTTTTCCATTTATTTGGAATTCAAGCTATGATCTATAGACCTAAATATATACATATATTTTTTTGGGTATTACCAACAAAACTCATAATCATAAATCTATTCTGCCTTCAAATTGTCCTTTCTCGATTTGTAGATCTAGACAAAGAAATACAATTAGATCTGCATATATTTTATTTCAAGCAACATATATCAAGTGGGCATTAAATTTTCGTGAAGTATAAAAAGCAATCTTTACACTTAAAAAAAAAAAAAAACTATCCTAACACATGCTTGCTGGCATTCATATGCATAAGGGTTAAGGGATTGCATCAGCTAGGCACGTGAATTGATTAAAACTCCTTTTCAGCTTGAGTACCCCATTTACAAAGTAATGCAACAATTACATTACCTGTCTTCTACTATGTCAAGAACAGAATTATAACTGATTGCATCAGCTAGGCACGTGAATTGATTAAACACATATTCTACAGTTAAAACATTAATGCAGCAAGCCTCTGTCCTCAAGATAAAGAATGCTAAACCAGCGAAAAAAGAACTCCTGATACCCAGCTTATGAGTAGTGACATTATGGCTCATTAACCAGCCTATAATATCAGAAAATGGCATTAAGTTCTGTATGCTTATAACCCACATTATAAATATTCATTGTCACAGACACAGACCAATAGAATCCTTATGTCTCAACCTGCACCAACTGGCACTTCCAACCACCCTTGTTCCTTATCAAGAGCTATCAATAATGTTAGAAGGGAATAAAGGGATCGGTAGTCCAGGAATTAAGTCAATGCACAATATAAATAAGTAGAGTTGCACGGGCAATAATTAAGAATTAAGCTTTTGGGTTCATAACAAAGGTTTATCAAACAAATCATCACCTTTGAAGGACAAAAGACGTCACTGTCAACAATTACCACAACCACTACCAGCAAAGAAACCGAAGAAAGATGCAACACCTACATTATAAAAGGGTGCAGATCAATTAATCAATGGCAGAAAAGGCCAAGCATTTCCTAGAGCCGCAATAGCCTAACATCATATAGCAAGTTCACCCGACGTCCTACCATCAAAACTCACCAAATGAGCCTATACGGTTTCAACACTACTAACATAAATCAGCATTACGACTCTTGGACACAGAACTTATGTATTGAAGCAGCATCAAAATACAAAAGACCTTAATATTCGAAATTTTCGGCTCCATAACGAGTGATCTTACGGACACCGTTTACAAATGCTTAATTTCTTCATTCCACCAGCCGCAAGGCTGAATCACCATTATTTGAACAGATCGTGATACAACAAAAGGTTAAGATCTCAAAAATAATCCAAAACCCTAAACCTTTGATTTTTTTTTTTTTATCCTTGTTCTCCCCCCACCTTGTAACCAACACATTTCTCATAGAAAATTACGAGATCTACCAATTCGTGCTATTATGTCCTAATCCAGTCTGTATCTCATTCCGTAACGAATTTTAGATCGAATCGAGAGCGGAATTTACATCAGATCTAAGAGATCAAACTATCGAAACATCAAATTCAAGCCAAATTCATTAAATAAACCATATAACAACCAATACAGCATAAAATGCAGAGACATCCCAAAATCCCCTACCAAAACCCTAGCCCCTACCCCCCATTTCAATTCCCAAAATCGGACCCAGATAACCCAAATTTCGACAACACCAGCCTCCACTAATTCTGAGTCATTCATATAATCATATGCATGAAATATTCAAAGCATTAATCTTAGAAAAAATCAGGGAAGTGAAAGTGAAACACATACACGTGATACGACATGCGAGGAGGAGAGGAGGAGGACTGAGGAAGTGCGTGACTTCTGTCTGTGGCCGATGCGAATTCGCGATACATGCGATGCGACGAGGACGCCGACGAGGAGAGAGGAGGACTGAGGAGTGAGAGTGAGGAATCTGGATCTGGAATCTGATTCTAGTTTTGGTCCTTTTGGAAGTGTGGTCTACTGGTCTCGAGTCTGGACGTCTCGTGGAGTCGTGGTCGTCTGTCTCTCTAGCCTCTAGGTTTCAATTTCTTTTTTTTTTGACCGAATCTAGGTTTAAATTTCAACTTTCAAATTTAAGTTGAAAACAATGAAAAGTTAAAAAAAAAAAAAAAAGCGGCCAACCGGCCCGTTGCGGGTTAACCTGCTTTAACCCGTGGTTAAACGGGCTGGGTTTTTTTAGCCCGCTTTTAAACGGGTTGAAAAAAATCAACCCTAACCCACTTTTAAAGTGGTTAAACGGGTTGGCCCCGGGCCACAGCCCACTTGCCCACTCTAATCACCATGGAGGGACCATCGTGAACCTTAAACCGGAAATATCATAGGTTGAAATACGACGTTTTCTTATGGTTGCATGTCAAATAATTAATCGTAAGTAAATTGCTCGTCGAAAAAAAAAAAAAAAAGATAGTGACGTTAGATAACCACGTTGATCACGTGGATCTGAGATGGTTATTGAAGCATTTAATTAGAAAAACTCGCTGAAATCTGTAAGGTTAATAGATCTTGAAAGAACCCTTTCTATAACTAACTTAGATTGCATAACTAGCTATTAGCCATTGGGTGTTACTGTTACCTTAAAGCTTGTGCATTATAAATTTTATAATTTAGGTTTCAAGACACAATGTTGTATTTGAAACTTAGTGCATGATCGCTCTAGGGAAGGAAGAGTTATATTTTCTTAATTCATCTCAAAATAATTAATGAAAACTTGTACACTCTCTATATACGCGTGCTATACTCAAAAGGGCTAAAAAAAAAATCAAGCATTTCTGATGCTTTCCTTTTGCTAAAATGTGTTATAAAGTTGGGAAAATATAAAATTTAATTTTTCCCATTTTAATTTTAACTATTACAATAGGAAAAGAGAAATTTGGTATTTCTCCTTCATAAACAAAAAAAAAAAAAATAATAATAATAATAACAATACCATTAGATTATAACCTCATCCACTTATTTTTTTTCCTTTGATAAGTGTGTCAAAATACTCAAAACAGAATTCATGCCTTTTTAATGTATCGATGTTATTTGCAAAAACAAAATGGCATCTCTCTCTTTTTTCTTTTTTCTTTTGTTTTTTTTTTTTTTAATATTTGAAGAGTTTCAATAGGTACCTGTAAGTGCTTATTAATATAAATCTGCACCAATTCAAGCCGAGCACCATATTGTCCTCATTTGGATCAATACTATCATATCTGAATTATTTCTAAAATATATAAGTAAATTCAGTAAATATTTAAGTAATTTAGCTAACAAAAATTAGTCAACCTACTTAAAGGTCATTAAAGACTAACAATTCATTGGGTTGTGCTATAGGATCTTAGATCATTGATCTGTTGAATGATCTATTTTTTTATCTATATCTATAACTATATTAAAATGATATGTATAAATATGTTTGATTCACATCTATATTTTATCTATATTTAATCCATTTATTTTTAATAAGAACTGTTAATTACTTTTTTATCCATATATATATTTATTGATAAATAATTTATTAAAAAATTAAAAAAATATTTTTATTTGTCATTTGCCAACAAACAAACAAACAAAACCCACGATTAGACAATAGTTGGTAAATAAAGTTAGTTTTTTTTTTTTTAGACACAAAAGTCTTATAATTTATTTGTATAAACATTCTTCTCTCATGGGATTAAATAGGATTGACTTCCTTTGCTCTACCCTGATATATAGTTCGCGAAAAAATATTTTATTAGCCAGAATGGAATTACACAATATTGTGATTATTGGACAAACAACTGCAATATTCAACTATTTATTCTTTTTTCTATTGAGTAGAAAATTTCCAAGTTTTTAAGAGTACCAAATAATTTTAAAGCAGTTTAATGAAACTATTTCTCTTGTTTTTTTTCTATTTAAATTTTAATACATGTACCTATAACATGGAATACGAAATGATTGCTTTACTTTCTTCTACAGTGTATCGAGGACATTATACCACCTACTCAACCATATCACTTTAATAGGATAATAATGATTTTGCAAGTTGAAGTTGGACTGTCTCCCTCCCATTTCTTCCCATTACTGTTAAAAAAAAAAAAATTGATATACATGATGGGAAACGATTTTAGGAAAGTCCAAGAGGTGCTTGGCTTGTATGAGAATAAGACTGCCATTTGTCATGTTACTACTAAAATCTAGAGAAGATAATTGGTCCCTCTGCTTATCGAACACGTTCGGAACAACATCAAAATTCAGTTCAGTATCAAGATCTTATTATAAAAAAAGTCATAAAAAAAAGAAATTGACAATGGTTTTTTTTATAAAATCATTAAAATATCTTCTATATTCATTTTAACCAATGACCATACAATATAATCTTAATCCTACTCCATATCAGTTAAATAGAAATAATTACAATAATAGAAGGTGGTGGAGGGCTAGCTATGTTGATAACGTTAATATATTCAGGATCAGGTTTAGGGGCAAGCCAATGGGCAATGCCCCCCGCCCCCTCAAGCTCGGTAAAAATTAAGTTTGTTTTTTATAATGATTTAAAAAATTATATATATATTGTAACGAGTATATATAACGTAAGGATAAGGATAGTTTAATGGTTAAGTGTTTAATTTTACATTCATGGATTTAAATCCATGTACTTTTTAGTTTTTACTTTTTTAACATACATTTATTATAGTAATGACTCTTATGTTCTCTCCCCCCTCTTTTTGTTTCCTTTTAGCTTTTTTTTTTTTCACAATAACTTATAATGTTAATTTTTTATCATAAAATATACCTAACTAAATAAATTCTTGAATAATTATTTTTATTCAAAATATATCATAAATTGTAATTACATTATCCGTATTATAATCAAGTTTTATTGCACTCCATTTAAATAATTTTATTTAATAACTTTTTTATAGTAAATGTTATTAAAATGTAGATACTTGTTGAATAGATCCTATCTAGATATATTTTATGATCTATTTGTGCTAAAAATAATCATATTACATCTTAATTATATAATTTGATTTAGTAACTTTTTTTCTAAATGTTAAGAAATGAATATAAATTCTTGAATATATATTCTATCTTTTATGAATTATTTTTATTAAAAACAAAACTTATATAGATATTAACTCTATATTTTTATTAATAATTAATTTATAAGTGACATATATACCATCTCTTATCAAATACTCTTAATTATTGTTTAAATGGTTTTTCTTATAAATTTAAAAACATCACAGTTAAATCATTGATGAAATAAAATGTAATAGCCAATAAATATAAATAAATAATTTTAAGATTAATTTAATTAAGGTCGGCCTAGAGCCGTACTATGTCCTCTCTTAAATATATTCATTTTTGAAACAAAACTAGTGGCATAAAAATATATTATAAATCAAGGAAATTGTATGGTCCATCATTAACTTGATGGAACCAATCAGTGGATTAATTGATGGTCCAAATCGTTACCTAACCATGATTACACATTAAAATAATTAATATTTTAATTGATGTATTTATTTTAATAATTAGATAATTTATTGTAGTGTATGGTCGATGAGAACTTGGAAGCTTCCTATAAATTATGCCCCATCACCACTTTTTATTATCATCTCTTATTTATTGATTTATTCCCTCAAATTTTTTATTGTGAAAATTTTCATATTGTAAAAAGCATGGGTAAATTACACTGGAAGATCCAACGTTTTGAAAAGTGCTATATAAGTTTTAATTAAATATTTCTCTCATTGATATATGTTAATGATGACCTTAGAAGAAGTGTTTTCTGAGTTTTAATTAAATATCTCTCATTCTACTACCAATTCTCAAACATTAGAACCTTTTTTAAAACCATTAAAAAGTTTGGATCTCAATTAACTCAGTTATCCAAACCTTGGGACCTCTTGAATTTTTCGAAACATAAAAACATCAAATAAATTTACCCTAAATATTAATATCTTCCAGTGTATTCTACCTTAAATGGCACAAATGTAATTTGTACTCTTAGGGCAAGCTCATTCATCTTATATAAAGCACTAATATTTCTGAATCTCTTAAAAAAAAAAAAAAAACTCTCGTTTTCCCGATTATCCTTTTTCTGTGATTTTGAAAAGATATCTCATCCAAATAACTTTTTTGGAACTAAAATAAATTAGATAATTTTTAGGTTCCGATAAAACATCTATATCAAATACAAAATCGATAAATATAATATAAAAAGAAATATATGTACCTGTTTTATTAAATTAATGACATCACTTTCTTGTAGCATTTTTACTTTTATTTTTATACAAGTAAATATTAATACTTCAACTTTATCAATTTACAATTCAAGTAGTTAATATAAAAATTGATAAATTTTAAATAATAAATTGATGCTTTTACAATTTAACAATTAATAAAATTCAGAACAAAAATTACATCAACCATTTATATATCTATTACGTATTAATCAATCTATAAAACTATAATCCATAGTTGGTTCTCTCTCCCTTTTCTTTCTTTCTTCTTTTTTTTTTTTTTTTTTTTTCTTTTCTAACCCACTTTTCACACACACGCTCCCCTTTTAATTTCTGTCTTCATCTATATGCCAAAAGTTCCGTGGAAAATAAACAGTGACTTCCAATATCGGCTTTCCGGGATCAAAAGTTACCATACCTTCCAATATCAGAAAAGAAATTGATGTGTAACAATGAGTTTTCCCGGGCTAGCAATTCTGAGCTATTGTGTTGTGCTTTTATTTCGTATTTAAATGAATCAAATTTAAAAAAATTCTCAATTAGTAATATAATTCGTTTATACATTGTATATGAAAAGCTAAACTCATAACCCATCTATTCATTAAGTAGGTTTTATGTTTGGATAGAACCTCTCTATTGATTAAAAAAAATTATAAATAAATCTACAAAATTCTTATATATGTAATGGGAAACCAAGCACAGAATTGATAATTAAAAATATAACACCGACAACGTATTAAATAAAAGTGAGAAAATCGAAAAGATTGTAATATTTGTTTGTCTTTAAAAAATATGTTTCCAACTAGTAAAATATTATTGGAATCTTTAATATTTTGAAAGGGGCAAAAAAGGAACAAAAATTCATTCATTTTTTTTCACGCCTTTTTCCATTGCCCTCGTTTGAGTCTCGTCAGCGGAGGCTTTATCTTAATACTTAATAGCACGCGAGAAAACAATATTGATGTGGCACGTGAAAACTTGCTTTATTAGAAAAGAAGAATGTCCGGATTAACGAAGATTATTACGGAATACTTCCTTAAAAAATAAAAATTAAAATTAACATAAGATAATTGTGTACTTGAATTTGCTGGTAGGTCATGTTCAACAATCGGCAACAGAAAGAAGAACTTGTGGAGGCTTTAGTCATCCCAGACAAGAAATTTCAAATTTCTTGCTTTTCCCAGGTATTACTAAATTAATTCTGACTTTTATTTATTTATAATATAATAATTTCAAACAGTACATTAAGTTTTTTTTTTTTTTTTTTACCTCTGGTTAATTTAGAAAATTATACCATAAAGCTTTTCATGACTAAGAGGAGATTATATCTATAATAACTGAAATATTATATGCTAAACAATAGAAATTAAATTTTCTTATTTACTCGTCATTTCTCTTTGGTACAGAAATGAGAAATTAAATGTTCTGTGTTTATGGCCATAACTACTATGCAAATTGTCAGTCATTTATAACGGTCGCTTTCATGCCTCTCATCTTATTAGGTTTCTTTTTTTGTTTTTTTTGGGCCAGATCTTATTAGTTGTTCATTTATTTATTTCGTAGAGGGTGTATCTTTTTATGGAGAAAGACCGACAAGATCTTTAATATGGATGTTGCCAACTCCTTCTCTTTGAAAGAGTATGTTAGGTTTACTTATTTTATTTGCATGAACCGTGCAATAATACATTTTTCTGTCATTAATAACAAGACACATATATTATCATGTCTATTGACCATTAAAACCTGTCGACAAGGATGATGGGACACTTAGCTTCTATTATTTCTTATAATTGAATAAATTTCCTAATACATTACAAATTAATGATAATTGAATATAATAATCATCAAGTATCTCCAATAAAACAAAATCAATTAAATAACTCAATATCATAAAGCTTCATAAAATGAACCAAGTTTTCAAAATTATAAACTTGAATCAACTAAGTCTTGATTAAATGAAGCTCTGGAAATCATTAGCATAGCTCTTATCTCTTGTTTCCTTACCCTTACCGCATAAGATATCTAAGGGTAACCATAAGATGAACTCAAGTCAAGTTCCCTTGTAGCACTACTATTTTAGCTTCCACTTTCTCCTCAAAATGGAGACATTGTGCATCTTTGCAAAGTTTGATGGTATAACAATCCTATAAGCTATTTTGTGAAAGTCCATTCCCCTAACATCGCAAATGATTGAATGCAGCTTGAAGTTCGCCTTCATTTAAACTTTACTATCATGAGTGAAATATTTAGAAACACGAGATCTTATACCTTAAATTAAAAAGTTGTCTTCTCTTATTAGTGTAATCTTTCTAGGATTATGAGCCATTAGTCGAATTCACCTACTATTTCCTAGACAATTTTTGCTCTTTTTATTTTTATTTATTTATTTATTTTTTGCTCACCAGAGTCGCACCAATGTAGAGAAGACATACATTTTTAACTAGAAAAGAGTTTGATATGGTGTCATTTGGATAATAGGTAAGTTGCTGAAAAGAAATCTTCTAATAGTGGCAACTGGTCCGCCAAGTTATCATTGGAATCCATAGCACAACCTTTAAGCAAGCATTTCAAAAATCTGAATATTCTTCCAACTATCCTCATATCTTTATCAAAGACTGTTAACACAACACAAAATAACTTGACTGTCTACATAATGTTTGAATTGGTAAATGTGATGACATATAACTAAATAAAAAAAAAAATTATAATCTTTCATGCACTTATCTAACTCATGAGATTTATATTAGAAATTGTAACTATTTTTATTATAAGGACACTAGTATTGGATATTGAAGTATATTCATCAGTTAAAAGTACAATTTTAACTTTCTTATAAATAGTACTTTCAATAATTCATCTATATTATATCATTTTTTTTTTCATTGAATGAGAGAAAATTGGGAGAAAAAGCGCCACTCAAGTACATAGAGAGGTCTAAACAGTAAACACCTTGTCCTGCTAGAACGACCGTTAGCTTATAGTCAACAATTAAACTAAATCCGGTACTCTATGTTTAGTGATAAATCTAAAACGTAAAATATTCCATAATTTAAAGAATTTAATTATAGCTCCCCCATCTATCAATTTATGTACTCAAATAGATATTTTTTTTACACTAATGTTGTAATATTATTATTTAAAGTTTGATTGTTTTACTTTTAATTTACATAATTTTATTATTTATAATGCATGCCAGATTTAAAAAATAGAAAAAATTAATTACGTAAATGGTTCAAATGTTAAGTTTTTTTAAGCAATAGATATGCTCATTGAGAGTGCTTAACTAGCTTTTTCGCTTTTTGTATGTAAATGATAGTGTCTTAATATTTCTAATAGATTTTAAACCGGAAAAGGCAAACTCATTAATGGGATCTTATTTCATTTAAGCAAATGTTTAATATATATATATATATATATTCAAAATAATTACGTAAATTATATATGATATCATTTACACGTCTCTAAAATTAGAAACCAATATATGTTGCTTACAATAAAATGGCCTATGGTATAATAGTACAAGAAAAAAGGCACTAGATTGCGTGTAAGACATAAAATTGATAAGTCAATCTTTTGAAATATCTACACTAAATCTAGAATGATTAGGTAATCCTATATCTTATTTAATTGGATTGGATTTTAATAAGCATTAAGCGTCATAGGGTGAGATACAGATACAAATTTTTGAAATCTACCTTTTATAGTATAGGGTATAGCTTTGAGGTATTCAAATCCTATACCTACCTTGAAACTTATATTCTAATATATATATATATATATATATATATATAAGTATGAGTTATAGGGTATTATAAACCCATCCTATAAAAGTTATAAAATAAAATTAGTAAAAAATTAAAATATAATATTCAATTTTTTATTTTGTAATTACTTTTTTTTTGGGAAAAGGAAAATAATATTGACTTTTTAAAAAATAATTACAAAAATACCATTAAGATAAAAATAATCCCAAAAATAGGCAACTTAACCTCGTCTCTTAAAGAGACGAGTTATTAGTGGCCGATCTTGTCTCTTCAAGAGAAGAGATTAGTGTATTTGCACCGACCTCGTCTCTTGAAGAGACGATCTTGAATCTGTCATCTTCAACCTCGTCTCTTCAAGAGACGAGGTCCGTGCAAAATACATTGATCTCGTCTCTTGAAGAGATGAGGTCGATCACTTATGATCTCGTCTGTTCAAGAGAGGAGATCAAGTTACCTATTGCTGGGTTTTTTTTTTTTATCTGGTACATTTGTATAATTCTTTTTAAAAAATAGGTATTTTTTTCCTTAATCCCCTTTTTTTCAAGCTTATAATTTATAGACTACCATCTACAAATTTTTATTTTGGGAAAAACTTGTTCTATTTTACTTTGGAATAGCTCCTTATTTTTATTTTTGAAGAATTTTTATTGTGTGCACTTAAACATCTAAGTTATAATAGAAGCGTTTGTTCATCTCTTGAGGTTAATTTATGTAGAGGTACATAAATTAATTTTAGAACTTGTTGTAGGTTTCATAATTTTGTTTAATATCACATAAATAGATTCTACAAGTGTTCATGACATGTTTCAATTTTCACACATAAACACATTCTCCATATTGCAAAACTTGTCATATCAAGAAATTGCTTTTTAAATTACTTTCCATAGATTATTTATTGTAAATATATAAAAAATAAGGATATTTATATATTACTTGAAACTGCATATATTATTCTAAACTTAAAATTTAATAATAAAAAAAGATCATAAATTTCATAGGATACCTCATACCCTATAGATTTATAGGGTATAATATAAGGTAAGGTATGAGTAAGTTTTATATCCCATCGATCATGTACCAACTCATCCTAACTAGAAACTTTTCTCTTTTTTTTTTTCTTTTTTAATATCAATGAAAAATTTCAATTGGAGAAAGGAATTGTGCATTGAAGAAGAAACCTGCCATGTTTGTAAAGATGACAAGCTGGATGAGTCTGGGGAAGGAGGGAAGGTGACAAGTCCCTCTACCCTCCAAGGTTAAAAAAAAAATTTAAAGAAAAAATTTATAATAAATCTTAAACATAGTTTCCTGATTGATAATACTAATTCAAAATGGTTAATAACAATGTTTGCAAAAGTTTTTCAAAATTAAAAGACTAACAAATCAAGGGGAATCATATGTTCGAAGCTAATTTGATTTTTATCCATTTTCTGACAGAGCAATATAAATAGGAGCATGGCCTCAAAGTTAAAGACAATAAAAAAAGATGTAATAACACGTGAGAAAACTCTAAAAAATCATTTTGAAGGGATGGATTGATTAATTCATCTAGATAAGGTACTTCAAATCTATATCTATAGATAATTTTAGAATTTGTTGAATAGACCATTTTCAAAAGTTATTATATTTTGTCTTATACTAATAGTTTAAGGTTTTTTACATTTTTAGTCTTTGTTTTTCGCTTTATAGCACTTGTATTAAAAGTGTTGTGAGTGTATGAGGGTAGGAAAGGCTACTATAGAATTGTGTTAGCTTAGGTAAAAATTGAGGAGATTGTGTGGTTAGTTACATTGTATGATGTACAAGAATCTTTCTCTCAATTTCTTTGTAATTTTTTGTAAATTTATGTTATAATCTCATTTTATCCTCTAAATTAAGCTTTTAATTAGTTAAACGAGTTACGAACGAATTGAAAACTCAAACTTAGGATATAATTTAATAAGAAATTAAGAATGTTGATGAAGTATTTTTAACTTGATTTGTAATTTTTCAAAATTCTTTAAATTTATCAATTCAAGCCCCTCTTTGTCACTTATCCTTTAGAATTAACAACATTGACAACAAAGTGAAAATGTTAAGCAAAAAGTTAAATGGATTGAATATGCTCAAGTAACACAACTAAATTCTCTTTTGAGATGATTTCTAGGATGCTCATGCCATCCATGAGCGTTGACAAGCAAGGAGAATCAACTCTCACGAGTAAGTTAACTACTTTGGTAATAATCTTCGTTCTTATAACAATCCTTATAATCCAAGATGGAGGAATTTCCCAAAAATGTCATGGGAGTCCAGAACATCAGATAAGCAATTTCTAGCAATAACATCAGTAAGAACAGAAGTCTAATTTGGAGGAGACATTAACCAAATTTATTCAACCTTTAAAAGCACAATTCCAAGCAATAGAGACATATCTCCAAAACCAAGAACATTGTTGCTCAATTCGAAGAATCTAGTTGGTTATCTTTCTAATGTTATTGTAGAATGATCATAAGGGTCACTTCTGGGAAACACAATGCCTAATCCAAAGAAATTGGTTAATGCTATATCTGTTACTTAGTGGGAAGGAAGCTCTAAAGTGATAAAGAAGTGCTTCATTTAGTGATCACATCAACTAAGGTTGCAACACCTCAAATGCAACAATAGGAAATCTTTTTTGAGAGGTTGGAAAAATTAATGCTAAAAGGATTTGATAGGTTAGAAAAGAAGATCAATGATGTAGTTGATTCCAAATCCTTCACTATTAATAATAGGAATCAAATCCTAGGCTCGGAAAATTAAGCTTGAGCCAAAGAACTGTTACACCTGACATTTAGAGTTTCAACTAGCCAACTCAAACCAAGCAAGCTGAAGTTTATTTTCTCTTTTAACAAGCATGATAACAATGTTATTTGTGGTGTAAATCTGTTGAATACGTTTGTAAGGGATTGCTTTGGCTTAAGTAGGAAGGTAAATACTTGTAATACGATAGGAGGAGTAATAAAATTTAGGCGAGTCTTAGCTAGATAGCATACTAACCATCATAGACTGGCTCACTGGCATGCTTTAATAAGGAAACAAAATGTTCCCCCACATTGGCTCTAGTTTGGCTTGTAGTTTATTGGTCCCTTATAAGGGTTTAAGCTATGCATGCATTTCGTACTAGCTTGCAAATAGAATTTCAAATATGCTCGCCAATATGTTCAAATGTTTTACTTTATTTTAAATTGTTTTATTTATTTTTTCTCCATTCACTGAGTTTAGTACAAATACCTTTGTGTAATATACAATTATCAGTCTTTTATCGTTAATGAATTATCATTGTGAGTTTGAACAATCCTTTATCTCAAGTTCTTATTAATTTAATAAAAAATTGTGGCAAACAAACACTTATACATGCGCCAAATCATGTGTCATATTGATTTAGTATGGATGTAGTTTGGGTTAACTATGGTTTCTAATATTCGTCATTAATGTTATCCATATCCAAACCCTAAATTTGTAAAGCATCCAAACCCTCATTTGACTACCAAAATTAAGGATTTTACTATCAAGCAAACCATCAATTCATTGATGTCTAATGATTATCCTCCTTGGTACATCATAATTTGATATTAGAGCATGGTTCTAACAAAGGTTGTAGAGCATGGTTCTAACAAAGGTTGTATAGCATGGTGATGTGTATGAAGTGTAGTGTGAAGAAGAAGTACGATTTGTTGTTTTAGATGTTTTTGTGGCATAGTTGTGAGTTGTAAAATTGTGTGTGTTGTATTTGTTGTTGGAATTGTGTTTAAAGCAAAGTAACAACAATTGTTTGTCGAACCCATAAAGTATTCCAAGAAATTTCTAAGAGATGTAATAGGTGTTCAACATACTTTTAAAAAAGGGAAAACTCTAAGCTGTCGTTCTTGGGTCATCAATAAGGCATTTGATGATTTGTTTGATTAACTTAGTGATTGTAGTTGTGAATCTAGTAAATTATTTATACTGCTTAATTGAATTTTACCTTTAATTGTGGATATCCAACATGTTTGAGAGGCGTGGGTACAACTATTATTTTTTTGAACTCACAATTAGCAAATATTGTTGAGATGGTCTTAGATATGCACAAAACCTTACTTCAATCCTCAAAATTAACTAAAGTTTATGGTAAAATTTGTAAGAAGGCACCTCAAGTTGATGGATTTAATGTTGATAAGGTATTTAGAGAGGATCTACATAGCATTGGTTCTTAATATTAATTAGAGAAAAGTATACAAAATATGTAAACCATGTTGAGTAGTTTATGACCTCAAACATAGGGTAATATTGACAAATTTAATAACCATCATACCCATCAAACGCAAGGAAAGAAGGAGATATTATAATTGTTGAATCTAAAAATTAAGACAATATTTATCCTTTGGAATTGTATGAAAAAAAAAAATGAAATAAGTGTATCATACAATTCCAAAGGCATTCCAATTATGCTCACAACCAAAAGAACTACAAGTTAAGTTCGATACACGAATAACATACTTTAGTAGTTATGGGCATTCATCTTGATACGAATCTCACCATTTTGCTAATTTTTTTTTTTTTTTTTTTGCCTCTTGCTAACCTTACAAGTTCAATATCAAATAGTCCTTTATCATCTTGAAAATTTTCAAATGATATATCAATTTTGGTCCTTGCACCTGGATTAGGGACTAAATGCTCTAGATTTCTATAAAGTTCAATTTTAATACCAGCATCAACTTTAAAAGTGGGCTTATGAGGGTATTGTGAGCTTAAATAGTAAGCCATAACTACATCAAATGAATATAATAATACCAATTATCAAATCAAACTTTTAAACAATTAATATATATATATACACACACACTTAGATAGATAAAGTTAATAAGTGCAAATATCACCTTTTCTTTACATTGTTGAAACTTGTTTTAATTTTCTTTTTAGCAAGTTCCTTTTTTGGATAAATAGAGCGCATGATTGCCTGTTCATCTAAATCCACCAATCTAAAACTCTTATCAAAGGAAACATAACTTAAGGCAAGTAATAACATTTTTCCAAAATCTACTATCTAATACTAGCTGTTGAATCCGCTTTCCATCTCGTGTGCTTAATTATTTACATGATTACCAATGATTAGAAGTAAACATGGTCATTAGTTCACTTTTGACTCACTAAGGCATCTTAAAGTTAAATAAGAAGTCATTAGCCGAGTTGCACTAGGCCTTAACTAGTCCATTTGTCTTGTATAGTGCCTTAATAGTGCGATAAGTACGATCCTAAAGTAAATATAAGTAGTGATTTGCCTCTCTTTTGCAATTGTCCCATGATGGATCTTCAATTTTTTCATAACTTCCTCCGGAATCAAATCACTACAATTATGTCGTATAAGATGTCCAATATAAACATTTTCTTTTTCTCCATAACCCGACTCCCGCTAAATTATAATTTGCAACATTATCTATGATCGCTTATACAAAATTCTCTTCTCTAATCTTCTTCAAAATAATATCTAACATAACAAAAACTTTATCAATTGTCTTGGAGATATCAAAAGTATCAATGGATGATAAGAAGACCGTTCCTTTAAGGTGATTTACAAAGAAATTGCATATGGATACTATCATTCCATGCATATGATATAATCGAGCAACTATGTTTTTATTTTTTCCATTTAGCATTATAATCCTCGAGTAATTCTATTGTTTGAGCTACTTCTTTCTTCAAATATGTCTCACTTAGCTCATGATAGGAAGCAAGCTTAAGCCCAAGACCATATTAGCTAACTACGTTAAGTATCTTTGAAAATTCTAGGTTTTTTACACAATTAAATAGAATTGCACTAGTGTTAAAAAAAAAAAAAAGAGCAATTTATTTACAACAATCTTCTCTCATACTCTTTCTTCATTAATTGGTTAATGTTTCGGTGTCCACCCATGTTATAGGACTTTTCTTTTTCAGAAAGAAATCTATGACATTCTTTCTTTTTTCTTATAAGATAATTAGTTTACCACGTCATCCTCAGAATCTTTTAGATAGTTCTGTTGCTTTCACCAAAATTGATAAAATCTACTCTTTAACATCACCTAACACACTATGAATTTGCTTTCTCTTTCTTTTGGATAGTTCTACAGCTTTCACCAAATTTGATAAAATCTACTCTTTAACATCACCTAACACACTACGAATTTGCTTTCTCTTTCTTTTAGATAGTTCTACTGCTTTCACCAAATTTGATAAAATCTACTCTTTAACATCAGCCAACACACTTGTGCATGGCTCTACATCTTTACATGTACAAGCAAAGTGAATTTTGAATCTAAAAATTCCTCCACTAACAACTTCATTTCAATACTTATTTTTTACTTCTTTCACATTTTTATTAATATCAATTCCATGCTCCCAACTTGTATCAGAATCAATAGGTCGTTTCTTCTTTTAGAGCTATCCATCGGTGACTTAGAAGATGACATTTTTTTTTTTATATTCTAATGAACTCAACCACTACTCTTAAGGCCCTATAAAGACATAAAATGAACTTAGATTTTGGAAACCCTCTAACTTCAGCAAATATACACTAATACATACATTTTTTACTTTAGAAATAATTTTAAGATTCTTTTTACATCAAAAAACATCTAAAAATAGAACAGGATTATCAATGGGCAAATGCAACAATTAACAAAGACACTTTGCAGCTTCCACTTCAACTTCATTTTGCATTGTATACCATTTCTTAATAGACATATACATATGAATTATAAGGATAAAATGATTATAACAATGGAATTGTTGTTTATAAGAACATCTAAACAAGAACACACTCCAATTTTCACTTTTAAACCTTCATTTTGCATTTAATCCCATTTCTTTAGGGACATATGAATCACATGAATAGAACAAAATTAGTGCAATGTGGAAATTTGTTTTTTATAAGAATATCTCATGATTAAAAAAGAACACTTCTAGTTTTGACCTTTAATTTTAACTTCATTCTACATTTAATACCATTTCCTAGTGGTTCCTTCCATGTGAGCACATGAAACAAGACTGGAATCCCATTAAAGTAAAGTTATGGACATACCTACATATAACAAATCCCTATAGACATATATCATTAAGCTCAAATCTCATGCTCAAGTAACAAATATTTACTTGAATCACCAATATCGTAACAATCTACAATTTAACAATTCTCACTAGCTATAGGAGTGTAGAATAGGCACATTAGCACCACCTAGAAATTAAAAACAACAAAATAGAAAATTCAAATAGCCATATGATGCCTAGCACAAGCAAAGCTGGACTAAACACATTGCCCCCTAACTCCAATCATATTGCCTACTTAATTACATAGCCGTGTCCTCCATCACTTATAATAATGGTAATTTCATTCGATTACTCATTGTTTAAAAAACATAGAATCTTTGAATGTTTATATCAACAATTTGGACAGCTGCCTTGTGACACAGCAATGTTTACATCCACTTGAGATAACAAATGTTGGAAAATGGAAACAAAAATTAAAACTAAAATAACTCAACAATACCAATCAAAACCCAATGCCAATTTTCTTCTAATGAGAAAGAGAAGTAGAACTGAAAATCAATGGGCTCGTAAATCTTTTATATTAAGTGTAAAAGCATTATGGATATTCTTTTATTTTAAGTGTAAAAGCATTATGCATATTGTCCCAATTTAATTTCTATTACAATTTTTTTAGCCAATATGAATATGATTTTGTTCCATTTCATTAACTAAGGTAAATAAACAACATAAAGCATAAAAAAAAAAAAAATAGAATTCTTACAAAACATGATGCAACAAAACACAATGAAAAAAGTAATAGTTCTATAATTTGAGAAGGAAAATATGTGCATGGACTCTGGTTATTAAGTTCTCTCTTCATTGTTTTTTATGATTGTTGGTCCCAAAAAGATAACCGGGGGTGGGGGTGAAGGGGTGAATTGGTTTTCCAAAATAAAAATTTAATCTTTTCAAAAACTTAACAAAATTCACAAACTTAGTTAATCAAATTAAAATGGCTTTTTAAACTCACTTGAAAACAATAAACTTAATAAATAAAAGTTTATTTCACAATTCAGATGAAAATAAGTTGAAAAATGATCACTTGTCGTTAAACAAAAACAGGAGTGAAACTTCCAGTTTTACTCTCTGATTTAGTCTCTGATTAGAAAACGAACTTCCAATTACTCTCTGATTTAGTCTTTGAGTATAAAATGCAGCAAAACCAAACAATTAAATATGCACGAAATTTAAAGAGATAAGAGAGAAGAGAGTGCAAAGTGGATTTATAGAAGTTCCGCCTCGAGCGTCGATCCTCTCTTCCAGTACGAGGCCGGGGACTCGGTATTCTATATCGATATATTCCACTATCCAATCAAGAAATGAGAGTACAAGATTGTTCAACTACAATGAACTTCAATCACTCTGCTCAGCCTATCTAGCTTTACTCAAGTTATTTACTGATCTACAGAGAAAGAATGTCACTCTCACTCATTTTACAATCTCTCACAAGAAACTAAAGCAATGAGGACCAAAGAAATAAAGATTTCCTTTCGGTTTAGTACAATGAAGACAATATAGAATAGCAATATTTAGCTTAATAAAATTCGCAGATTTCTATGCTTGTTCTTTTTCACTTGAATGATGTATTTGAATCTAATTTGTTATATATATTTTCCATTCCCAACGGTTAGGAAAATATAAACTTTGTTCCTGATATTTCTCCTTCATAACGTCTGCTTCCTTTGGATAAGATAAGTAATTGAATGTTGAAGATGATCTTGTTCCTATTTTTGTGTGCCTGTTGGAGATATTAATCTTGCTGTGAATGGCTCTCAAATTTAAACTTTATCAATTCAAATCGTCCTTTAAAAATAACTATTAGAATTCCAATAGGAAAAAATATCACTGTTCATCTTCTTCTTCAAATTCAAAAAATTTCAGCTTGTAAAGATAAACTTGATTATTTGATGAGATAAAAAGACTTGATCGTTTATCATTATCTTGCTGGATAAGACTTGATATTTGAACATTATTGGCGATATCTTATGATAAATGTCCCCTGATACTGTTCAGCTTGAAAAGATTTTTGTTCCTTTGATATTGCCCATATCTTGCTGTCCATAATCTATTTTGAATTTAAATTCCTTTGGCCATAGAGAATCACGTTCTTGGTATATCATAAATAGATACTTTTATCATATAAGCTTTTCATGTCAGATCTGGACCGAATCTTGAACACATCTTGACATCGTTATTAAATTTCCTTGCTGTCAAAATATTAAATCTTCAAGAATAACACTTTTAATTCAATGTAAACTTAAATCTCCTTGGATATTTGAACCAACCTAGTGGAACATTTGAATGTACTATCCAAATACATTCAACTTTGGTATTGGGTCTTCAAATTAATGAATTAATTGAAGAAAAACCAAAATTCCAGATTCTGTTAGTGATTTAGCAGCTTTTTGTGTTGTAGTAGATTTACCTTTTGATTTACTCTCTGACAGTTACTTTCATCTTGATAAGTAGCAGATTTAGCTTTTGAGTTACCTTCTGACTATTCATTTGTTCTTGAAAAACTTTCTCGAACATATTCTAAATTACTTTCTAAGTTGAATCTCTTGAAAACATTTTCATAAACCAACTTTGATTATAGTTAAGTATTGTACACTTATGAATTTGTTAGTAAACACTTTACTCATGTTTTTATTATCATCAAACCAAACTAGGAGACTAACAATGATACAAAAAAATAAAGTTATCTAATTAATTTAACCAAGTGTGCAGCAACATAAGTGAAGTAATCAAGCAGTGTTAGAAGCTTTGTTAGAAACATTGTCAGAAGTAATGTTAGAATGATTTACAAAGATAATATCATGACCGGATCTTTTTATCTTTAATGAAGATCTTGCCTCACTTATTAGATATGTTTGGGTAATGCATCTAACATGTTCCTCTAAAGGATGATTCAAAATCTATGGGGATTAATTTAAGTTAGACATATTCAAAAATTATCTTTAAGATAAGTTTTTTATGAAAGCCGAGTTTGTTATTCTTTAATATCGCAAGAGTTTTTGTATGAATAATGGAAGCTTTTTAGAGTTCTTTTTACAAGAATGCAAGTGAGATCTTTAGATGAGCATCATCACGTTAAAGAATTTTTGGATAATGACGAGTAAAGCTTATCATTGCAACTTAAAATCTCGACAAATTTGGAGATCTAAATTCATATCTATTTTTTTAATAATATTTAAACTTATCTATTGAGAATACAAAATAAATCATCAACTATTATAGAAGCATGTTTGTTTACTGAGTAATTGAAGATATTTTACAGATAAGGACATTTTCCCAGTAGTCAAGATAACAACCTCTAAGTTTTATGGAAGATTTTTTCAATAATTCAAGTTTCAAATATTCTTGAACTGATAAGAGCAGTTACATAAGAGAATTTACTCATGGAACTGTTATATCTTCGAATGATATAAAAGAAACCGAAGTTCAAATGCAAGATACACACGCATATAAATTGACTTGAAGCTCTCTTACTTTCATACCATCAAAACTTTCATCAAAGTTGCTGACACTTACATTTTACTAACATATTTCATTATTTTCCTTGTCTAAACTTTGAGAACCTATTGTATCTCTTTATAAACTATCCTACTTTATTTTTTATAGTTAGGTTTAGAATTTGTGAGAGTATTACACTTAGTATCTTGTAGTTCTATTATTAGCCTAGGTGTGGAGCTTGTGAGCTAGAGCAAGATAACATTAGTGTTTGTAACTCTCGTTTACTTTACTAATCAGTGGAACAACTAGTGAATGACAAATCCCTAACAATATAGCTGGAAGAGAGGATTTCACTTACAATGAGGAACCTTTAAAATCTTGGGCCTCATTAACTTTACAAACTTTAATTTTTTGTTGGTTTATTTGCTTCAAATTTCATACTAGCATCTGTTTTAATTTGTGATAATTCTTGTGTATATTTAATTCAAGTCAATTTATCATTTAAGCAAAAATTTTTAATTATAAACAATTCACACCTCCCTTTTTGTTTGCCATTTGGGACCTACTTTTGGTATCAAAGTGAGAGCTCTTTTGTATTAAGAGTTTGATCAAATGGCTGATAAAACGATCACCATTGCATTAAACCGCATACCATTCTTTGATGGAACTAATTTTCCATACAGAAAATGCAGGATGGAAACTTATATTAAAGACACAGACTTTGCTTCATGTGAGGTCATTCAATATGGCGATCAAGAAATTATGTTAGGTGATAGTCCAACATTTGCAGAAGAAGAAAAGAAAAAGGTCGAATTGAACTGCACTATAAAGAACAAGATCTTGATGAGCATATCTCAATCTGTGTTTGCTATGGTATCCTCTTGTGCAACTACAAAAGTTATATGGGATAAGCTATGTGAAACCTATGAAGGAGCTACATTGATCAAAGACAACAAGAGGGGTGATTTAATGCAAGATAATGAGCTATTCCAATTCAAAACTAGTGAATGTATTTCTGATGGTTTTAATTGTTTTAATTTAATCACTAACAAATTTTCTTTACTAGGAAAGAAATTTAATGATAGTGAATTAGTGAATAAGATCTTGAGAATCCCGCATAGCTCATAGGACTCCAAGACTAATGCTATTGAGGAAGCACATGACCTTAAGTTGATTCAAAGTCAACTTTGAGAGAAGTTGCAAGCCTATGAGTCAAATCTCAAACACTCAAATGATCAAGAGAAAAATAAAAGTCCATTGCATTCAAGCTATTGAAAGAGAACCAGAATTTAACACAAGTTCTGATAGTGATGACATAAACTTGCTGATTAGAAGACTCTCATACTGATCAAGAAAAAAGTAAGCATATTAACCAAAGCGGACGTTTTGCTATCAATGTGCTAAGTATGAAGCAGGGAAAATGTTCAAAGAAAAGAAAGAAAGAAGGAAAGGAGAAAGAATGAAGTTGTGTTCTATGAATGCAAGAAAGCAAGACATATCAAATATGAATGTCTTGTATGGTTGAAAAAGATAGAAAAATACAAGAGAAAAAAACTCTCATGGCTAAATGGAGTGATCTGATGAGTAAGATCTAGCATCAAATGTCAATCAGAAGGAGAAGAAGAAGAAGAAGTTAACCTATGTCCTATAAGGTATCTTTTGATTCTGATAATAAAATGCTTGAAAGCTTTCAAAACAAATCAAACAACTTCAAAGAGCTTAATCAAAGGCTAATGAAAAAATAGAAGCTTTACAAAAAGAAAAGAGGCAACATGTCAAACAAATCAGTGTTGCTTGATAAAATGATATAATTAAAAAATCATATAGAAGTTTTACACATGGATAATGAAATCTTATGCTGCTTAAGCTGCTCCAGAAAAAAGATAGCTGCCTTATGTGTGAAAAAATAAAATTGAAACTAATAACAGATATAGTCTCAACGGATTTGAAATAAACTTTTAACAAGTTTAATGAAAGTGATAAGAAGCTTCAAAAATTAATATCTTCACAAAGAATGGGTAACCTATAATAAAGCTGAATATTCTAATCAATCAATCAAAGAAAATAGTTCTTGTGAAAGAAAAAAGAATCTATTGATGATAATAATAAAGTATCTATAAATGCTAGACCTATTGTATAAGACAAAAGGTATGAAGATATTGTGAGATTCAAAGCTTCATATTAGCCAATTCACATATCATTTATGAATAGAAGCAAACGAGTAAAACATGGAAAAGATTTTGTAAGAATGTGAGTAAAATCTATTATCTTGATTACTTTATAGTACACTATTATAGGTAGTTCAATGACCACTATACGTGCACAAAGATAAATGTGTAAGACTAGTCAAAAAATAAATGAATTACTATTACATTAATTAATACTACCGGTCAATAAATTAATTAGTATTTACATAAGTACCCCCCCCCCCCCCCCCCCCCCCCCCCCCCCCCCCCCCCCCCCCCCCCCCCCCCCCCCCCCCCCCCTCCAAGTTGGATCTCCATGGAGAGACCACTTGCCTAAAGGGTAAAGAAGTTGATGCTCTAGCAAAGGCTTGGTAAGGAGATCAGCAACTTGGTCTCTAGAGGGAATAAAAGAAATAAGAAGAAAACCACTATGAATATGATCCCAAAAAAATTAACATCGATATCCATGTGTTTAGTGCGCCCATGCAAACATGGATTAGAAGCAATTAAGAGAGTAGATTTGTTATCACAGTATAACTCCACAGGAAAAGAACAAGGAACATGTAATTCACGAAGCAAATAGGAAATGCAGAGAAGTTCTTTTGTGGCAAAAGCCAAACTTTACTATTCAGCCTTTGCACTAGAAGTAGATATAGCATTCTACTTCTTAACTTTCTAAGAGACCAAAGAACTTCTAAGGAAAATGCAATAACATGAGATGAACTTTTGATTAAAAGTGTTAGTATCCTAATCGGAATCACTAAAAGCATGTAATTTCAAAGAAGTATCAGTAGCATATGACAACCCAACATCAACAGACCCTTTCAAATAACAAAGGAAATGGAACAAAGCTTGAAGATGAGGCACACCAGGATGTGCTAAGAATTGACTAAGATAATGAACACCGAAGGCAATGTCAGGCCTAGTCAAAGTAATATAAAAGCTTCCTTACAAGCTTTCATTAAAAGGTAGGATTATCAAGTAACACACCAATATTAGGATCAGCCTTGAAAACATTAAGCAAGGGAGTTTTAGTTGGCTTAGCAGCTATTAAGCTAGCATCTAAGAGTACATCAACAATAAATTTATGTTGATTAAGCATCATGCCAGCATGTGTATGATAAATCTCCAAACCTAAGAAATACCGTGTCATATCAAGACCTTTAATTGTAAATTTGTTATGTAAACCCTTCTTCAAATCAGAAATACCAGTAGAATTCGTCCCCATAACAAGCATGTGATCAACATAAAGAAGAGCAATAATAGAACTAGCAGTAGAAAATGAGTATATAAGAAATGATCATGTGAGGACTTGATAAAAATTTGATCGAGAAAATAATTCGAGAGCTCAATATTCCATTGATGAGCTACATATTTTAACCCATATAATGATCTTTTAAGGAAACAAACTTGTGAAGGTTATGCCTTGGTATAACCTTGCGAAGGAATCATATATATTTCTTCATCTAAATGCCCATGTAAAAAGGCATTATTGATGTCAATTTGATGAATACCTAAGCAAAAACAGCAGCCACAGCCAAACCAACATGAACAGTGCTCATCTTAGCGACTAAAGGAAAAAAAAAAATTTATTATAGTCCTCACCTTCTTCTTGTGTAAAGCCTTGGCAACTAGCCTAGCTTTATAGCCTTCTACACTTCCATTAGATCTATACTTAATTTTATAGATCCAATTTGAACCAATAGCCTTTTTATTATGTGGCAAAGATGTAAGTTCCCATGCATCATTCAACTCAAGAGTATGAAGTTTAGATTGCATCACATTAATCCATTCTTATTGCTTAGCTGCTTTAAAGTAATTAGTAGGTTCTCAAATTTGCAACACATTAGCAAGTAAAGTAACATAATCACTAGGGTAAGAAGCTAAAACCTAGGTGAAAACAAAGGATACAAAACAAAGGAAGCAGAATGTGTATTATATGAAGATTGAGCTGAATGTACAAAATCTTGAAGCCAATGAGGTGTTTTCCTTTGTTTAGTAGATCGTCTTTAAATAGTATAATCAAGAGAGGATGGGGAAGCAGCAGAAGGGACATATAATGTTGAATCAAAAGATATATGTGTTTGTGACAAAATAGAACATTAAGAGAAACACGATTCTTAGGAAAAGAAGAGGAAGAAGGAAGCAAAGAACTAGGACTAACAACTTTAAAAGGAAAACTAGATTCGAAGAAGACAACATCACGAGAAATGAACACAACTTTCCTGCTCAAATGACACAGCTTGTAAGCTTTATGATCCGTAGCATAACAAATGAAAATGCATTTTGCACATTTAAAATAGAATTTATTAAGATGTTGAGAATGAAAGCAAGCAAAACAAAGACGTCCAAAGACTCTCAAGTGTTTATAATGAGGAGAACAACCAAAAAGTTATTCAAAAAGAGATTTCTATTTAAGTGTTTGAGTCGGTATACTATTTATAAGATAATTGGCAGAAAGTAAATATTTTCCCAAAACTCATTGGGTAAATTGGCATGAAGTTTCAAAGCTCAAGAGGTTTCAATCAAGTGTCTATGTTTCCTTTCAACGCGATCATTTTGTTGTAGTGTATAAGGAATAGTACGTTGATGTATCATGCCAAGGCCATGGAAAAGATTAAAACAAGAGGTAGAAACAAATCACCTCCATTATCCGACCAAACAAACTTAGGACTACATTGAAAATGATTGGAAACATATTGAAACAAATGATCAAGAGTAAAATAAATTTGAGATTTATGATACAATAAATATGTCAAAAGTATACAAGTACAATCATCAAGTATAGTAAGAACATACTTTGCACCAGACAAAGAAGAAACAAGGTAAGGACCCTAAACATCCATGTGAAGCAAATGAAATCGAGAAGGAGAATTTTTATCATTTTGTGCAAAAGGTAATCTATGAAATTTTGCCTCTTGGCAAGTAGTACAAATAAAATTCTTAACATCAATATGTTTACAATTTGCCAAATGTTGGAGTTTTGCAAAATATGTATGACCTAACCTATCTTGCAACAACTCGATATTTTTATTATCAGTGAAACAGGAATCACTATAAGATGATAACAATTCTTTTCGATCTACTATATTAAAAGAAACACCAAGATGCTCCGTAGACGAGAAATAAAGACCATTGTGTTCCATTGCAATAGTAATGATTCTATCATTCTTCGAGTCCTAGAAAAGACATTAATAAGAAGTAAATTTAGCAATGAGGTTATTGATATGAACATGGTTGTGTATTGAAAGAAGATTATGCAAAAACTAAGGAACAAATAAAACATTTGTAAGGGTCAAGAAAAGATTTATGTGTGCTGTAACTTAGTCAACATAAACAATTTGACCATTAGGCATTTTAATAGAAATGGGATTGATTAAGGAGTGTATATCATGCAAAATATCCAAAAATGGAGGCATATGATCAGTTGTTCCACTATCTACAATCCAAGATCCTAAATGATTACTTTGAGAACTAAAACAATAAGAAGTAGAAGATGTACTAACAAATTGAATGGAGTTAACTGCTACAAAACCCTTTAAAGATCCTTGTTCCTTAAACAATTTCAACATTTTAGAACAAAGTGACTTGAGTATTCCTTTATCCACACCTACTAAAGTGGATTGCAAACATGATTATCTACTGCAAAAGTAGAACCAACAGGAGTATGGAAATTATTTTCAAAACTAGTGCTATCAACAGCATTCGCATTAGCTGAAGGCCTCCCTTTCACAAGCCTTTTCCCTTTAATCAAATCTAGGCATCCAACTAGTTGAAAACATTGCTCAATTGAATGACCTTCTCTCTTACAATGTTTACAAATGATGTTCTTGAGTTTCCTCTTATCATTGAAATTTCGAGTAGCAGCAAAGTTTACATTAGATTAAGCAGCCTTAAGATTGTATGCTGACATTTTAATACCAGTATTGTAAACCCCAAAATTTTTCGAGAATGGTTTAGTAATATGGAATGAAATCCTAAAGACTGACTCAAGATGAAATCGAACCTTACACAAATTTGATCACGGGATTTCATAAGAGAATCTTCAAAAACAAAAATAGAAAGTTCAATAATCGTTCGATTCAAAAACCCGAACATAAGACAATCTATCCATTCGATCCTTAATGTAAACCCCTCAATTTCTAGGATAAAGTTGGATTAAACCCTAACCCTAGTCAAACCGGAGTTTCAAAAGTCAACAAAGATAAAAACAAACTAATAGTTTCAACTCCAGCAATCCTGTGCTCTCAAACCCTAGAAAACGAAATTGAGTTAATGGCTTATAAGAGTTCGTAATAATATAGGAAAGTATAAAAATATCAGATTCGTCGATTTCGAATGTCCTTCAGACTCAAACGAGATCAGTTTTCGAAAAGTGTGTCTCGAAGCTCGAAATAAAATAAATATTCCGATAACACCAAAAGACTCGTAATTAAACAAGGATTTCAAAAATATCAGTTTTAGAATTTTTCGGTAACTAAAAATATCAGATATAGCTCGTTTACCCATATTTTTATTACTACCGGTATTTTATTTGTCTAGTCTACTATTTATAGTACTATTTCTACTATGCATTGCTATTTCACTATCTCTACTTTTTCTTACTACTCATACACCTATTTCTTATACTTTTACATTTCCAATACAATTTTATTCACATCAAACCTTACACATTATTACTTTTCTTTACAAAAATTACAAAACAAACAAAATATCCTCCCTCTCTCTCTCCCTTCATGTGCCGGCCATCTCTCTCTCTTCCTCTACATTATTTCTTTTTCAATTTATTTTATTACATCTAAATTCCACTCCAAAATTCTATAAATACCCCATTCCTCATTCATTCTTTCACACATTCATTCTACATAACAAAACTATACCAAAATTTCCTCTCAAAACCTCTCTCCAACAATCCCCTCTCAAAACACTCTCTACCATCCACTAATTTTTAAGAAAAATTAACAAAACCCATTCATCTCTTTTCAAATCCTCCATTAAACCTTAGGTACAAATCCTACTTATATTTTTTATCATGTTAATACAGCTTAGCATGAGCTTAGTGTATATTTCTTAGACTCATGAGAGTTAAACGAGCAACAATATGTTCATGTTTTGTTTTTGTTCATGTTCTGTTTTTGTTCATGTTCCTATTTTACATTATATTATTATGTTATTGTTATTATTATTTGCTGCCCACTTGTTATTTATTTATTTTCATGCTTTGTAATTTATTTATTTCATGCAATTTATTAAGACTAGTCCCATCTAGTCTTAGACTTGTCCATATCAAGTCAAAACAATTTTCTTTCTTTTCTTTTCTTTTGAGACTAGTCTATTCTTAGTCCTGAGTTGCCTTGATGAAGCTAAGACTCCCAATACATGATCAGGATACCTTGATGAATCTAAGGTTCCCAATACTTGACCATATTTATTACGTTTATTTGCTTATGAGTATTTCTTTCTATCTTATTATGTATTATCCTTATTTTTACATTACTACATAATCATATTCATGCATGATTAGAATGTTGTTGTCTTAAATAAAAATAAAAAATAGGTTCTTTCTTAAACAAAGGAAAAGTTAACTAGATTTCTTAATAAAGGAATTTTCAACAAAAAGTCTAAGTATTATTTTTAATAAATTCTTTTCAAGAGCTTAAGTAAGTTAATCATAAATTTTAAAGTATTAGTGCCCAAGATTTCTTCAAATGAAAGGAACCCATTTTTTTTATAAATCAAAACTAAATACTCCATAAAGATAGAATTTTTAGCATTGAACTTAAGATTTTAACTCAACCATATCTTTTATAAGACTTAAATAGGTTCACTATAGACTTTGAAAATCATATACTAAGAAAGTTTCTTCAAAACATAAATTTTATATTGTTATTCTCTTTTCAAAATTAAAATGAAATTTTTGCTAAGTTTTAATGTTAATAATTCTTTATTAAGAAAGCTTTTCTTATAAACTTATCTAATAGAACCATTCAACCACTTGATAAATATTAAGAATAAAATCAGTTTTTCAAATCAAAGTAAAATCAACTCATTATTTTAGAAACCAACTTAGAAAAATAGAATTTGCCAAGAAAGTAAAGTTTTAAGTTAAACTTACCTTTCTAAAAAAGAAAAGGGATATAAAAATGAGAGGAAGACATACATTTAACACAACTTCAAATATTTGACCAAACCAACAACTTAAGGAAAATCTTGAAAAGCTTATTTTTCAATCACTAGAAATAGAATTAGTAGATAGCTTAAAAAACCAAATTTTTGGAATGAATTTACTTTTGAAAATTGAGAAAATGAAATCATAATAGGAAAATACTCACTCATGACAACTCAAATATATTTTAGTTTTCCTTCTAACAATTCAAAAGGAGAAATCTTCAAAAACTTTATTTTAAAACCCTTAAAGATAGATTGTTTATGAAATTCAATATTGAGACAACACTACAAAAATCATACGTACAATATGAGTTAAATATATGTTCAAAGAAATTTTCAACTATATAAATATCCATAATTTTGCTTAAAGATTTTTGCGTAAATAAAAGTTTGGAAAAATCATATTTTGTGAACTATAAATTCGTAACTATTTTGTACCATAGTAGTTTGCAACTCAAATGGCTTTTTATAACGAAAATAACCTTAGAAATGGATAGATCTTTTCGAGTAGATAGAAAACGATATATTATATGGGCAATTCCGAATTAAAATGACCAAGTTATGTCTATTTTAAGTTGGAATTACCCTCTATACGAATTTTAACGATCTTATAACATAGTTTTTGATAAGTACCATAGAATCAATAAGAAATACTCATTGTAGGTATTCTTCTTGATTAGGTGATTCCGAGGAGAAGTGTTCATACCCTGAGGATTATTTTAATTAGTGGAAATATCGATCGACTCATCCATAAGAAAGAAGTGTCCTCATGGCGAGTGAGTTTATTTCCTACCTTTACGTACTTGGTTGTGCTTGTAGCTAAAGGCACTAGAAGTAGGAAAAGATGAAAATAAATTATGTATGATAATATTGGTTGAAAGAATGCTAAGCATACCGAGACATGAATCTGTTAATTAACTTGTGTTTTACTATTATTATGTTGGAGTGTGTGCAAATTTTGTAATCACCTTTAAATTACTCTAATCATATATTATGAATTATATTAATTGATTCATGCATACCACGTAGTTAGTTTCATCTCATGAGCTACTGCACTCGATAGGACAAGAGTATAGTAGCCGGGTTTACAGGAGCCATAAATCTGTAAGATGGGCGAATAGGAGCCTGAAAGAACTATTTCAAGATGGGCGAGTAGGAGCCTGAAACAAACTACATAAGTTGGACTTTAAAGATGGGTTTTAAAAAGCCTGAAACACCTAACCCTAAATGGAGGGATAAATCCATTCAAACATATGATTTCCGGTAGATCATATGTATTGCTTGTTCATTTGCTTGATGCATTCATATGCTTATTAATAACTTGTTTGAAATTATTGATACGAGTACGTTGATTTAAGGAATATTCTCACTAAGATAGTCATGCTTATACTCTGATAGACTTTTGTTGTAACAGGACCAATTTCTTTTATGCCCAAAGACTTCATATACTCGAGTGGGATTATGTTTTGGGGAGCTTCTGGAAATCTTTTGAAGACCTTAGGCTAAATATCCTTTAATATCTTTTGGTATTAGTATCGTTTCCTTATGTGAAAAACTAAGTTGATATTATGATTGTTTGGAGAAATTATAGGGGAAAACCCTTGAGATGATATAAGGATTATATTCTCTTAATGATAAATTAGATGGTTATCTAGATTTCTTGTACGCTGTATTTACTATCTCGAACTATACATCCTACCGGTGTCTCCTATTGTTGTGATAGACACCTTACATATGGTGTTGAAACTTTCGCATGACTTCGAGAAGCCATTCTTAAGTTTTAATATCGTATGTGGCGGACTGCTACGTTTAAGGTATCCTTTGGGGCATGACAAGTATTGAGTAACCCTATCACTTCTCTTGCTTTTCAACTTGATGTACAAGAAAAATACATTTGGTAAAGGCTCCATCGACAAAATGTGATTCCTAACCCCTTCGTATGCATCATTCATCCCCATAAGATATCGCATAAACTTGCTTTTGACTCATATTCTTGTAGTTTTTCTTTTAGATCACAACTACATGATTCCATCTTTCCACATGTACAATTTGAGAAAACTTTGAGTGCACCTAACTCATCTAACATCTTTTCAATATGTTATAATAAACTCCAATAGAAGAGTTTTCTTGTTTTTGATTAGAGATTTCATATCCAAGCTGAAAAATTAAAGGACCACTAGTAACTTTATATTATTCAACTATTTGATTCCAAAGCTCTTGTGAAGAAGAAGCATATAGAAACCCTGAGCTAATTCTCGTGTCATAGAATTTAGAATCCAATACGCAACTAAATAATCATAACTAGACCATTTGACAAGATCTAGTGAATTATCATTAGACTTAGGATAGTACCCTCTATAAAACCTAATTTTAACTTCGCTTCTAAAGCCATCTTAATAGATCAACTCCATGGAAAAAAAATTCTTGCCATTAAACACTTGATCACCTATACTCATGCCAGAACTATCATATCCAAACAAATAGAGTGGATCATTAATCGCCTAATTAGTTTGATTCATCATAGAACTGTCGTAATAATCGAAGAAATCCTAAATGCAGTAAGAACTCCTTAAATAAAGAAAACAAAAGTACAGATCACACTTGTTTCAGTCTGATACCATGTGAGACTCAAAGCTTCATATTTACCCCGATTCTCATATCATTTGAGAACAAAAACAAACGAGAAAAATAGGGAAAAGATTTTGTAAGAATGAGAGTAAAATCTATTATCTTGAATACTGTTACAATACACTATTTAAAGGTAGTTTAATGACTATTATACGTGTACAAAGATAAATACATGGAGGACCAGTCAAAAAATAAATTAATTAGTATTTACATCAATTAATACTATCAATTAAAATAACTTAATTAGTATTCACAGCAAGTAATACTCTCACAGATATCCTAGACATGTTTATAACAACTTAGATAAAGGATACTTTAGACGACCTATGAGAAGGTATCTATATTAGTACCAAAGAAGGACGGTAAGATCTAATCCTTATGCATGTTTCTTGTGAAATAATGTAGAACATATTGAAAAATATTGCTATTACATAAATAGCTAGCTCAGCAAAAAACAATTAAAAAATCAAAATAACCTGAGCTTGAAATTTGGTGGACCCAAGCTAGTCTAGGTTCCTAAAAAGGTTTAATCACTTGTTTATGAATGTAGAAACATGAAGCAAAGCTAAATAGTTGTTGTACTCACATAGTAGGTGCTCATGACATATGTCAGGAGATGCTTCGTTGTTCATAATACTAAGAAGGAGGTTATGTGAAGTTTGGAGATGATAACAAAGGAAAGATAATGGCTACTGGTACTATAGGTTTTTCCCCCCTAATACAATTGAAAATGTATCTCTTGTAAAAGGCCTTAAACATAGTCTTTTGAATACTAGCCAATTGTGTGACAAAGGATACAAAATGGTCTTTGGTAAAGAATAAATGTGAAGCTTATGATCAAAATAGTGAAAAACTCTATGAAGGTTTTCGTAAAAGAAATATCTATATTATTGAACCTGCTAAAGTTGATGTTGAAAGACATTTCCTATGCATGCATGATAGTTTTTTTTTAATGTTTGGCATAAAAAACTTAATCATGTTAATTTTTTACAATTTGAAAAATTATCTGAACAAAAACTAGTTAATGGTTTGCCTAAGATTTCCATTAAAAATGTTATCAAGTATGATATATGTTTAAAAAATAAAATGGTTTTGATTCTCATAAATCAAATAACACGATTTCAACTAGTAGACCATTAGAATTGCTTTATCTTAATTGTTTGGTCCTAAATGAATGCTAAGTTTAAGAGGTAAGAAGTATGGTCTTGTACTTGTAGATGATTTTCAAGATCTACTAGGGTGCTATTCTTGTAGATGATTTCTCAAGATCTACTAGGGTGTTATTTTTAAGACATAAATGTGATGCTTCTTATGCTTTTGAAAAATTTTCAAAATAAGTGGAAAATGAAAAAAAGACTCTCTATAATAAGTTTAAGAACCGCTCATGATAAAAAATTCGAGAATATGAAGTTTATTACTTCTTGTGAATAAAAAGAGATTAATCATACCTTCTTTGCTTCTTACACTCCATATCAAAAAGGAGTGGTTGAAAGGAAAAAATAGAATTTTATAAGAAATGGCTTAAAGCTTACTAAATAAAAATAAAAATAAAAATTTAAAAACATGAAAATAGGAAAAATTATTAAATTAATTAAAATCAAACTAAAAATGAAAGAAAAGAATATAAAAATAAAAATTAGAGGAAAATTTTGAAAATAGAAAAATATTTATAAATAGGAAACCCCCCTCCTCTTTTAGGTAAATAAGTTTAGATAGAGATTATAAATGAAAGCATTATTAATAATAATAATATCATCAAATGTGATATATAATGTTTCACTTTAAGCAAACTTTGGTGTGCAAAAATTGAAAACAAATGCCAGCTCAGTTGGTCTTGGGCATTCTCATGTATCTGCAAGGTTGTCAAGACTCGTAATGAGAATCAAAAGTACCAAGTTCTTTTCAAACAAAAATTCAAATTTAAAATCTTTGTAACTCCTGCGTATTGAGCTTCTATAACTGGTGTTTTAATATGAATTAACCTCAAGATTCCTCTAAAAAAATTATTATTATTATTAAGGAAACACACAAATATGGATGAGCATATATTTCCTCTCTCTTATCTTCTACCTTCTCTCTCGTCTCTCTACCTCCTCACTTTCTAAGAACTTTTACCAACACCGCGAACTTCCATTAACTTCAACTGCCACCTGTACCGGCCCACCACACAAACTAACCACCAGTACTATCTCCAATCATCACCCAAAACCTCCTCCACTGTATCAAAAAACACAGCCAAAACCCATGTCAAATCGCCCCTAGTGCCAAATCCATCACCCCCATTCACTACAACCGCCGCCACACCAAACCTAGGACTAAAGCCACCTATACCCACACCTCCAAACTGAACCCGACCCATACCCATTTTCCCCGTGCCTGCTCGACCCGATCTAAAAGCAATCCCCTTCCTTGCGCCATGGTCCAACCCGCGGTCTCCCATTTAACCCCATTCAACTGTTCCTTCTCTCTGCTTTGATTTGATAATTGGTAGTGTTTATATCATCATTTTACATTATTTGTTTTATTTATTATTTTTTGGGTTATATATTACAAAAATTTGTAAATAAACATAAATATACATATACTTATAATAGACGCAGAATCTTCTTTATTATTCTTGCGAGATGTTATGACATGTACAATTATGCGTGAAATATATATTATATTATCTTTGTTATTTGCTATCATAAGTGCACACACATATATATAATAAATAGTACATTCATTATATTTGATATTTGTTATAATATGAGCATATGTTTATAGTATTTTTCATTATTAATATTATTTATATCTGTGATTTATGTGTTATATATGACTACATTGTATGAAATAGTATAGTGTGTCTTTATTAGTACATTATTATATGATACAAGCATATATGTTATATATGGCGAATGTGACCTGATGATTGAAATTATAGCATTTGTGTCGTATGAGGTGTTTGTTCATTCATGCGTGTATATGCTATTTTGACCAAAATGAGAGTAGGTTTCATTATGCTAACAATAAAAATTTTACATCACTATCATTGTATTTTATATTGAATTGTGTCTATTATGAACATTGATTTATAGCATTCTTGTATAGTAAAAAGAAAGAGAAGATTTTATCTTATCATTGGTCGACAAATTTTGATAAGCTAATAGTATTGTTTACGATGTTATAGAGTTTAGATGGGATTACTTTACTCATCATAAATTGCATACGTCTTATGTTAAGTTATGTTTATTATTACATATGAATCTTATACTTTTGAGGAAATATATGATATATTTTATTAAAGACTATATAAAAGATAAAAAAAAAAAAGAGAGATAAAAAGGATAAGAAAGTCTATAGAACTAAGGAAAAAAATTATAATACAATTAGAAACACAATTGGCTTTACACTTTCAAGAACCAAGTCCAAGAAATAGAAATTATCTTATCCAACAAAGAAAGGACTATAGAGTTACTAAGACAAAAGGTAAAAAGATTATGAGAATAATATAATTAAAATGAGTCTATAATGTTATGACTATAATAATCGGAGCACTTTGGGGAATATTTCTTGTTTATATTTTTCATTAGTATTAGAAGAGATATTTAAGATTGGAGAACTTCTTTTAGACCTAAAAGCTCGTTCACTTGACATAAATACCTATTTATTCCCTCCTCATTCAATGTAAATCTACTGATACAGTTGTTATTACATAAAATGATGAATAACGATTCATGTCATCATCATCATGAATTGTCATTCAATATTTTATTTTTTAACTTTATCATAAATACATCAGTCTTGAAAATATCACCTATATAATTATCTTCTTTAATTATGTTATAAATACAGGAGATATTATAGATATTTTATCTTTTAATTTAATAATTATTTGTTTTAATTTTTATACCAAGTGAACATAGTAATAACCATTACAATCCTATTATATTCACTTTGAATTGGAATTTTATTCCTCCTTTATTTTATACAGTGAAGTGAACAAGTAATTAAAATTTAACAATGAATGAGAAGATTGGTTAGATAAATAAATGACACACATATTTGTCCAATATATAAAGAGACATAAAGAATAAAAAGATGTAAGAGCTTCGTGAAAAATATAGAAAGACATCTAGAAAGACAAAACCAATAGAAGAAAGAAATGAACAAAGATTAGAAGGATGTGAAAGAAACAAATATAATTTATGCACAATATAAGTATTTTTAGTTGTGATTTGGATAAGAAAAAGAGAAATAATAAGATATGACAGGCTAATAGAGTACTATGAGGATTGAAGATTGATAAGTAGTATGATGGTGTATGCATAATTATGTAGAATATATACAAAACAAAAAGTCAATGATAAAAAGGCTAAAAATTCATATAAGGAATAGAGAGAAAAGGAACTAGATTACTAGAAAATAGATAAAAAAAAGATTGAAAAATACGAGAAAAAAGAAAGTATAAGATAGAATTTGATGAAAAAGGATTTTTAAGAAACCAAGGATTTTTAAAGGATATAGAAAGAGTACAAGAAAACAAGGATTTTTAAAGAATATAGAAAGAGTAGAACAAAGGATAAATTATTATGAAGGAATGATGAACAGCTTAACTGTAAGAAAGAACTAGATTTTATATTAGCATTAGAAAAGATAAAGATTTTAGATATAAAAGAAATTGAAAGGTATATACATATATATATATATATATATATAATTTAGACATAGAAATTGAGTGTATTCTAAAAGACAAAAGTGAGGACAAAGAAAAAGAAAAGGAGAAAATATTGTTAGCAAAAGAAAGGTTTTATAATTATTTAAAGGAAGGATTTGAAAAATATCTAAAGGACATAAAAATAAGGAAAATATAGGTGGGTTAGAAGGACAATTAAAATACCCAGATGGAAAGCATTAAAAAAATATTTAGCTAGTTGAAAGTTTAGAAATTAAAGAACAAGAAAGGAAACAAGTAGGACATTCTAGTTTCTTTCATATGTGTTATTTGACGGATTTCAATCATAGTCTACGTACAGTTAATAGGCAACTAAATAGTATAGTAGATTTGATAATATCTTTTGGTAGAACAGTTCACAAAGATATAGATAACATGTATAAAGCACATAATCATTTAGGAGAATGGATGTCAAAGAAAGGCAAAAAAATACCTTACATAAAAGAAACACAAGGAGACAGATAAGAAGCTAAGACATTTAGAACATCTAAAGATAATTAAACAAACCGAAGTAATAGAAAGCCAAAAGTTAGTCATAAAAGAAGTAAAGAAAGAAATAAAGAATTTAGAAGAAACTAGTAAAGAACAGATGAAATGATAAAGGAGAAATAAAAGGCTTTTCATGGGATGAGTGAATTAGAAGCAAACATAAACTATTTGACTGCTGTTGATGATACAAAAGGAATATATGATGATAGAGAAGGATTATGGTTTTGGAGTGGAGATGAAAATGCTAATAAAAATATCAAAGGACTTATAAGGAAAAATAATGCTATGATAGCTTTATTAATAAAATTACATATAGAAGTAGAGAATATCAAGGTAAATCTAAGCAAGTTAGAATAGCTATTTTAGGAAATTAAAAATTGGAGTAGTAGATACCGCTTACCAAAAGGAATTAGCTCAAATAATTAGTAAACTAAAGAATATCAAAGTAGAAAAGAAAGCTAGACCTAAAGCATACTTTCAAAAAGGAGAGTGGAAGAATTTGGGTAAGTAAATGACACAAAATGAGTAGATTTAGAAATGAGCTAAATGAAAGGACTGAAATATTAGAAGAGGAAAATGGATAGGAAAGAAGAAATAATAGATACAATAGAAAGGACAATGAAGGTTATTTAAATAGGCTTAGTAGACTATTCTAAGGGGAATCTTACACTCTTCAATCATCTAGACCTAGTATAAGTTCCATAGACTATAGTAGGAATTTTAGATAAAATAAATTTTAGAAAAAAGAAACAAAGAGATCATATGATACACCTAGAAGAAGCAGTAGATATTGAAAAGGATGTAGAAATATACACCAATCATGCAATAAGCTAGTTAAATCCCAAAAGGTTATATAAAACAAAGTTATTAAGCTGGAGTATAGGATTGTTCAAGTCAAATAGAGAAGTTAGAGTCTTTGTAACAAAGAATCCTTTAAATATAAAGCTTGTAACAAAAGAATCATTAAGAAAATTAAAAGAATTTGGAAAGACATTGGCCCATTTAGGACTAATAGTAATAGGAATAAGAGGACTAACTAAGGAAAAGACTAGAGGAAATGTATTAGTACTTTTAATAGATAAATCATGGGTAGATATCAGAAAAGCTATATTTGCAACAATCGAAGTAGATGTAAACAGTGGAAATGGATTGTTTTATTGTGCACCAAATTTTATGATTTCTCTTAATAATTTAGGAAATATAGAAATTGGTTTACAATCTAAAGGGTGTGAAGACCATGTAGGAGAAAACTTATTGATAGATGTAGGTTTTATTTGTAAAACTACAAATAATAGTGAGATCTTTTATAATTTGAATATAAAAGGAATAATAGATGCAATGGCTTCAAAAGAAATAAACATGTTAGAACCATTAGAAATAGATTCTTCCATATTAGAAGGAGAAGAATGGAGTTTGTGTAAAAATCTGAAAAGAGACTCAAATAGTTATAAACCCAGATGGAGCTTACTCGTTAAGATTAAGGAATTATGAAGATAAGCAAAGGTATATGGAAGAAGATGAGGATAATGAGTCATTAGATTTTGGTCAAACATTAGAAAGAAGGGAAGAAAAAAGAATGATGAATATTATAGAAGAAATAGACATGTCAAGGTGGAAAGGAAATGATTGTGTTAAGCAAACCTTAAAAAAGGTAAAAAGACTAAACAAATTTATGAAAAGAGAGGGATTTAAAAAAGAAAGGGATATCAAATAATGTAAAGTTAATAATGGAGAAGAGTAAGAAGGCCTTGAACCAATAAAATATTAGGAGAATAAGTTTTCAATACCACATGGAGAAGATATAGTTCTGTATGAATTATGGATGATAGAAAAAGGATTAACGAAAGAAAACCAAGATTTGAAAGGATAAAAGAAGAGGGAGAGATTTACTAGTATAAAGAAGAAAAAGGTTAACTGAAAAAGAATTTAAAGAATTAGCGAGTGAAATAATGGCAATAGAAGAAGAGGATGAAGAAGATAGAAAAAGTTTTATCTCTCAAAATATCATGATGGATGCAGTAGAAGAAAGGATAGGATCAAGTGGACATCTACCTCCATTAGTAGTCATGGGAGTAGGACAAAATATATGGGAAGGAATTCCAAGTAAGATACCATATACCAATTACACAAAAAAGGAAAACCAAGGATATAGAAGACATAAAGGAAAAAGAATTCCTTTTGAAACATGGGATAAAAAGAATTTGATAGATGATGAAATAATTCATAATATTTGTGCTCATGACCCACAAAGATAGAGGCCTTTAGTAGACAATTGGACTTAGTTAATTGTGAGAACCTAGAGAGATTCACCATTGATAGATGAAGTAGATCAAATGTATATATATTTAGGATCCTTTTTAGGAAAAATTGTAAGAGCAATGTGAGAATCATATAAAAAGAATTTTTCTCAGCTTGTTGCACAGGATAAAGCACTAAGATCAAATCCTCTTGATTTTTGTGCAAAAATAAGAGTTATACTAGTAAGAGAAGCAACTCAAATAGGAGGAATAGACCAACAAAGGGATGCAATGAAAAATCTAGAACAACTCTAGTAAAGAACTAGTATTATATCAAAAGGTATATCCAAGAAATTGTATATAATTGTACTATAGTAGGGTGTTACTATGAAAAGACCATAAGAGATAAGATGTTTTTAAGGTTGCCAAGATCATTGGGATCATAAATGTACAGTCAATGGAAAGATCACATTAAACCCTCATTAACTCCTAATTAAATAATTTAAGAGCAAGGGTAAAATTTTTAATAGATAAGCTGACAAAAAAGTGCACAATACTGCAAATCGAAAAATAACTCAAAGGAGACAGTCATAAATGCTATCAAACAGTCTATACACCTCAGGTCTATGAAAGGAAGAAATAAAAATGAGAAGAAAGGTAAAATATAAGCTAAGGAAAAAGTATTTCACAAAGTATAGTAAGGGCAAAACACCTTGTTTGAATCAACAAAGATATGTAAGAAAGTACAATAAGAATCGTACCTATAAGAATAAGTTAAGATGCTTCACATGTAATGAAGAAGGGCATTTATCAAAAGCTTGTTCAAAAAGAAAAAACATGAATACAATGATTAGCATACTAGTTGAATGTATAAATGAAGATATATTAGCAATAAATGAAAATATGAGTGATACAGAAACTATATATGGTGTAGCTTCTATAATTGATCCTAATGGAATACCGATAGAAGATTCTGATGATGAGGATGAATATGAAATAATTGATATGTTTTTGAGTCAAAAAAATCCTTATAAAAGAACCAATAGGCATTAACTATGAAAATGAAAGGTTAGATCTCCTAAATAAAATGCTAAGAGATATTACAAATAATGCAATGATAAACTCAGGAGAAGATGATGAAGAATGTAGTTATAATTGGATATCAGGAAGTGGTTCTAAAGACCATCGCTGCAATTATTGTCAAGGATACCCCATAACAAAGTTAAGGTATCATGTAGGCTATTCTTAAAAGAAGCATGTAAAATTTGTTTAGATGGAAAGAATGAAAGGTTTGTGGTAAGAAGAGGATACCAATAAGATCAATAGGAGAAAGGATTATGAGGATGGATAATAAGATAGATAGGTTAGAAGAAGAAGTTAGAGAATTAACAGAAAGAATTATAAGATTAGAAAGGGGAAAACAAAAAGGTATAAACAACAGAAAACCCAAAAGGAATTGTTGTAAGAGAATATGAAGAAGAAAAAAAATATAAAGATGATACTTTAACAAGTTATATGGGAGCTTCAAATACTTTATACCATATTATAAAAAGAAGTAATGTTTTAAAAGAAAACAATGAAGCAAAAGCCTTAGTACCCATAAAATATATAGGGATATATATTATAGTAAGATTGTATTTTAAAACACAGACTATAGAATTAGATACTTTAATAGATACAAGGAGTACAACAAATATGATAGATGAAAAGATAGTGCTTTAAGTGTTTTTGCTCCCACTTGGATTTTACATTTGTCTGACAACTATAAATGCACATTTTTCTAAAATAATCAATTTAAGTGTGAGAACCACTAGCAAGTTTATTGATCGCGCAAGTCTAGCTAAGCGGGAGTATTCAAGATTGTGATTCACATGGAGTTAATTGACAAAGTACTAGTGATTTTACTCTAACCTAGGTAACCACAATGGAGTTTGAGAATTCTAACTAATTAAACTACTTCTAACATTACAACTACAAACTACAACTAATCACTAAAAACTAAACTAACGCTAAAACTACTAAGTGAAACTCCTTTGGTAAAATAGATGTGGGATTATGTAATGGTCTTGGTTAGGTTTTCATTCGTTGCTTTGTCATTATAATTAGATTTGTTCATTTAGATTTTGATTAAACTCACAGGAATTTGCTTCTTTTTCAAGTTGCAAAATTCTAACTATAACATGGATATCCCTCCCAAGTAACCTATTTATAATCATCAGTTAAATAATGCACTCTCCTCACAAGCCATGTTATTTTAATTGAATTTATGGTTCAAGCATGTGTCTGTGTCAATAAACCATTATTTCAACCGCATTAAGAAGTGAGTTCTACAACTTGAACCAAAATAGCACGTATTCGTGTCAGTTTTGAAGTTGCTTTTCTATTTTAATCGAGCTCTTAAATCCCTCTCAAGTGTCTTAAGCTCTAATTCATAAGAAATTCATAAATAAATTTTGATCTTGTAAACACTGAAATGGAAACAACCATAGTTCTAAATCAACAAGACCCATTATAAGATACTAAACAACTACTCCGGAAAATCCATAAACATTACATAAGCCCACTAGATAATTCAAGCTCATATTGAAAAGTGGAATCACACTCATGAAAATTGAACACAATCCATTATAAAGGATAAAGGAGAGAAATCACCCAGAAAATGCAGAATGTCTTCTAGTAATTCTAGGGTCTAACTACACTGTTAATGTGCATAACGAATAGTGCCAGAGGGTGAGGTCGAGGTTGATGAAAATGAGATTAAGATTGAGGCCAGGGAAGTGAAGTGGTGGAATGTCTAGATCTAAGAGTGCTAGACTAAGACCAAGACTTGGTCTCTCTGAGATGAAGGACCTCCTCCCCTCCCTCCTCCTCCTAATAAAGGCATATTTTATTCACTTTTTATTATACGAATCATACTTAATTGTTATTAATTTTATAGAAATCTTAAGGAAATGGTGTTTATTTGCATTCATTGTGATATTTTAGGTCTTTGAGGGCTTATCATGAAATTTCAAGCAACTTAGAGGAGTTTTGAGCAAACGAAAAGAAGTGGAAAGTCAAAGTTTATGATGGAGGAAAGAAGGCTGCTAGCTTATAGTCGGCCTAGCTATGTCGGCTTACAACATCACTCATCAATGATGGAACAACATCGGCCTTCAGTGGAAAATTAGGCTACATCGGCCATTTCATGATCAAAGTCGCCGACTTAGGAGATAGCCATCGCCAAAGATGAACAAATGCAAGCAATAGAGCCAGCTTTGATAGCAGCTTTCATATAAGGCTGGCACCACAATGATAAAGGCCGGTGGCCTTTTGTCCAGCATAAGATGAAAGCCAGCCTTTAAAGAGGAAAAGCTGTCGGCTTTGCTACTAGCTTACATGTTTTTCCCAAGCCATTATTGGATAAGCTTAGAATGATGCGAATTTTCCTTGTTTGTCTTTATAAAATAACTCCTTGAGTTGATGAAAACACCAACCCTAATTCATAGAATAGAGCTAGAATAGATTAGAACTAGAATTTCTTGATAGTCTAGAGAGAATTACATGCTCTTATTGTTTAGCTTGGAATCCATCTTGGAGATTGAAGAGTATCGCTTTTGAGAAGCTTATGTAGAGTTTTTGCTTAAGAGTTTTCATACAATTGCTGAGTTGAATTGGTGACTTTTGATCTCTTATCTTTTATGCAATTCCGTTTATTGATTTTCATTGTTAAATATGAATTCTCTTGCAATTACTTTCATGTTTATTGATTCTTTATTCTTCTCCATGATGTTCTAAGTTATTATTGCGGGAATATGATGAAACCCTAGGTTATTTAAGATGATTATTGTATTCAAGTTATAGAATTAATAGATCTATGGATTATTCATGTGGTAATTCCTATGCTATAAATCATGTTTCTTAATTGAATTAGGTTTATAGTAATCTCAATGACCTAGAAAGGAAATTAGGGTTTATAAGAGTTCTTAATTGAGATTGAATAATAAAATGCGGGAGTTGAGTTGTTTAATCTAATTAGAAATTGTCTTAGGGTTTAAAGCAATGTTTTTTTATTAATATCTCACTAAGGGATAAGGAGAAATTGATTAAGGCATTAGTTAATCATAGGATCATGAGATTTATGGTTATAAATTAGAGTCCATGGTTAATTTATATAGTGGGAACTAGTAAATTAATTTGTGGTTTTTAAATTTTGAAACTTGGGAAAGGATTGAGTGTTTTTAACAATTTCATATGGATACCCATATAGCTATTAATTATTATAACGTGATGACAATTTGATTAATGAAACTAGGGTGAATTATTATACAAGGCATGGGAGAGATACAAGGAGGCAATTCGAAAGTCTCCTCATCATGGATTACCTGATAATCTCCTAATTGAGACCTTTTATCTTAGCTTGGATGTGGCGTTGAGGTCATTGGTAGATGTTGCTGCTGGAGGTGCCTTGATGGGAAAGAACTATGAGGAAGCAAGTACACTAAAGAGGAATTAGCCTCTAGTGCACACAATTGGAATTGTGAGAGGACAAAGTCAAAAGTGGCATTAGTTCAAGACAATGAGGCTATTTCTCAACTGACAGCACAAATATAAGCTATCACCATTCAGGTAAGTAAACTCACCATAACACATTCTTTTAATGCTAATCAAACTTCTTTTTGTGAGATATGCTTAGGACCACATTCGACGCTTGAATTCATGTCTGAGAACCCCTTAGCCTCAACCAATGGAGAGAATGTCAATTATGTCAACAACTTCCAACGGGGTAACCGAGGACCTTACTCGAACACTTATAATCTAGGGTAGCGTAATCATCCCAATTTTTCATGGAGAAATAGGAATAATGTGTAGGGACCACCTAGATTCCAGAAGCCAGGTCTTAATCCCAATGTCCCTCCTCAACAAAGTCAATCCAGGATGGAAGAGCTTATGCTGAACTATATGCAGAAGGCCGATACAATGCTACAAAATCAGTAAGCCACTATAAAAAATTTAAAGGGACAGATAAGCTAAATTTCTCAACAGTTGAGTATTAGACCATCAGGGTCTTTACCAAGCAATATTGAGGAGAATCCTAAGGGTATTAATGCCATTATGTTGAGAAGTGGAAAAACATTGGAAGAAGTTAACCAAAGGGAAGTCAGAACAGAGGACAAGATTGAAAGTTCAGTGAAGGACAAAGGGAAACAAAAGCAGGAACCACAATAGAAATCATCAGTGGTGAAATCCTACGTTCCTCCTATTCCTTTTCTAGGTAGATTAAAGCAGCAGCAACTAGATGCTCAGTTTTCAAAATTTTTAGACAGCTTTATGAAGCTGCAAATCAACATTCCTTTCCTAGAAGCACTTCAACAGATGCCTTCATATGCTTGATTTATGAAGGATTTGCTCACCAAGAAAAGGAAAATGGATGGAAGTGAACTTGTTATGCTTACTGGGGAGTGTTCTATGATTCTCCAAAGGGATTTGGCTAATATACCAAGAAAATAAAGAGATCAGGGAAGTTTTACTGTTCCTTGCACCATAGGGAATTTTCATTTTGACAAAGTTCTTATTGATTTAGGTGTAAGTATTAATCTAATACCTTGGTCTATTTTTATGAAACTAGGACTTGGAGACTACAAGGAAACTCATGTTACCTTGCAACTTGCAGATAGGAGCATCAAATACCCCAGGGAATTGTGGAAAATGTGTTGGTCAAGGTCGATAAATTTATATTCCCAGTTGACTTTATAGTCCTAGAAATGGAAGAATAGAGAAGTTCCCATGATCTTAAGTAGACCATTCCTTGTAGTAGGTAAGACTTTAATCGACGTAGAACAAAGTAAGCTTACTTTGAGATTAATGGACGAACAGGTAACATATAATGTTTATGATGCTATAAAAAAGTTTTATGATAGCAAAACTTGTTATACTATTGACATTGTTGATGAGCTTATCTATGAGTCTGTAGAAGAGGAAACAAGTATGGATATAATGGACTCTGTTCTTAAGGATATTAATGATTGGAGTGATGATGATGAACCTAAGGAAGAAATTAAGGAGCAGGTACCTATACTAAGAACTAGATGTTATGAGGAACTCGGCACCAGTAAGAAGAAGCCAGTGCCATCCTTGACATAACCCCCAGTGCTAGAACTTTAAACCTTACCTAGTCATTTAAATGCTTATCTTGGAATAAATGATACTTTGCCAATAATTATCTCTTTGTGTTTGACAGGTGATCAAGAGCAACAACTCCTAAACGTTCTGAGATAGCATAAGGAGGCCATTAGATGGACAATTGATGATATCAAAGGAATTAGTCTTTTGATTTGCACTCACAAAATACTGATGGAGGCTGAGTGCAAACCCACAGTGCAACCACAAAGAAGATTAAACCCAAAGCTCAAGGAGGTGGTGAAGAAAGAAGTGTTTAAACTATTAGATACAAGTATTATCTATCCTATCTCTGATAGTAAATGGGTTAGTCCTGTGCAGGTAGTGCCAAAAAAGGATAGTATGATTGTGGTTAAGAATGAAGCTAATGAATTAATCCCAACTCATACTGTGATTAGGTGGAGAGTATGTATAGATTATAGGAAATTGAATGATGCCACCCGTAAAGACCATTTTCCCCTTCCATTCATAGATCAGATGTTAGAAAAACTTGCAAGCATGACTATTACTGTTTTCTAGATGGTTACTCTGGTTATAATCGGATTCATATAGCACCCGAGAACTAGGAGAAAATCACCTTTACTTGCCCTTATGGCACCTTTGCCTTTAGGAGGATGCTCTTTGGTCTCTGTAATGCACCTGCGACGTTTCAAAGGTGTATGATATCTATCTTTTTTGACATGTTAGAGAATTTTATGCAAATATTCATGGACGACTTTTTTGTTTTTGGGAAGTCATTTGAATCATGTCTAACTAATTTAGGTTGTGTTCTTAAAAGATGTAAGGAGACTAATATGCCTCTAAATTGGGAAAAGTGCCACTTTATGGTATAAGAAGGGATAGTCTTAGGTCATAAAGTGTCACAGAATGGGAATGAGGTTGATAGGGCCAAAGTGGAGATAATAGAAAAACTACCACCACCTACTTCAGTAAAAGGAGTCAGGAGCTTCCAAGGTTACGCTGGCTTCTACAGAAGATTTATCAGGGACTTTCTAAAATCTCTAAACCTCTTTACAATTTACTTGAAAAAGATACTGCTTTTAATTTTGATGACAATTGTTTGCAGGCATTCAATTTATTGAAAAAGAAGCTCACAACCGCACCAGTCATAGTTGCACCTGATTGGGAGCTTCCATTTGAACTTATGTGTAATGCCAGCGATTATGTTGTAGGATCGATACTCGGGTAAAGGAAAGGTAAAATATTTCATGTTATTTAATATGCTAGTAGAACCTTGAATGAGGCCCAAAAATACTATGCCACAACAGAAAAAGAGCTTTTAGCAGTTATATTTGCTTGTGACAATTTTCGGGCCTATTTAATAGGTTCTAAGATCATAGTATACACAGACCATGCGGCTCTTAAGTATTTATTTGCTAAAGTTGATGCCAAACCTAGGTTAATTCGATGGATTCTACTGCTGCAAGAGTGTGACATTGAAATTAAAGATAAAAAGGGAATTGAAGATGTGTTGGCTGACCATTTATCACATTTGGAAACTAATTGTGTTGATCCACCCATTAATGAATCATTCCCTGATGAACATTTGCATACAATAGAAATCCAAGAATTACCTTGATATGCTAATATAGTTAATTATTTGGTCGGTAAAATTACTCCATCTGGTTAGTCATATCAACAGAAAAAGAGATTTTCGCATGATGTGAAACACTATTTTTGGGATGAACCATATCTGTTTAAATGTTGTCCTGACCAAGTAATAAGACGTTGTGTGCCTGAAACTGAACAGCTTAGCAAATAACTGCAGCTAAGGTTTTATCTTGCGGATTTTATTGGCCCAGTTTATTTAGTGATTGCAATGATTATATAAAGTCTTGTGCTTAATGCCAAAGGACTAGCAATATTTCTAGGAGACATGAATTACCGCAAAATAGCATTCTTGTAATTGAGCTTTTCGATGTGTAGGGAATAGACTTTATGGGTCCTTTTCCCTCATCTTTTTCAAGTAAATATATTATTGTGGCTGTTGACTATGTGTCAAAGTGGGTACAAACAGTTGCTCTACAAACTAATGATGCCAGGGTTGTAATTAGATTTTTGAAAAAGAACATTTTTTCTAGATTTGGGGTACCCATAGTCATTATTAGTGATGGGGGGTCACATTTTTGTAACAAGCAATTTGAAAAGTTATTATCAAAATATGGAGTTACTCATAAAATTGTCACCCCTTATCATCCACATACTTGTGGACAGGTTGAGGTCTCTAATAGGGAGATTAAGCGTATTTTAGAAAAAACTATCAATGCATCTAGGAAAAATTGGTCTTTAAAACTTGATAATGTGTTGTGGGCTTATAGGATAGCTTTTAACACTCCTATTGGAATGTCCTCATACAAGATTGTCTATGGTAAATCATGTCACCTACCCATCGAGCTTGAGCACAAAGCATACTAGGCAATAAAATATCGTAACTTTGATCTACAAGCTGCAGGTGAAAAAAGGTTGCTCCAGTTAAACCAAATGGCTCAGTGGTGAGATGAAGCCTATGAGAATGCTAGGATTTATAAGGAGCAAACAAAGCAACGGCATGATAGGAACATCTTAAATTGAGAGTTTTTGCCTGCTCAAAAAGTCTTATTATACAACTCTCGACTAAAGTTGTTCCCAGGTAAGTTGAAATCCCGTTAGTCAGGACCATTTGTTATTGCTAATGTTTTTCCCTATGGTGCAGTTGAGATCAAGCCAGAAAACAACCGTACTTTTAAAGTAAACGGTCTTCTCCTAAAGCATTATCATGAAGGGGAAAGCAACGATAGTGATCTCACTATCAACAATCCAGCAAGTCCATCTTGAGAACTAAGAAAGTTGGGCTAGCAACTATAAACCAATGCGCTTCATGGGAGGTAGCCCATGTCTAACAATAGTATAGTTTTATAGTTCTTATTTAATTTCATTTAACTTTTTTTTTACTTTTGTGTTCTTAATACAGATTGCAGCTGAAGTCTCTATGACGATTTTGAAGTATGAGGAAGGAAGAAATCAATGCACTCATTGAGACTTATGGGACACACAGGTAAGTATTCTTAAAACAGAGTAAAAAATTTATGAAAAGGTATTAGCCAATTTTAGAGACAAGGAGAAAAGGCGGCGTTTGGAAAGTCAAGGCCGCCAGCTTTTAGCCGATGTAAGTCATTGATCGAGGCCTTGTTAGTTATGAAAGCTGGCTCTAGAGGATTCAAAGTCATCAGCTCTGACATGGCATAACACCCCTTGAAACTTATATTGCTCTGAAAGAAAGGCCGGCGACTGGGAATAAAGGCTGCCAGCTTATATGCCGGTGTACTTAAAAGCCGGCAGTATATGTCTAAAGGCGGTCGGCTAATTACTCTCGGAAACAATTCTCAATTTTCAAAGCCGGCTTCGAAAGCCGACGGCGTATAGGGTAGTATGCCGGCCTTTATCCTGTCACGAGCTTTTAAATTGGTATCTCTCTCTTTCTCTGCCTCTCATTTCTTTCCTAAGTACACTCTCACTCTCAAACCCTCATCTTCACACACGAACACATTTCCATCCGCATGCATCTCTCCTAACCTATCTCCTCTAGATTGTCAACTCAAGTAAGTCACTCTACTCCTTTTTTGTCATTTTTTTTTCTTTTCGTGCTCATGTTGTTGATGTAATAGGGCTACCGAAATTCGCAATTGAAAGATTGATGAAAGTGACGTGGGATGAGATGATCGATTAGTTGTTGGGTTGGCCTTTGGGTTTCGAAACTTGTTCTTGTAATTGCATGAATGCAAAACTAGAATCAATTTGAGTCTAATTTCTTGAAAAATTGGCATTGTTCATGCACTTAGGGTTTATACTGATTGTGTTAAGGAATTTGGGGCTTTTGTGATTTTGAGCAATTTAACGGTTCTTACATTGCATATTTTTGGTGAATGTTGAATTGAAACAACCTAATGGAACAATTTTGCAATTTAGGATTATGTGTCGAGATTTTGGAATTTTTTTTTTTTGGGTTTCCATGAGTTAGAACAGATTTGATGTTCTAAATTGGTTTGGGTATGCTTCTCAATAGTTTTAAAAAAACATACGTGTTGATTTGTTTTCCTCGTGCAATTTGAATGAATCACAAGTAATGGTTAAAAACTAAGCTGCTTAGTTTAAGTTGGCAGCTTTGAATCCAAATTGCAAAGTGTAAAAGCATGACAAAGAGTTGTTGGATCTTGTTCTTAGTGATACCATGCCTATGATTCTAATTAGCTCAATTATATGTCATATCATGTTTTCGGCATAACAGTCTAAGCATACAACACAGATTGACATGGATAGTGTCCCAATTGGGAATTTTGCTTGGAAGATGACTTATAAATGCCTAGCTCCTACATGTTCTATTCCTCAAGTTGATAGATATAGGCATTTATTGAGTTCACATTACCAATGGTGCTTGAACTATCATTAACATGATTTTTTTTTTCTTAGGATGCCACCTAAAAAGCTCAATCCAAAGAGGAAGAAGCAAAAGACCAATGAAGCCTCTACTTCTGCTGCTCCAAACTTACTTTCAACAAAACCTTATGTAAAGGAGAGGAAAAAGAAGCTTCAGAAGATGAGTATTATGAATCATTAATACTTGGATTGGGAGCTTTTGAGAGAATATGGGATGGAGGAAAGAATTCAACTGAAGGTGGCTGACAAGGCTTGGTTTAGGTTGTTTGCACTCAATGAACCAGCATACAGAGATGTTACCATTGAGTTTTTATCCACCATGATGATAGAGAAGAAGGATAATATGCACACATTGACTTTTCAGGCTTATGGCAAGGTTAATGAGCTTAAGTTGAAACAAGTCGGAATGTTCTTAAGACTCTATGATTATGTTGATGAAGATCAGATAGAAGATATTCCAAATTCTTGGACTAAGGAGATGACCCCTGAGAAGTTCTAGCTTCAAATGATTCACCCAGGGAAGGAAGCTTTTGTGCCTTCCAAATCACCGTCCACCACTTTTACATCTATGGAGCACATGTTGATCCATCATATTCTAGCCCACACCATCTGTTGTAAAAAGATTAGTCACAACAAAGTGACCAGTTTTGATATCCTATATCTGTACAGTATGACTAAGGGGTATAGAATTGATCTTAGTATGGAGGTGATTAATTTCATGGATAGGCAAGTGAAAGACACTAGGTTGAGGTTTATTTTATGTAGAGGGTATATTATAGCCCTGCTGAAAGGAATGTTGCTTTTTGAGCAACCTGAAGGAGATGAAGGATACAAAAGCAAGAAGATCCCTATTGCACCATTCAGGACTTGGGGGTTATCCAAGGAACCCCCTCAAGTCAATCAAGATGAGGAGATAAGAGCCCTCCAGATTCGTCTTACTAAGGTAGGTTCCACCTCTCATCCTTCTCCTGTACGTGGATTTGTAAGTGGATATGTGGAATTGAGATAAGAAATCAGAGAACTCATGGAGGAACACGAGCAGGAAAGGAAGAAGAATAAAAGATTCAAGATTACACTGTTCAAAATGCTGAAATCTGCCATATCTTGCATGAATCCAGCAGCAGCAGAGGGATTTCAGTACAAGACTTTGAGTGGGGAGACTAGTAGTCCAGAGCTAGAAAGCTAAGGTTGCTGCTAGCTTTCTATTTCATTTTGTTTTATTTTCTGCTTTTACTATTGGTCTATACTCTCTTAACCACCCATTTCTTTAGGCAGACATTTTACTTTGGCTGCTGATCTATCCTTTAGGATAGTCTTTATTTTTTGCTTTGTTTGTTTGATTTTGTCTTTGTAGATACAGGGTTAAGCTCCCCAAGATACATCCTTCTCTAATTGATGACTTGATAAGACTTCACTTTTGATTCTGAACCATTGATAATAGGGAAGTACCAGTTTTCTTTCTCTCTTGTATCTTTGTTTTTATTTCTTTCCTCTTTGGGATGATTTAAGAACATTGGGGACACTGTTCAGTCTAAGTATGGGGGAAGGGATACTAAGATATAAAGATTGAAGTTGAGTATGATATGCTGATTTTCACTATGACCCCATACCATGCTTTAAATTTATATATGTCCTTATGTATTTTATGGAAAATTTTTAGCCAAATTTTTGAAAATATTTATTTAGAGATTGTACTAAACATTGTTGACAGCATTTGAAAATGAGGTGAAGTTGACTTGCTAGGTGCCTTACTCACCTACTGTTGTGGTTAGTTTACTTAGTTGAAATTAAACAGTAAGATCTTTAAGGAACAAATTTACCTTGTATTTAGCTTTAGAATTGAAGATTAGAGAGTAGGTTGAATCCTTAAGTGAAAAATAACCATGTCTACTTCTAGTAATAGATTAGTTTGTATATCTTCTTTTGAAGTGCTTTGAGAACATTTTAGCACCTAGTGAAAGAGATAGATGAAACTTTTTACTTAGTGATCCTTTATTAAAAAAAAGTCTTTAATTTGTTGAAGCATTCAAAACAAAGGAAAACAAGCATATGCTTTACTCCAATGACTTGGGTAACTGAGTTAAGAGTATCCAAACTTGAATGTTAAAGTGAGAGAGAGTTCGTAAGGGTCTTTTTAAAACCTAGTCACTTAGATGATGAGCCCGGGATATACTAACTTAATGATCTCACTATAACGATAAGTGTGGAAAGGAAAAAGTTCAAAATTTGAACTTTGAAAAAAAAAAAAAAAGATATGAGCTGAAAAGAAGCGGGCTAAAACCCGTCCAGAGGAAACATAAAAGATGGAGGCTAAAACCTCTTCATCTAAAGGCTAAATGCTTGAATGAATCAAAAAGAATATGAATGCAGAATCAATAAGTAAAATAAGACTTATAATAAAGATGGGGAAAATCTAGGGAAAGAGTTCATATCACATGCTATCACTACTTGTTGTCTTGTTTAGAAAGGTCATTAGAAGGGTCATATGCTTGCTAATAACCAGTGAAGTTTAAATGGGTGTTTTTCAAGGATTGAGTATTTACTTTTGGACTAAGGTTCTATTGTTAAAATATTGGGATTAAAGTTTGTTTTTTTTTAGATTAACTACCTAATTTCAATTATAGTACTCTAATCACATGAACCCATCTTGGTTTGAGCAGTAGACACTAGAATTCCAAGTCAAGGTTATCAAAAGAAAAGATGCTTAGGTCTTGAATGATAAAGTGTTGTATATTCTATGAAAAATTTCTACTTCTTGTTCTTAATTAATTTGCTTGAGGACAAGCAAAAGTTCAAGTGTGGGGGAATTGATAAAGGCATATTTTATTCACTTTTTATGAAACGAATCCTACTTAATTGTTATTGATTTTATAAAAATCTTAAGGAAATGGTATTATTTGCACTCATTGTGATATTTTAGGTCTTTGATGACTTATCATACAATTTCAAGCAACTTAGAGGAGTTTTGAGCAAACGAAAAGAAGTGAAAAGTCAAAGTTTACGATGGAGGAAAGAAGGCTACCGGCTTATAGCCGGCTTAGCTATGCTGGCTTACAACATCAGTCATCAATGATGGAACAACATCGGCCTTCGGTGGAAAATTGGGCTATGCCGACCATTTCATGATCAAAGCTGCTGGCTTAGGAGATGGCCTTCACCAAAGACGAACATTTGCAAGCAACACAACCAGCTTTGATAGAAGCTTTCATACAAGGCCGACACCACAATGATAAAGGCCGGTGGCCTTTTGTCCAGTGTAAGATGACAGCCGCCCTTTGAAGAGGAAAAGCTGCTGGCTTTGCCACTAGCTTACATGTTTTTCCAAAGCCATTGTTGGATAAGCTTAGAATGATGTGAATTTTTCTTGTTTGTCTTTATAATGAGTTGAGGAAAACACCAACCCCAATTCATAGAATAGAGCTAGAATAGATTAGAACTAGAATTTCTTGATAGTCTAGAGAGAATTACATGCTCTTATTGTTTAGCTTGGAATCCATCTTGGAGATTGAAGAGTATTGCTTTTGAGAAGCTTATGTGGAGTTTTTGCTTCAGAGTTTTCATACAATTATTGAGTTGAATTGGTGACTTTTGATCTCTTATCTTTTATGCAATTCAATTTATTGATTTTCATTGTTAAATATAAATTCTCTTGCAATTACTTTCATGTTTATTGATTTTTTGTTCTTCTCCATGATGTTCTAAGTTATTATTGCGGGAATGTGATGAAACCTTAGGTTATTTAAGATGATTATTGTATTCATGTTATAGAATTAATAGATCTATGGATTATTCATGTTGTAATTCCTATGCTATAAATCATGTTTCTTAATTGAATTAGGTTTATAGTAATCTCAATGGCCTGGAAAGGAAATTAAGGTTTATAGGAGTTCTTAATTGAGATTGAATAATAAGATGCGGGAGCTAAATTGTTTAATCTAATTAGAAATTATCCTAGGGTTTAAAGCAATGTTTTTTTTATTAATATCTTACTAAGGGATAAGGAGAAATTGATTAAGGCATTAGTTAATCATAGAATCGGTAGATTTATGGTTATAAATTAGAGTCCATGGTTAATTTATGTAGTGGGAACTAGTAAATTAATTTGTGGTTTTGAAATCTTGAAACTTGGGAAAGGATTAAGGGTTTTTAACAATTTCATATGGATACCCATATAGCTATTAATTATTATAAAGTGATGACGACTTGATTAATGAAACTAGGGTGATTCTGTTTTCCCGCCTTTAGTTGATATATTTCTCAATATTCTCTCTACATTAATTGATAATTTAGGTTAAGTGAACATTAGTCCTTAAGTGATTAATTATATCAATTCTATTGCCTAAATAATAGTAGAATATAATACCGGTTTAGTAGTTAAGAAATCCTCATGGGAACGATACCCTATTCATTACTATATTACTTGATTCGATCTAGTATACTTGCTAGTGATATTCGCACTTATTTTAGATACATATCTGCAGCAGATCAACCACCCAACCACACCCCACCCCACCCCACCCTCCCCCCACCCCTTCTCGAGAAAATAAGGATGAAAATGGTATATGATCTATGAATGGTGAGTTGGTAAGTGAATGTATGATGATGTGATGGTCCATTGGACTTGGTAGCTGTGATGTGACGGGTACGTTAAGTTGATTCCCAAAATTCTGTAAAAAGTACAAAAGAAAGATAAAAAGGTATTATAAAATATTTACAAAACAAAAAGAAAATTAAACAACATGTTGCTTGAGTTGATCTCTCGTAAGTTGGATATAGCTCAGTATTCTTGTTACAGATTAGGTCGGAGAAGCTTCACAGCTCAGCTTGTGCTTATTGTTTGGCCTATAGCACAACAACTCGAATGGTACGATAGCTCGATGTTGATCGGTTCAGCTTGAGTTCTTTGGCTGCTACGCATCAGGTCAAAGTGGCAAGTTGGTGCTGCTATCAGATCATGTGTAACCGGTTAACTAGCTCGGATGTGCTAGCACTTTACTTGTGCTGCTGCTTGCTTTTAGAGCTACTGGTGTTCCGTATGAGATTAAGCGCAGAGGTGTGCAATTAGATATGTTTTGTTTGCTCGGTGTGATTGAGGCAGCTCGATAGGGAACAGGTCAGCAGCTCGATAAATCAGTGACAGAGCAGGTCGGCATCCTTTCATCCAATAGCAATAGCTCGGCTTGGACGCTTCATTTCAGTTGGTTGGTGTTTTTGGAGCTAATGCAAGAAGTTTGGCTTGGACAGGCGGTCACAAGGGTGCTCTATGATAAATTGTGAACGCTCCAATTGGCTTGCCAGAGCGCTCGCTCCTCTGCTTTTGGAGAGCTCGACTTGAGTTTTACAAAAGAACGCTAACTTTTGTGTCTCATTACTAGTCGCTTATTGCAGTTCATTTTGGTGCATATCAGGTTGGTAGGTACAGAAGCTGTTGGCTAGAACGAGTTTGATTGATCATGGCAACTTGACAACTCGGTCTTGATTAAAGCAGCTCGGTTATTGGAAGCATCGGATCTGTTGTAGGTCAGCTCGGAAACAAACTCTGTTTAGCTGCATTTTTTTCGTGAAGTTCAAGTCGGCATTTGGATGCTTTGGTTGGTTAAATTTCTGTGGAAACAGGTCTGTTTAGCAGAGTTGTGACAACACTTTGGTAGCTCACCTTTGTCGGAAAGCAAGCAAAGCTTGGAATTCTGTTTGGTGGGATGACTGCTGCTGGTGTTGAAGTAGCTCGAGTCTGCACAACGGAGCTCACATCTGGTCGGAAGTTGGTAAAAGTAGCTCGGCTCATTACAACTCCTGGTCGCGTCTGATTTGCTGTATGGGTTCGATTCAGCTGGTGTTGGCATGGATCACCACAACCAAGTCAATGCTGACGATAGCTCGGTTTGGTGCTGGTATGTGCTCAGCATTCTCCATCAGAAAGTTCGATCGTCTAAAGCTTGATCTGCAACATGTTGTTTCTATTTATCTGCCGTAATAGGTCAGTCGTGGTTACTGCGAGGAGCTTGTACACTAGTGCAGATCCGTAGCTGAATTAGGTCTGTAATCAACGCTCGGTCCGCCGCACCAGTTCTGCTCGGAGAAGTACTTACAGTAGCTTAGTCTTGTGAGGTCAGTGATGATGGCTGGTCGACAAGGAACTGAAACTACTCGAACTCAACACCTTAATTTCCACTGCAATGGATACTCATCTGCAATCATACAAATCAAAATTTGGTCTATGCCTTGTTGAATACAAAATCAATCTTTTAAGATCCTGTTCGAAGTGACATCTTCTTAACAATTTAACATGTTTTGCTCTTACAATTACTTTACTGCAATTTACTCTTATTCTGACCCTTTTTGATCCACAACATGAAATTTGTCCATTTATAGTAAAAACTCATCATAAAAGTGCCAATTTGTGTATGAAAGTGTGAAATATATATGGATAAATGTGTACTTTTACACATTTATCAACTACCCCCAACTTAAATTTTGTTTGTCCCAAGCAAGTCTCAACACGTATTTAGGACGGCAGTCACCTCCAGCAGGCTCATGCAAGTCATTCTTGATATCACTTGTCCAAAAATACACTAGATCAAGACTGTTGGAACTAAATGGAACCAGCTGCAACTTTTAGAAGAAATTTATGTCTCACAAGTCCAACATGACAATTTACATGATTTTCATGTCTCTCATTGGTCAACCAATCAATATGTACACAAGTCGCTAACAAGAGACTCAAACTATTAATCCCTTGCTTCATAGAGTTTAATCTCCTCATGTAGCTTAAGATTCTCTTACTTGAGATCAAGTATAACATCAAATAACTCAAAAAGAGATTTTCACACTTTATATAGTAGACTAGCTTGTATGCACTCCTAATTTATATCTTAAGCACAACATCAGTAAGTAAATGATGCAAAACTTTAAACTCTTCCTCTATTTTGCAATTTCTTAGCTTTTCCTGATTTCCTACCACCTTTTTTTTTCTTTTTCTTTTGAGCATTCAAGCATCCTCACTTTAAGATTGATTTGTAATGACATCAGAGGAGCTCTTTATTCTTTCTTTTTCTTTTTGACATATTTTCTTCCCCTTTGCTTTGAATTTGATTTGATTTGCATTGCATTGGGGAGTTTTATTCTTTCTTTTTGTTTTGCACACACACACACACACAAAAAACTGTTTCTATCCAAGATAGCTTTCAAGGTAAGCTCAAATTTTGTAAGATTTACATAATCATATTGTGCTCAAGAACTTCAAAGAACTTAGATACATGCCAGTTAGCTTAAAAATGCAAGAATCTAATCCTAAATCAATGACATTACCTTAATCTTAAGTCTTCACATCTCAATCTAAATGAAAAGTAACTAAATAAAGCAACAATTTCATAATTTAACTCTAGAGAAGTAAGGAATGTTCAAATCATGATCGAGTTCCAAGAAACATAAGAATAAAAAAAATTGGACCAATTTTCATCTTTTTCATGTGAAAAATGCAACTAAAATTCCATTTTGAAAAATTTTGGTGTATATGAAGCAAGTATCAAGAATGGTATGGATCAACTGTATTCTCATTAAGCACACAAAGATCAAAATGCACTCACATAAGCTCATTTTTCATTTAAAATACATGCAACCAGCAATAAAAAGAATGTCCAGCAACCAACCACAGCAATATATCTTAGATCAGCTCATCCAACCAAACTTCCAATAATGAGGTCATCTTCCCAACATCAACGACTTACTGGCAAACAACTCCAAACTACGCAAAAAGCATAGCACCCACCCCCAACCTAAAAATTTACAATGTCCTCATTTTATATTCACAATTAAAAGCATGAAAGGAGGGATTAAAGGTTAAATGATCTCCCTGGAGTGTTAATCTGAGTTGTTGAGCTCCCCATGTCATGACATGAGCTCGATCTCAACTCCGAGCTCATATTGGTTGACCTGTACATGTAACACACTCAAAGCAACCAAAAAATAGGAAAAAAAGCACACAAAAACTAAAGGAAAGCATCAAATTAGCAAAATGTCAGTTGCCTCACACACAACACTAAATTTAGAGCCTTCAGCCTAACTTAAATCCTTCCACCTAGACCTCATGGGCATGTGTCCCATTTCCAAGTTTTTGAAACTAACAAGGGGAAATTCGTTCCCTTTCTGATCTCAATCCTTTTAAGCTCATTCCCCCTATCTAGGACATTTGAGGTTTTTGATTGGGAGAGAAATTATAATCAGGTGCCTCCTCAAACTCTATGATGTATCCTAAAGGCCCTAGGCACTCCTCATGAAGTTCATCATCTCCCAAGCTCTCAAGCATTTCAATGAATGGAGAGAAATCTACTTCTTGTTCAATGTCCTCATTTTCTTCATTCTCTCCATCCCACTTTTCTTTTGAGTTCAATTGAGGAATCTCCTCAAGATTGATGTTTCTAAGAATTAGAGCACTAGTGAATGAGCTAAGATATGCCACCTTAGTCTCCTTTATTTCATGCTCCTTACTAGTCTCGAGCTCATTTGTGACTGTTGTGATCTACCCTATGCCCTTCCAAGTCATTTTTCTTTTCCTTTAGCTCGTCCTCTACTTTCAATGACTCCACATATTGTAGATTTAGATCATTTTGCTCTAATATATCAAGAGGACTTGTAATGATCTCCTCAGTTACTCCCTCATGTCTCCCAAAAGTTCTTAAAGATTCAATCATCCTAACTACCCACTCTTGAGATGGTCCTAGAAGAGTGGCCAATTTTTCTAAGTAAATGAGGTTGTAAACATCAGAGGCTATGAATTTCCATGAGTCCGCTTCAAACATAATACGCATTGCCTAAGCAAACCGATCTAAATCATCATACATATTATCAATGGTTAATTCCAATATCGATTTCCTTAGGGAGTCTTCTTCTTTAAATCTCAAAGAGGCAAAAACTAAAGTAAACGAAATCAGTTTGTAGGACTTATAGGAGCTAAAAGTTTCATAACATGGTGAGCTCATACCCCTAAAAGATTCCTCACTTGACTTGCATTCTTGACTATGGTGATAGCTTGAATCTTGAGGATTGGCAGTGGGGTAATATGGATTTGGGATAAGTCTCCCATTGCGACACTCAAAAGCCCAATGTCTACCTCCACAATCTCTACACACTATATCATCTATAATCACCGGGTCATCATTAGAAAATTTCTCATATTGGGCATAAGATTGAAGTGCATTTGTATTATATAGGTCTAATGTATATAAATAAGGAGTAAGACACTCATAATTTGCATGATCATCCCCACAATACCAACACACTAAAATGTTGTAACTCATGATGCAAACAGTCACAATTGATCAGGAACACAAACAATGAAGCTCACGACCTTGAAATTTTTTTTAGCTAAAAAACAAAGCAAACATTACTTTACCAAACATAAAACACACATCAAACACTAAAAGAACACAGCTAAATACTTTGTCATACTAGGAGCATAACATAATACTACTAGACGTGACAAACAACACAACATATACACAAATAAAGTCTAATCTCAAAGTTAAACCACAAATCTAATATTAGTACTGCTTAACTCTCTGGAAACAACACCAAATTGCTTGAAGTATTTTTGCTCTTGCTTGGATTTTACCTTTGTCAAACAACTCTGAATGCATGTTTTTATAAAAATAATCACTGTAAGTGCGAGAACCACTGCCAAGTGTACCGATCATGTAAGTATAGTTAAACAGGAGTATTTAAGGTCGTGATCCACAGGGAGCTAATTGACTAAGTATTAAATTTAGTGATTTTACTCTAAGCTAGGCAACCGCGAAGGAGTTTGAGAATTTTAACTAATTAAACTACTTCTAACATTACCATTACAAACTACAACTCATCACTATCTAAACTAATGCTAAAACTACTAGTGGCTACGGGATTATATAATGGTTTTGGTTAGATTTTCCCTTCGTTACTATGTAATTATAATTAGGTTTGTTCATTTGCATTTTGATTAAACTCACAAGAATTGCTTCCCTCTCGAGTTGCAAAATTCTAACTATAACATGGATATCTCTCCCGAGTAACCTATTTATAATTATCAGTTAAATAACACTTCTCTCACATGCCATGTTATTCTAATGGAATTTATGGTTCAAGTACGTATTTGTGTCAATAAACCATAATTTCAACCACATTAAGAACATGAGTTCTACAACTTGAACCAAAATTGCACGTGTTCATGTTAGTTTTGAAATTGCATTTTCTATTTCAATCGAGCTCCTAAATCACTCTCGAGTATCTTAATCTCTAATTTACAAGAAATTCATAGACAAATTTTGACTTTGTAAACATTGAAATAGAAATAACCAAAGTTTCAAATCAAAAAGACCCATCATAAGATACTAATCAATTACTCCAGAAAAACCATAAATACATCATTTAATCCCACTAGATAATTTTAGTTTATACTGAAAAGTGGAATTTCATTCATAAAAATCTGAACGTAATCCATTATAAAGGATAAAAGAGAGAAATCACCGAGAAAGTGCATAATGTCTTCTAGTAATTTTAGGGTCCAACTCCGCTGTGAATGTGTGTATTGAACAGTGCCAGGGAGTGAGGCCAAGGTTGGTGGAAATAAAGTCAAGATCGAGGTTGGGAAGTGAGGTGGTGAAATGTCTAGACCCAAGAGGGCTAAACCAAGTCCTAGACTCGGTCTCTCCTTATGAAGGATCCAACACCACCATCTCCCTCAACAGAAAATGAAGATAAGAATGGTATATATAAATGGGGTCTGTGAATGGCGAGTTGGTAAGTGAAGGTATAGTGATCTGATGATTGATTGGGTTTGATAGATGCGATGTGATGGATATGTGGAGCGGATCCCCCAAATTCTGTAAAAATTACAAAAGCAGGATAAAAGGTCTTATAAAATATTTACAAAATAAAACAGCAAGTTGCCTGAGTCGATTTCGCTTAAGTCGTATATAGCTCAATGTTCTTGTTAAGTAAATCGGGTCGGTGAAGCTTGGCAGCTCAGCATGTGCTTGTTGTTCGGCCTATAGTACCACAGCTCAACTGGCACGATAGTTCGATGTTGATTAATTCAGCTCGAGTTCTTTGGTTGCGACGCATCAGGTAGAAGTGGCAAGTCGGTGCTGCTATCAGATCGTGTGCAACCTGTCAGCTAGCTCGGATGAGCTTGCACTTTACTTGTGCTGCTGCTTGTTTTTAGAGCTATTGGTGTTCCATATGAGATTGAATGCTGAGGTGTGCACTAAATATGTTTTGTTTGCTCGGTGTGGTTGAGGCAGCTCGATAGGGAACAGGTCAGCACCTCGACAAATCAGTAACAGAGCAGGTCGACATGCTTTCATCCAACAGCAGCAGCTCGGCTTGAACGCTTCATTTCAGCTGGGAGGAATTTTCGGATCTGATACAAGAAGTTCGGCTTAGACAGGCGTTCGACGCTGGTCACAAAGGCACTCTATGATAATTGTAAGTGCTCCAATTCGCTTGCCAAAGCGTTCGACTCGAGTTTTACAAAAGCATGTTAACTTCTCTGTCTCATTGCTGGTCGGTTATTGCAGTCCGTTATGGTGTAGACCAGGTTGATAAGTGCAGAAGCTGTTGGCTGGAACGAGTTTGATCGGTTATGGCAACTTGACAACTCGTTCTTGATTATAGCAGCTCAGTTATTGGAAGCATCGGATCTATTGCAGGTCAGCTCGGAAACAAACTCTGTTCAGCTCCTTTTTTTTTTTTTTTTTTTCCCGTGAAGCTCAGATTGGCATTTGGATGCTCTGGTTGGTTAAATTCTTGTGAAATAGAACGGTTTAGCAGAGTTGTGACGACACTTTGGTAGCTTACCTTTGTCACAAAGCAGGCAAAGCTCGGAATTTGATCTATTGGGCAGGATGATTTCTGCTGGTGTTAAAGTAGCTTGGATCTCAACAAAGGAGTTTACATCTGGTCGGAAGTTAGCTCGGCTCATTACAACCCCTAGTCGTGCCTGATTTGCTGTATAGGTTCGGTTCAGTTGGTGTTGGTACAGATCACCACAACTAGGTTGGTGCTGATAGCTCGGTTCGATGCTGGTATGTGCTGAGCATTCTCCATCAGAAAGTTCAATTGTCTAAAGCTTGCGCTGCAACATGTTGGTTCTGTTTGTCTACTGTAGCAGTTCAATCGTGGTTGCTGTGAGAAGCTCGTACACTTATTGATATCAATAGCTGAATTGGGTCTGTAATCAATGCTCAGTCCACTGCACCTGTTTTACTTGGAGAAGTACTTGCAACAGCTTAGTCTTGTGAGGTCAGTAATGATGGTTGGTCGGAAAGAAACTGAAACTGCTCAATTTCAACACCTTAATTTCCAGTGCAATGGACACTCATCTGCAGTCATACAAATCAAAGTTCGGTCTATGCCTTGCTGAATACAAAATAAATCTTTTAAGATCCTCTTCTAAGTGAGATCTTCATAACAATTTAGCGTGTTTTGCTCTTACAATTACTTTACTACAATTTACTCTTATTCTGACCCTTTTTGTCAACCTTTTTGCATTTTCAAGTGCATTTGATCCACAACATGAAATTTGTCTATTTATAGCAAAAACTCATCATAAAAGCATCAATTTGTGCATGAAAGTGTGAAATATATGCGTGATAAATGTGTACTTTTACACATTTATCAGATAGTACCAATGAAAGAGGTAGAAGAAATGGACACCTGTAAAATAATTATAGACATCCATGGAAATAAAACAAAGGAATCCAGGATGATAAAAAAACATAAAGTGAGCATTTATACAGGAATCAAAAAAGAAGGGACAGTCCCCATGCATAATGAAAATATTAAACTTTGAAATTTTGGAAATGGTAAAATAAGATGTATTATAGGATTAGATTTCTTATTAGGAAGTCTACATGGGGTCATAATCACTAGATACACTACCAATATTATAGGACAACCAACAATTGCATATAATGTTTATCTGGAAAAGAAGAACTAGATGTCCAGATATTAATAAGGCATGGAAACGATGATAAAGATTGCCAATGTAAAGAATGAGGAAAATGTAAAGAAAATTACTAAGAAAACCAAAGAATAGAAGAAATAGAAGTAGAATGGGAAAATGGAATAGAAACAAAAGAATGGAAAGAGATAATCATTGAAAGAGAAAAGATCATAAACCGGGAAAAAGCTTATAAAATGCTAAATAATTCGTGCTTAGATATAAGATACTATGGCCTCGACGAAAATATAAGCAGTTTAGAAAAGGAAGAGATATTTGGAGAAAATCCAACAAAGTTTTGAGAAAGGAATAAGATTACTTACAGCTTAGACATCATAAATCCAAATCTAAAGATATATAAAAAGGCAATAGAATGTGATAATATAGATAGAAATGAACATGAAATGCATATTAATGATTTGTTAAACTTAGGAGTAATTGAAAGATTAGATAGCCCTCATAGAAGTCTAGCTTTTATTATAAGGAAACATGGTAAAATTGTAAGGGGAAAATGAAAAATGGCTATAGATTACAAAAAGCTAAATAAAAACACAAAGGATGATGGTCATAATTTACCAAACAAAACTGAACTAATAAACAAAATCCAAAATTTTTACGTGTTCAATAAGTTTGATTATAAACCAAGATTCTGGCAAGTAAAGGTGGACGAAGAATCTTGGCCTTAGATGGCATTTATGTGCCTTCAAGGACATTTCTAATGGAAGGTAATGTCATTTGGATTGGAAAATACACCATCCATATTCCAAAGAAAGATGGATATGGCGTTTCAATATTTAAACGATTTCATTGCAATATATGTTGATGATATTTTAATATTTTCAAGAAATGAGCATGAGCATATTGGCCAACTAAAACTTGTTTTGTCTGAATTCCAAAAACAAGGAATTGTTGAAAGTATGAAAAAAGCTCAGTTTTTTAGGAAAAACATAAATTTCTAGAGTTAGAGATAAGCGAAGGAAAAATAAGCTTCAAGATCATATAGGCAAAAAGGTTTTAGAATTCCTTAAAAAGATAGATAAAATGCAATTACAAGTATTTCTAGAATTACTTAATTATGCAAGGCCATTCATAAAAGACTTAAATTCATTAGTAGATCCTTTTTGTAATAAAATTTCTAGTTTTAAAGGATTAACACCTAAAGATGTTAAACAAATAAGAAAGATAAAAGAAAAAGATTAAAAAATTACCAAAGCTTAAATTACCTATGGACAATGATTATTTAATAATAAAAAGAGTTGGTTGTGACAAAGGATGGGGAGGAGTTTATTAAGAAACCTTCATAAATATGTTAAAAAGAGAACTGAAGAAATATGCAAGTTTGCAAGTGGCAAGTATAAAGAAAAGAATTTGCCAAGTATAGATAGAAAATAATAGCGGTTATTAATTGTTTAGCACAATTTCAAACTATTTATTTTAAATAAAAAGGAAATCTTAGTTAGAACGAGTTGTGAGGCAATTGCAAAGTTCCATAAAAATCATGGTAGTAGTAACATGAGTAGGAGAAGACGGTTAAAGTTTAAAGATACTATCATAAATCAGGGTTATAAAGTAGATTTTGAACATATAGAAGGGAAAAACAATACTACCGCTGATAAATTATCAAGACTACTAATATAGGTGGTTATTACAAAAAATGGTGTTCCAAAGGACACAAATAAGGTCACAGAGGAGGCTTTCTTTTTCTTAAAGTTCACAAGGATCAAGCAGTGCTGAATCAAATATTTCATTCTAAGGGGAAGCTAATATCCAAACACTCCACTTGCATCTTTTCAACCAATGAAGCTAAAGGTAAAACATGTAACAAGGTTATTTCAAGTCATTCAAGGACCACAAGTTTTGGTTGGTGACATAGCTTTACTAAATTTAACAAAAAATCACCCAAAAAAGTTTCAACCTCCTCCTGGCCTTATGATCAAAGATGATACACATATTGCATTACTAAATGGAGTCTAGTCTATAACCATAAAAGGCAAATTTTAATTTACATAATTGTTATGCCCTGACCAGATATCTAGCCAAATTGAAATGGGAAAAGGATCACATGATGATATTCCCATGTCTCTCAAGTCCACATGTGGAACAAAAGTTCAACTTAAAGAAAATTCAAAATGTATGGAGTAAGCAGAGGACATACGCTAGGGGTATTTTATTACTGGACTGATGTAGTCTCGCAAACTACTGACTATATTGGATCCTTCTTAGAGAGGATTTAATGATTTAAACACTCCAATCAACTGGGTTAAGTAAATATCAAAAAAAGAAAATATTTATAGATCTAATGTTTCATAAAGAATTATATGTAAATACATGATTTACATATTAAGAGAAGATATCGAACTCTTAAAAATCTGTAGAATAAGAAAATAAGTTTTCTACCTTGGGAAATAGAAAAGTTTACCTAAAAAGTGGACAATTGAAGCATAGAGGAACAAAAGGCAAGCTTTAAAGAAGCATTTCCTCCACTAAGTCTCAAAAAAGGAAGAACAGATGATGAAAGATATAAAATTATAAAGCCATTCATATTTTTCAAAAATGAAATATTTATCTTTAGATTACCGCCAAAGGCAAAAGGGTTGGGTAAAATATATTGAAATAATCTAATTTATTTAATAATTAAATTTTCATGTGAATATAATATTAGTTCTAAATATTGAGTTGAAGTAATTTTGATATATGAAAATGAATGAGTAGAAATAGGTTTGATATATTATGTTTATTAATGTATGTGAGTATGTGTAATGAGATTAATGTTATTGTTTTATGTATATTAATGTATGTATAGTATAATTAATGTTTGTGTCTCTTATGAATTAATATGTATGTGTTATGTTTAAAATTATAAAAACAACTTTTGAATTGCCTAAGATTTTGTTAGCATAATTTTTCAACAATTTTAGCCCATTTTCAAGCTCAAATTAACTCTAAATTAAGCCAAATTAAACCTAATTCATATATGCCTCAAAAATCAAACTTATGATAAAATTGAGTCCCAAATTTGATCAAATATAGCCTCTTTTGGCAGCCCCCATTTTTCATACGAATTTCCACTTTTCTTTCCTTTCTCTTTTCCTTCTATCTTCAAACCATAAGCCCTAAACCAAAACCAATATCAAGCTCTTGGATTCAACAATCCCTCCAAGCCAAAGCCTCTTCATGTAAGTTAACACTAGTATAAACTCTTCATTTTATTTCCTTTCTTGTAATATAGGTGTAGAATCTATGGTAGGATGAGTTTAATGTTATTTGAGTTGAATGGTTTTATGCATTGATATATGTTAGGGTGTGTTTTGTTGTTATGTGAACTTGTTTATGTGTTATGGAAGTAGTGAGAGGTGTTGGTGAGAAGTGAAGTTGATTTGAGTAGTTGAGTTGAAGTGAAGAGTAGGAGAGGATTTGATGTGAATAAAGTAGTTTGATGTGTGGTTATGATGTCAAAAGTTGCTAGGATTGGTTAATGTGGATAGAAGATAATGTATGAAGTTAAATATGTGTTTGACGAAGGATTAAAAGTGTTATATGTTATAATTTTCAAAGTGTAAAATAGGGAAACACAACACTTTTCGAATAGGTCTGTTTTTTAGTGTACGCTGGCATCTGGTACTTCAATACCGACGACGTAGAGGCGACGTTGAATGTGATCAGAACCGATTTTTCTAAAGCCACTTAAAACGCCACCGGTTTTTGTAAAGAAATTGGCCAGCATTTATTTTTCAAATCGTACGCCGGGTACTAGGGCTTCAATGCCACCGGCCTTCAATCGGTGTTGAATGCAAACATAATCAAAATTTTTAACGCCAGGTTTAACGCCCCGGGTGTATAATTTCAACACTATCGGCATTTAGTTCAGTTTTGCCTATGTAGATAGGCCACGTATCCCCTGAGTTTATAAATTCAATCTTCTTCAATTATCATTCTTTACTTCATATATGGTCTTCTAATGAATCTATAAGCTATATAAACATGTTTTATGTATGAATTAGATGTTAAAGCTATATGTTAGGTTTATTGAATCTCCTTGTATAGGTGACCCAGGATTGTGACGATTATTGATTTGTTTTGGTATTCTTATTTCAGTTAAAAGTTCTTCAGTTAATTCCCTTCCAAGTGAATATAGTAATACACTATTAGGTACAGGTGCACAATAGCTTGTTTGTTATATGCTAGGAATAGGCATTACTAAAATTGAATTAATTCGATTCGGCTTAATACTTTGATGAACTGGATGTCTATTACACTGTTTAATCTGGTCCAAGGAGCAGCAAACCTGTCATGATGCAATGACATGTTAGTTAGGCGCTTAACCTAAGTCATGATGCAATGACTTTACCATGATGCGAGGTACGCTATGATGCAATAGCGATTCGTTTTTAGTTAAGTGGGTAGCCGATGGGGAGAATAGTATCCGAGTAACGTTTGCTTAAACTTAGGAGGAAATGCCATGATTTAGTTCGAAGTTTATGGGAACTTGTGAACTAGGCTCATCTTGTGGACTGAGTTTAAGTAGAGTCGGGCAACGGCTTTTGAAACCTAAATGAAGCTATTTCTTTATGGAATAGATATAGGAGATATAAGTATTCGAATTGCTTATATCAACTCCCTAAGCAGCTGCTGTTACTCAGGACCCCTAAATTCCCAGAGCATGATTCCGGGGTTTGAATATCCTCCTGTTATTTTATTAAAAGAAAACTTAATAAGATAATGACTTGATCGTTGATGCATTTCATTTAATTTAAGTTTGCTTGATAAATTGTTTGTGTATTTGTTATTGCGTACTAGGCCTTTGGCTCACTTTTGCTACTTTGCAGGTAATGAAGATGAGTTATATGATGATCTGGGATATGGGTCAAATTTTGAGATATTCATGGACGAGTGGGACGAGTAGGACTCGAATGCCCTTAGATTTTGGAGAAACTTTTGTTTAAAGCATAATTCTCTGTATAGAAGGCTTGCTAAATAAGCCTAAGTTGTGAAAGACCTTAAGATCTCTTTAGGTTATCTTTTGTACCAGAAAAACTTGTAATTATGTAGTGTCTTATATTGACACTGAACTTTGTACATATAATGTATATATGCATGGATTGCTTTTATTAGCAATCTTGTTTTGTTAAAAGTTGTTTATAAAGTGTTAGTAGATTTGATCAAACAATTCTCATAAATTGTTAGTTTTAGGACAACCTTACATATAATGTGAAAATGTTATATGTGGTTGGGGACTTGGTACTCTAAATCTCGAGATTTAGTGGGTCGGGTCTTTACATATATATTAGAGAAAAATTCTTAAAGCCTTTCATACTCCATCAAGAAATGGTAGAAAAAGAACATATTTATCTTGATGGAGTAGGCTTTACAACTTGGGTAAAGGTCAAAGAATACCTAAATCCTCCATATCAATCTTGCATCAGTAAAAGGCTCAATGGTTGAGATAATAAAGAATTATAATGATAAATACTACTACCTACCCATGTTAAATATCGTATACACAACGCAATTATTAACTTAAATTACTTTAAAGATTTTTATATAGGATCAAAAATACACTTTGGCAACTTTGATGGATTATGGATTGGTAACAAAAATTGTTGGAACTCATCCACAATTTATGACACAACCATTGGGATACTTGTTTTGTGAATCAATTATTAAATTAAGAGAAATTGAATGGGAACATGAAGAACATGATATATTTGTCAGTTATCATGTTTCCTTTGAAACCATACCTCCAGAATAGATGGATTACTAGGCCAGACCAGCAATACAAGGATGTGGATAAAACCTATCAAAGGAAATTATTCTATCGCCCAAAGGATATATAGAACAAAGTCAATTCAAGACTTGTAAACATAATGGACGACCTATATTGCCTATAAAATGAATATGAACATCCTTGATGAACTTGATTTTCACTTAATTGCCTCCACAACGAAAACTTTTATTTTTGCTAAAGAAAAGGGCATAATTTGGCCAAAATACAAAACTTGATTAAATAAGCTTTGCCAACTCCTAGGAAAAGAAGATCTGGAAGACAAAGAAAATGGTCTAAGTTCACATGACATAGAAATGGAAGATATTGATGATCTGGTACTAGACAAGATCAACAAGAATGAAGAATAGGACTCTACAAAAGGATAAAGGATTACACAAGAAAAGGATAAAAATAAAAGCAAAAGAGGATAGGTGCAGCACCATTTGTACAAAAGAATTTGCTTTTTTACTATTCATTACTTTACTATTTAGAGATGCTTTACTATAGCATATTTTCACTGTTTAGAGATGCTCATTAGGTCTACAAAAGGAGGAAATTTCTACAAAAGAAGGCATGAAAAAGTTTTAAGGGAGAAAATCTGAGAGAAAGAAGTAGTTTTGAGAGTTCTATCTGTTTTTATCTTTATATCTTTGTGAGTGTTTGCATCTAAGGGTTTAATATTTCTGTAAGAGTGTTCTTATAATAGTTCAAGGAACTATCCTCAACAATTGTAACATACCTCCACTGTCTTCAATAAAGTTTCTATAAGCTTTCTTTCATCATGTTTTGACTAATTTTTTTATTTAAGATATAAAGATAATCATGCTCTAAAACCCTATTAGATCTTTATGTAGCTTGCAATAAGGTTTTAAAGCATAGGTAAACAATTAAGACACCATATTTGGAAAAGTGCAGTTCTGCTTTCTATAGAGATTATATCAAAAGAGCAGGCCTAAATACTCATTAATGAGGCTTTTTTAAGGCAGAGGTTGTTTGTTTTATGGAAAATGCAAAAGGGGAAGTGTTCTCTTTTGTCCTTGATTACTTATTAGGTAGGAGATTCTATGGTCTCATGATAGGATCATCTAATCAACTATCTAACTGTTAAAATAAACATAGTAATTAGAATATTAACTATTTTGGTGACTCAATCATGGTTGGGTATAGTGTGAGCCATTGGATAGTGACGAGACCAGTCACATCAAAATTAATGATGGAACTATAGAATTTCCTCTTATTAGGGACATGTTTGTATGGAAAGTGTTAGTGACATGTTTATATGGAAAGTACATATAATAAAAAAAAAAAAAAGGAGGTTTCTTTTTGTTATTAATTGTATATTTTATGATATTGTAGGTAGAATTCATAAGAAAATATGAAAAGGGTTTTGATTTATTATTGATAATAGGTTTTAACAAGTATGGAAAGAGTTTATTCTTTCATCATTTACATATCTGTTACTATTATATTAAGCAAATGCCACATAATTCGACTCCAGAATTTTAGTTCAAAGTTTAATGGTTATTTCATATCAATAGATCAAATAGCTTTTTATCCCTATCCTGGCATGGTAACTACCTGATCTACTCTTCACACTTTTTCACATAATAGCTACATTTTCTGTTTTTTTTTTTTCACTCTCTTTCTTTCTTTCTTTCTTATTTCTTTGAATTTCAATAACTGCTCATGGAGATGTTTCATAAAATTTTTCTCCATTTCTTCTCTTTTCTTATTTTTGGAGCAATTCCCTCATGAATATCGCTTCCTCACAATTGTATAAAGCAAGTTAGCCATGAGTAACATAACTACTGAAAAAGCATAAATTTTCATAAAAAAAAAGTCTTATTAGTTTTATCTTCTTTTTTTTTTTTTCAAATGTTTGGTTTTATGTCATGTAAAAGAGTGCTGATAATTTTTCTAAGGTACTCATTTCAAAGTCTCATGGTTATTTTATATCAAGAGATCAAACAATTTTTTATCTCTATCCCAGCATGGCAACGACTTGATCTACCTTTTGCATTTTTTCACATAATAACTACTTTATTTATTTTTTCTCATGCTCTTTCACATTCTTTGATTTTCAATAACTTCTCATGGAGATGTTTCATTGAATTTTCTCCATTTCCTCTCTTTTCTCATTGTTGGAGCCATTCCCTCTTGAAGATCGCTTCCTCACAATTGTGTGAAGCAAGCAAGCCATGAGTAGCATAACTATTGAAAATGCATAAATTTTCATAAAAAAATCTTATTAGTTTTCTTCCTTTTTTTTTTTTTTTCAAATGTTTGATCTTATGTCATGTAAAAGAGTGCTAGTAGTTTTATCCATATGCCGGCATGGCAACCGCTTGACCTACTGTCCGCACCTTTTCATGTAATAACTACTTTTATCTATTTTTTTCTCATGCTCTTTCTCTTTTTCTTATTTCTTTGAATTTCAATAACTGCTCACGGAGATCAATGAATTTTTCTCCATTTCCTTTCTCTTCTCATTTTTGGAAAGGCTCCCTCTCAAAGATCACTTCCTCACAATTGTGTAAAGCAAGCAAGCCATAAGTAGCATAACTATTGGAAAGCATAAATTTTCATCTCAAAAATCTTATAAATTTTTTTCCCAAATATTTGGTTTTATGTCATGTGAAAGAGTGCTAATAATTTTTCTAAGGCACTCATTTAGTAGTCTTCTCCCCCATATTGTTTTTTAGGCAGCTTTAAAAGCAAATTTCATTCTAACAAGTATCTTCAAACTATATTGATCTTTTTCTTTTTATTTTATTGTCGTATTCAATGCTGCTTTAAAGGAAAATAAATCAAAAAGACTTTACAAATATGCATTTCTATAATATTAGAAATCAAAATTTCCTTGTTACTATACTTTTTCAAGTAATGAGTGTGATTTGTTTTACGATACAAGAATATATTTTTTGTCAATGAAGAAATTTGAGAAGAGGAAAAAGAATGAGGATGTAAATGTGAATGTTTTTTATTGCTCCATTGATTTGACTTTTTAATTGGAGAGTTTTTCTTTCTCTTTATTTATTATTATTATTATTTTTCTTTTTAATGTGTCTAGATTGGAGATTTGCCCAGTGCTTTTTATTTATGTGATTAATATTAGTCAATTTTTTAAACTCAATTTCAAGCAGTAAGAAGAATTTTAGTTATAAAACATGGAGCAAATGACATATACATGTCAGAAGTGTCATTTTGAGCATATTGAGTCAATTAAGGTTTGTCAGCTACACGAAATCAATGAGGTAGTGAAAGTTTTTTATTAATGCTTATATTTATAATGTTTATGCAACGTCCTAACCTGATGGCAATTACAACCTGTCACGTGTCCTTCTCTTATAAAAGACACATAAAGGCTATCAAAACTAAATCTACAATTACAAAAACTATTTCATCAAATAGCTCACATAAAAGGGTCCTCTTATGGTTCAAAAACAAACTTTCTGAATAACATAAACTACAAATATAAACTACCTATTATATAAAATTCCAAATTCTCATGAGACTCCCAGAATTACTTAACAAATCTTGAAAGAAATTCTTAAATCATTTTTCAAAAGATCTATAAATCTTTCTCTCGACAAATCCTGTAATTGAAATCCACTAATCCTTAGTAGGATAATCTGGACCACTATCACCATCCCCTTGATCTATGTACATATCATATCTAGATATATCATATACTATGTCATCTTCACTTGTACTTGAAAAATGAAAGGCATAAGCAAAATGGCCCAGTACGCCAAGTCACAAAACAAATGCATATGCACACGCAACATATATGTCAAATGCAACTTATTCTAATGCAACCAATCATATTATTATCTTTAATAAGCCAGCCAAACAATATAGTTCAAAACTATAAATCCCTAGTCTCAAACTTGGAGTAACTTAGACCCCTGAAAATCAACCAACTTTTGAAAATAGGTAATTATATACATATATTAGTGAATAGGTACTCCCTAAACACCCGCGGCCATACTGTCAAATCACTTAAATCTACCAGAATCATCTTCAAGTGCAACTCCACTAGGGACAATGACACACAAGGATCATTAGGGTGTTATACTAGTATTACTGTCTGCCAAGTCTTTACTAGTCATAGCCAAACACACCTAACAGACAAATTAATTAAGCTGGATAGATTTAGATTGATTATTAATCTATTCCTACGACAAAACAAATGGAATATTAAACCTGCAAGCACATACAACACATAAGGAATGGTCGTACCTTCTCAATTTCATGAACAAATCTCCAAATCTATAATCTCCCTTAACAACAACCTACAATCTCCCTTAACAACAATCTAACATATCTAATTTCTCCAAAACCCTAACCTTTTAAAGAAACTCCAAAATAGCACCTTTTTCCTCGATCAATTTCCTCAAAATTCCAATAAAACATATCTTACTCCAAAAACCCTAATTTGAAATATGACAAGAACATACATTTATCATCTATAATACATCTTATGTCAAATCTATGATTGTGAAACAAACTTACTTTGATTAGGTTCTTAAATCCCAGTTACTCTCCCAAAGATCAAATCTTGAACAAGAACTAGGTTTTTCTCCAAAAGTTCCTTCAAAGAAATCCAAACAAAACCCTCAACAACATGATCGATGCATAAAGAACTTGTAATAAACGAGCAAATCCACTTACTTTTGATTATCCCTAACCCTCCTTTGAAGCCGCACACCAGGAACAGAAGAAACAAACCCTAGAGACGCTCTGAAGGAAGAAAAGTTCGAATAAAACAATTTATTTTCAAACTGTCATCAAAACGTCCTATTTATAGATTTTAGGTCTTATGCCGGCCCAAAGCCGATAGCTTTGGTGTATACGCCGATGGCCTTGGTGTGTAAGGCCTTTCATCGGCTTTCACCCATACGCTATCATTTTTCACAATTTCATTTGCAAATCATTTGAAGCTCCAAAGCCGAGAAAAAGCTGGCATCCTTGTATTCAAAGCTGGCAGCTTTGAGCTAGCCTAAAACCTCCCTTTCTTATTTTAGTGAACAACATCCTCGGGTCCAAATTCATCTATTAAAAGACAAAAATCCCTTTTAACAATACTTTATTACAATTCTATCCTTCAATATAAAATAATATTTATATTATAGTATGGGTTGAATTAGTATAGGTACGGTTCAAAATAAAATTTATAATTTAACAAAATTTTGTTTATTGAAAAGGATTAAAAACTTAACGAGTGACTATAAATTTGAACATGAAGATTTAATATTAAGAAATATATGCTAAGTATTTACTAATTCCCTATTCAAATTTTGCATTTTCCTAACTAATGTAGGCTTATACGTTATTGTATTTTGTAATTTATGGCTAGATCTTCTCCTTTAGGTAATGTAAATTTAATGAGTCAATGAAGATTATTAACATGGTATATTGACCATTGGAAAGTAAACCGTAAATATAATACTTAGGAGTTAGGTATTTGATGCTTTTCTCAATAGGTTTTTTTCTTTGTTATTATTTTTTTTTTTTCCAAATTCTCTACAAAAGTCTTATACGAGGACTCCTTAACTTTTGGAATAATAGATTTTGTAGCTAATCAATAAGCATATCATTTCAAAAGCTAATGTAAATTATTACCTTTTTTTTTCCTTTTCATAATTTTTTTGGTATATGGATAGGTTGATGAAATTGTTGTTCATTTAGAGAAACTAAAAAAAAAATGTTTCTTTGACTTTCTCTCTCTTTTTTTATTCTATTTTATTTATTTATTTGCCAAAATGTTACTTCTTTTGTGTTATTTATTTTATGTTAAGTGATAGGTTGGTTTTTTGTTTCAAAATTGCACAAGTTGTTGCTATAGAATGCTAAATATTTATTTGATTTTGTGATATTGTGATAGAATGTGTTGGATTTAATATTATACTTTAAATTTGTTTTTATGATTGTACAGATTATGCAAACCAATGAATCAGAAGAGGAAATGAACATCCAAGTATATGGACAAATCTCTTGAATTGAAAAGATAAAGCAGATTGAAGACCTTAAGTTCCCTCGACATGAATTTAAATTATGAGGCTGCCATTCTTTTTGCTCTTATAGAAAATGGATGTTAATTTCACAAAAGGAGCTCCGCAGTATCATGTGGAAGATGAACGACATTTGTATTATAGTCATATTAGTATTATTGCAAGGTAGAAAATTATGACCTATATCATGGATATTTTAATTGGACAATGACTTTTTTTTTTTTAATCAAAATTTGTAGGTTTAATGTGTGAAACAATAATTTACATTGTGAATAAATAAGCTCACGCGGTTTAATCTGGATTAAGTTTGTGAGAATGATCTGATTAAGAAAAGGATTTAAAAAACAATAGTTTTCAAACATCTTTGTTCCTTTTAGAATACCGTGTTAGAAGATTACCGATAAGAATATAAATAGTAGAACAAAAAAAAAATCGTTTTTACTTTTGTTTGCTAATATATGTTAATAATTTGATGAAGTAATTATACTATACTCTTATCATTAATCTTCTATTTATAATTTATATAATAATTATCAAGTGAAAACCTATATTCATCATCACTTCACATATTATAAGATTTACATGAATGATTAATTTTAATAGCTATGATTTTTTATCCAATAGTAATTGCCAGCATTCTAATATATAAGTAAAAAGAAGCAACGGTTTTGTCCATCCTTCTTTCATAAACAAGCCAACATTGTATTAGATAATCTTAAAAATCACTGTTTAAGAGATTTTGTAGTTACCAATATGATTATTACTTCGGGTTTATATGGTTACATGTATTTTCACTTATTATCATGAATTTTAGGGTAGAAACAGATAAATAGTTTATTTTCTCTTCTTTTTCCACTTTATACGGTGTATACTTATATATAAGATAAGATATGATCTGTAAGCTATTTGTAGTAGTTTCGAAACTTGAGAACCATGTATCTAGAGTATTTGATCATACAATATTATATTTAAGTGTCTATTTAATGATTTTTCTTTTTCCTGAAAACATTACCTAATATTTATAATGAAGTTTTTATTTTCATATATTGTTTACTATATAACTACACACTATTGAACTATATGAAAAAAAAAAAAAATACTATACAACAAATTAACATGTCTAGCAAGAAAAATTAATCACAAGAGCAAGGTGAAAATAATTTAAATTAATAAAACTTTTATTTTCCAAATCTATTTTATCATTATATTTATTTTAGTACACGTATCGCGAGTGCACCTAGTCTTTAATAATGTTTAAAATAGAAAATATAATAAAATTTTCCATTCTGTTATTAATTGCATGTTATATCAATAATAAAAAAAAAACATATTAAAGATTTTATTTTGTCATTGCTTGCACATTTAATAGACCGTACAATTTTGTTCTTTTTCATAGTGCAATATGTATAATGTAATATATATGTATACATGTGTGCGAACATTCAGTGGCTGTATGTTTTATACATCATATGTCTTTTCTGTATATAATAATAAGCATATCTGTATTATTCATGGAAATAATAAAATAGAAGGAAGGAAATTCATAATAAAAAAAATAAATAAAAAGAGAAGTTATCTTTTAGCACCACGTTTGCATATAGATAATAAAGTTTTTAAGACCTGCATATATATATCACTTAGTTATTAATCTAAATTAGTTGCAAAATTAATGGGGGTTTTCTAAAATTAGTTTTTTTTAATGTTTTACAGAATATGGAATAAAAGTTGGGACTCTTTTAGAATTTTCATAATAAAAGATAAACGGATAATTACTTAAATTTGGTTGTCTTTGTCAAATTAAAATCAATCAATACGCTAAAACTTTTATAAAATCAAAACAAACTACGGACTATATATAGGTACTTATGAAGTGGTCACAATAAAAAACTTTTTAGGTATTTTTAAAAAAAATTAAAAATCCTTTTTTCTTTTTGTTTGTATAAAAAATAATTACAGCTTTTTTATGACTCTTTTTTCATGAAAATCATAAAATCACATTTTTAGACTTTTTTTTATAAAAATAAAAAATGTTCCTACACAATTTTTTTCATAAAAAAAAAAGAAAATACAAATTTTCTTAAACCATATTCACAAAAAATAATGAAAATTGAAAAATATAAAAAATCGACATTAAAAAGATATGTCCATTTAGCATTTAATCAATTTTGACCCACAGTATTCAAAATTTCCAAAGCCATAAAAGGACTTGATAACTCTTTAGAGTTTTAAAATAGTAACCCCCAAACTTACAATTTCTGGTTTTTCGTGCGGATCAATTACTAAACCAGAAACCAAACCATCCGAGATTTCTAATTCACCTTTTATTTTTCTAACTTCAGTTGTGGCGACTCTTGTCAAACGAATTTTCAAAATTGGGCTGTTCTATAAAAATCCTATTGGTTTCTTATCGTGTATTTCATATTAAATGGTCTTGATTTAATATGGTTTAGAACGATGAGTAAATTTGGGCTTGACAGCTTGGTGACTCCATTGGAGACATTTTTCAGTGGCTCCTATAGGCTTAATGAGATTTTGGAAATTTTGGAAGTTTGAAATGTGGGCCTTTAACCTTTCATTGTAAAAATTCTTACTTGTTTCCCTTTTTAGCCTTATAGGGGTCAATAAGCAGGGCAGGGGGGGTGGTAGGTGGGGGGGATTTTTGTATTTTAATTATTATTTCATGGTGTTTGTAAATTAATTGAGTTTTTAAGTTCAAATATATAAAAAAAGTATAAAATTGCTACCCTACGATTCTACCACCAATTCTACTATCGATTTTACCAACAATTCTACTGATTTTACTATGTAAAATTGTGAGTCTATACGAGTTTGCTCAAAAAATAATTTTATATGCGAGTTGAATCGAAATCTCATCATCAATTTATAAACTCGTAGAAACGTATAAGTTGAGTCGCAAGTTTGACAACCATGATTTCACAAAATATATACATCAAAAAATTCAACAACATATATTACAAATATATGAGAGTATATGAAACGTATAAGTTGTGTTGCAAGTTTTTTTACTGTTTTTTTCCCCTTTTTTTTAGAGTTTCATTTTCTTATAAGTTATATACTATAATATATTTTGAATAATTTGAATACAAATTAAACAAATATATAAAGTGATATATTTTCATCTTTATTTTAATTTTTATATGTAATTTATTTGTCATAAATGTAATGATTTTTTTGCACAAATATTTAATGAACATGAAATGTTCATTACAGCATAAAACCAGCTTCTTACACATGATAACTTAAATGATTTGCAATATTTCTTAATAATTATAGATTGTGAATTATCAATAAATGTAAATAATTATTTTAGTTATCTGAATAATGAGAGTATATGAATTATGATTGGAAAAACTTAAATTTTGGTTGTATGTAACTAAATTAATACCAAATTCTTTATTTTCATTATTTATTTAATGTTTTATTAGTATAGTAAGTAAATCTTGAATTTTTGTAAGCAAATTTACATTAGTTGTAGAATCTTACAATTTTATGTTTCGATTCTATATTTCATTTCTATGAACCCCTGTCATCTTAAGTAAAAACTCAGTTTAACAACGTGCGAAATTTTGAAATTTTATATATTTAGAATAGGCCAAACCCAGTTCCATTAGAAACTAACATGATAGCCATTGTATAGCATATGAACTGATTGGTCTCACCATTGCCTAATGGTGATCAAGTTCCTTCCACTGCATTTCGATATAATCAATGACCTATACTATTAAAGGTAGTGAGATTATAGAATGTGGTGCCCTTAGAACTCACCCTAAATTCCTGTTGTTTGCATTTGTGTGTGTGTGTTTCTCTTGTATTCTTGTATGTATAATTTATTATTATAATAAACTAAAAATCATATATTCTTTAAAGAAGTAATAAATTTTTAGGCTTTAGTTAAAATTTGTGAATGAATTTGTAATTCCCTCATTTGTAAATTAAACGGTTAAATCCAAGAGGCTAAACAAAATAGGATTAGATAATAAGTATGTAATCGCCATGCGGCGTTTTTGTAAATAAGAAATACTTGTTGATTGAATCTATAAATAAACTCCTTAAGATAGAATTTTATACTAAATAGACTAATCATTAGTTATCAAGCAATTTTTACATATCTTAGTTACAATAAGAAAGTTTACAAATAAGAATTGAAAAAGAAAAAAGACTTGTGTGACTAGTGTTCATGTAACTAGAATTCAATACCCCTTTTAAAATCTAACACCCTTGTAAATACACACCTATACAAAATTTAGGTAGGAATAATGGCCTTTATATATAAAGATATAAAACATGTCTAAACGATTTGGTTAAGATTTTTTGCCCTGTATATAAAGGCTACCATTTTTGCAATTATTTAATTGTAAATAAATCTAATAGAAACATCTCGTTTGTAAAAATGAGAATCTTTAGAAAATAAAATAAAATTAAAACCTATCTAATAGAAGTTGTCATTGCCATAGAAGCTAACTGCTCTAGAAGTCATCCTACCGAATTTGTTAGGTTGGAACCACAGATAAATAATATTTTTTTATAAATACAAGTTATTATAGAGACTAGCCCACCCTTGTAAATAGAATTCATCAACTCCTTATATGTAGAAATTCAAACTTTAAGCACTCCTTAGTCTTAACACTTTTCGTATACTATTATTTGATTAAATCTTTTTATGTAAAACCATTATTTTAAATTTTTTGGGGCAATTCTTCCTTGTTAAATAAAATTTCTTAGAGAAAATTGAAAATGAAATCTTAGAAAGATTGCTAATGCGTAGGAGTTTTTCATGCCCTAAAATTACTTTAAATGATCAGACCAAATCCAAAGTTTAATAGTCATTCCTCTGATGTAATTATGGTTGATTCATATAATCCCATTAAGCAAAAGCTAATTGCAATGGAATAGGCCTTGAGTCAAGTCAAGGAATAGATTGAGAGCCTAGCTGTTGGTCAAGCATTTGACAATAGGATACCTTAGGCCAATCAATCAAGAGGTGAGTAGAAGTTTAGGGTAACCACTAGTGATAAAAGCTCAATTGAGAAACTGAAAGATAAGATTCTTTGGAAAGTTGATGAAAAATGAAAGGCTCCAAATGGCTTTGGTGAATTTGATAAAATAGACCCAAGTAACTTCAGCATCCCTAAAATCCAAGAGCTTCCTAAGAAATTCAAGATCTTTGACTTTGAAAAGTATGATGGAGCTGCATGTCCTAAGTTGCACATCAAGCTTTACATTAAAAAAAAGACCCTTTTTATCGAACATGTCCAGCTTATGGTTCAAACATTTCAAGACAATTTGATTGCATAGCTTTAATGTGGTATGCATAGTTGAACCTCTTTGATATTAATTTTTAGGAAAAATGGTACATGCTTTCTACAATCAATACACATTCAATGTAGAGGCATCACCATCACTAATATTTCTCACACCAAAAGGGAAGAAAAAGAAGAAAAGGGAGGAGTATCACAATGGGTTCAAGGCCTAACTCAAGTGGTCTTAGCCTCAATATTTTACAAGTATAGAATTAGGATTTTGATCGTTTAAACTATAATGTTAGTTGAGAAAAGCATGAAAACATAAGTGTAACTTAAGGAACCTGACATATGGGAGCTATATGAAAATTAAAGATAAAATTGAAATTTTTTAAATCGTGCATACTTGCTGGAATACGATCTTACAAGTGTTTGTTAATATAAAGAATGCTAAACAAATAGGCAATAAAATTTAGAATTAAGTCAAGAACATGAATCTTGGAAAGAAAGGAACAAGTATCTATCTAAAATTACTAGTGAAAAGGAAAAACTAAAAATTTGTCCATAAAATGTAAACATAGTAATTATATCAAAACCCTAAAATGTATTAAAAAGAAGAAAATAATAAAAAAAAATCCTACTAAAAGATATTCTCTTGATCTAATAGATTTAAAAGATATTCAAAAGATATTGACCACATCATTCACCCTAGGCTCAACAAAATTTGCCATAGATTTTATCATGCAAGAATCACTTGGAATTAATTACACACATATGCCATGAGCCATCCGTCTTAGGTATTAGAAGGGTTGGGATGCACAAAGGCTCAAGCTTTCCAAAATATAATCAATAACTCCTTAAACTACCTCCTTAACTCCTTATGCTCTCTAGCACTCATTCTAGGAATGCAATCAAGGAGATCATTATATGGTACTTGACCAACTAAAAATCCTATAGGGTTTGACCCTATGAGGTCATGTGTCAAGTTTAGGAAATAATATTTTGACCCTATAGGGTTTTGGGTCAGATTATGGGTCATAATAATAACCTAACGAGAAACCTAACCCGCCAAATTAAATATAAATTCAAATAAAATATCAAAATAAAAGTTGAATTTTAATTAAAAAAACACTAATGTCTATACACTAATGTCTATACTCTAATGTAGTAGTCTTCGATTTTACCTAAATCATCGATATCCACCAAACAATTAACAAAACACTCATCGCCTCATAAGCAAAAATCACTGAGATCCGTCATCAGGTGAGTGAAAGCCACAAGCATGAACTACGCTAATTACTTATAGTCTAAGGAAAAGCATCGGCTTCCATTTGTTCCTAAGTTAGATTATTCGAGTACAAGTGTGAAAGTTGGATCAAGTGTTGGGAATTTCAAAGTTGGTGATAAAGTTTGTTCCTTTACTGCTGTTGAGTCTTTTTCTCACTTCATTGTTTTTTATCAATCTGACTTGTATGTCTTGTCTCTTTGAATATTACAATTTGCTCCCTTACTTTAAAATAGAGAACCAATGTAATTAACTTTTTGCCTAAAACAGATAACCAAACAAGAGTGTAAAGTGCATTATGTTTTTGTTTCGAATCAAATTATTAAAAAAACAAGAAAGAGAGAGAGAGAGGAGAGAGAGAGAGAGAGAGAGAGAGAGAGAGAGAGGGATGGAGAAAGAATGTAGTTGGTTAATAGGGGGTGAGTTAAGACCAAAACCCTACAAAAGCGAGTTTGCGTATTACACAAATCTATAAGGTTGCAGGTTGGGTTAGGACAACACTATAAGCAATTGGGTTAGTTTTGGGTTTTATACAACCCATCTCAAACCTGCTCTGTTGCATACCTAGTATGGGAATCGTATACAGCTTCATCTATTGGTATACTTAAGGAGTGAACAAGATCAACAAGCCAGAAAGGAATCAAGTAGCATATGTAAAGAAATTTTCTTTTTCAAGACATGATCCAAGGCTCAACCATCTTTCAACAGTAGCGTATACTGTAGGAGTGTACAACATCAAGGGCATGGGAGAAAACGTAGAAGCCTCGGATTTGCATGCATACCAGCTCAAGGCCAACGGTACTGAACCCTAACACCGGCGACATTGAAACATAGGCCAGTGATGTACCTCGTAAACCTTCGACCCATAACACATTTTTTCAAATAATTCGTATTTCTTTTATTTTGTTTGTGGGTACTATTATAAATACTCTATTGTAATGAACCTTAATCAGTTTTTGAGATTTTTGACAATTGTTATTGAGAGTTTTTCTCAAGTTCTCTTATCAATCGTTTGTTGATTATGGCAAGATTATTATGTTCTTATCAATCTTTAGGATTGTGGTGAACAAACCATGATCCCTATTTCATGTGTCATATCAAATTAAGATTAGCATAGCTCGGTTGATTGCAGTGTGTAATATATGTTGCAAGCTATTCATATCATTTCAATTTATTAATTAAAAAAAACACCAAAAAAATTCATTTGAGTTTGAGATCTGCTGCTTCCATCGAGCTAGCACATCTATTTTGGTATCGGAGCATAGTTGTGGCAACAGGATGATTGGTAAGCGTAAAGTTGTGATCTTTAACCTTATTATTGACTTATCTTTCAATTGAGAATTGTTGCTGGTATTGTTGTTAGTTACAGCTGAGAATTGAAAATTAGGGCTTTGTTGATATTGTAGATTTGAGAATTGGAGTTTGTGATGTGATTTGTTGATTCTGATTTGGGATAAGGAATTGTGAAGGTTCTCTTGATTATCAATTGTCAAAACTTACTAACACAGTGAATAACCTTGATTTCATATTCAAGCAAGGCATCCACAACTTTTTAATGATGATAAATGGAATTAAGAATGTAAATGATGTTTGGGTCGAGGACATCTTGAACAATGTCCAAACAATATTGTAAGACATTAATGATGGAGTTCCTGTAATTTTTTAGGAAGATGAAATTGAAGGGAAAGTGGAGCACAGGATTGTTTGGTTAATGATGATAGTGGCATGTTCTTGAAGAGATTCCAAAAGATGATCATGTTTTACAGATTGAAACATCTATATGTGTACTTGAGATAATATCGCTTCCAATTAAGACGAGAACTAATGAGACTTTTAGGTATTTTAATATTGATTTCCCTAAAGTTCATCCATTATATTTTGATGCGTTGATGGAACTACCGAGGATTAGGGATTATTGTGACACTATTATTCTTGTGAGGCCATATGAACTATTTGTGGACAATCATTGGAGTTTACCTGATGATTTTATATATTGGAGGAGTGTATGTTATTTAGTGGTGAACTTGTAGAGTGGATTGAAATGTATGGGTGATTTGCTCATAAGTTGATTGTTGCTATAAAATTTGTTGAGTCACATGAGATACCTTTCTTAGGAATATCGATTAGGAGGTATGGTTATACTAATTTGTTTGATAGAGTACCTTTATCTGAGGACAAAGTGTTTGATGTTGATTGGCATGCAGTGACTAAAATGGGTTGTCATGTTGCACATGATAGACTTATATTTTGTCACTGTGATTTTAAACACACTAGTAGAGGAAAACACATTAGGATAATTAGGAGTTGATGTTGTACATGGGAGTTTACATTCAAGAGAGGATTTGCAAATCACACATTAGAGTTGAGCTTAGCTAGGAGATTTTGCTTTACCATATTTAAGTTTTGAAGGTTTTTATTTGATCCAGGTGGATATATTGTCCATCAAGATTTGAGGACAAATCTTCAAAAAGCTCGAGAAGATGATGGGAATCCTTTCACGCTCATCTATTGGTATACTTGAAGAAGTGAACAAAGATCAACAAGCTAGAAATGGAATCAAGTAGCATGTGCAAAGAATTCTTTTTCAAGAAAATGATCCAAGGTTGGCAGCCATCTTTCCACACTGACTGTACTGTAGGAGTATACAACATCACGGGCATAGGACAAAAATAGAAGCATCGATTTGCATGTACACCAGCTCATGGCGACGATGCTGAACCCTAATGCCAACGCATTGAAACATAGGCCGATGGTACCTTGCGACTTCGACCCAGAATACAGTTTCTCAAATAATTTGTATTTTTTTTATTTTGTTGTAAGGTACTATTATAAATACTCTATTGCAATGAACCCTAATCAGTTTTTGAGATTTTTTGACAATTGTTATTGAGAGTTTTTCTCAAGTTTCTCTAATCAACATTTGTTGATTGTGGCCAGACTATTCTTTTCTTATCAATCCTTAGGATTATGGTGAACAAACCGTGATCCCTATTTGTGCATCATATCGAATTAGGGTTAGCATAGCTCGGTTGATCATGGTGCATAATATCTATTGTCAAGTCGTTCATATCATCTCAATCATTGATTAAACTACAAATCTAAAACACCAAAAATAGAAATTCATTTAGTTTGAGATCCGCTATCCCATCGATCTAGGCACATCATATTTTGTTATAAGTTTATAGGCACATCACCTAGCTCATTCAATAATATGGCTAGTTTAGAAGGGCTGCTCTATGGTCAAGATCAATTCGATGCTAAGTTTCGTAATGGGGGTAATTCATTTGCCAATTGATCTAGAAACACATTATGAAATTCCTCCATAAGAGGAATTCCTACTCTAGGAATGTCACCTCCTTACCAACCCCATTACCCACCAAAGCATAAACAACCTTTAAATCCTATAAAGATTTAAATCTAGCCAAAGACAGCATAGTAGAACTTTCTTTCATAAGTTTAGACTTAGCAGGGTCCTTATTAGGCACCAACACAATCTTCTTCACCTTAAACACCAAATTGTATGTTTGGTTAACAATCATGCACTACACCCCTATCAAACTGCCAAGGGTTGTCCAATAGTAAATGGCAAGCATACAACGCAACCATATCACACCAAATAAAATCTCTGTACTTAGAATAAATGGAAAAAGAAACTAGCACTCATTTTGAAATAATGACCTTGACTCCCTTTTTCAGTTGTGCTAACTTGTAAGGCTCAAGATGCTATTTAGGTTGAATGCCCAATTTCTATACCACTTTTATAAGCATAGTGATATCATAAATGCTAATCACCCTAAATCAACCATAAATCAACAAATTTCTCTAAGATGGTGAAGGTAGATTAGGAAAATATTATTCCTTAGCCAATCATCTTCAATGGTCATTGGAGTCATACATGACCTCCTAACAACCAATGTTTCCCTACCATATCCAGTCACAATCTCTTCTTCAATAGAATCGGCATCAAAGATTATTTCACCATCAACCTTAAAAACATCTTCGTCTTCATCCTCTTTGTTTTTGGTAAACAATCTATGCCCAGCCTCGCCATAACTAAACATTTAATTCCACTAGTGCTAGGTTTATTAGAGCAACCAATGATATTATTTCATGTTATTCCACTCCCTACATGATTCACCCCATTATTGTTACTACCACCACCACTACTAGTAATATTATCCCTAGATTATTGTTGTTGCTCCTCAACTGTTAATGCACTTTAGTGCGTTGTTGATACTAGAGCTAGGCATAGGGCCGCGACCAATTTTTTTTTGCCCGTTTAAATGCGGCCAAATTGGCCCGACTCGTTTAGCCCACAGGCTGGCCCATGACGAGCTGAGCCAGCACAAAGGCCAAGAGTAAAAAAAAAAAGAAAAAGAAAAAAAAGAGAGGAAAAATGTAAGAATAAAAATAGTACGATAACATATTTGTTAGGATATATTATGAAAGAAAATAGATTAATACATGCATCATAATCATTATAATATTTTTTTAAGTATATATTTATTGATTTAAACATATATAATATTAATAAATTATTCAAAAAACTTGTTTTTGTTTATAAGTAATCAAAATGGTAACAAAATTAATTTTTAATATATATATATATAATCTTAAAATATATAAATATTCTAATTTTTATATAAACTAACATAAAAAAATAACAAAAATAAAAAATGAAAAAAATTATTTGGCCCGCGGGCCGGCCCATTTAACCCACGAGCTTATGTGGGTCGGCCCACCAGGCCCATTTGCCTAGCTCTAATTGATATAATACATAATCAAACATATTGAATAAACATCTCTCTAGGTCGGGTCCGGTTTATTAAAGCGATCAATGATATCATTTCTTGTTATTCTACTCCTTACATGATTCACCCCACTACTGCTACTGCCACCACTACCATGGCTACTAGTAATATTATTCTCATATTGTTGTTGTTGCTTATCAACTATTAATGCCCTCTAGTGTGTCGTTGATACAGTACATAATCAAACATATTGACTAAACATTTCTCTAAGTTTAATTCAAGCTAGGACCCGACTTGGACCAGCCACGAAGGGTCCAGCATTGAAACCCTCGCCTCCTCTGTTAGGGCAATTCATAATCGCTATGAGGACCTGCCACCATGCAATGTACCCATCCAAATCAATGAGTCCAAAAGTGTCCGCCTCTTAGGAAAAAGAAAGGAAAAATTAGAAACTGGAAACGTACTCCATTGACATGTGTTTTATTTTATTTTTTTTTCATTGACATGTAACTAAGGTAAGGTATAATATCTCCTCACACTTGTATTACATTCTAATAGAAATGGTTCAATTTATTTTTCAAAATGTAACTTTTTTTGCTAAAAAATTTAAAAAATTAAAAAAAAAAGGCCGAGTCCAAATCTTATGGACCCATCTAGTGAACCGATAGATCCACAGGTCTGATTGCCCCACCATCTAGTGGACAATTTTGGGTCTATGTTTTGAGGACCCGGATCTAGAAGATCAAGTCCCGATTCGGACCAAACTGGGATTGGTGAGACATTTAATATCAATGGTATCTTGAATATGTAATCGTAACCCTCTTATATACCGTGTTACTAACTGCTTCTCTATGTGCTGGATCCAATTCCTAGCCACAAGCTAATAAAATTTAGTAGTATAGGGTCTATTTGGATTGTCTTATTTTCATCTATATATAATATGTTTTGTCTATTTATGAGGTAAAATACTATTTTTTATTTGTATCTATTTCATCACAAACATTTATTTGAAAATTATAAAAATAAGTTTCCAAAATAACTAAGAAAAGATGAAACAAACAGACCCATAATCATCTACTATTTACTTCCTTATTTTAAGTCTTGTAGCCTCTTGATACATTAGCTGCTAGAAACTGTAAGGCAAAAAGGGTGATCACAAGTGCTTCTTCATCTTTTTCCCACGAGGTAATCCATGGCTTACTTTTAGTCCATTTCATTTGTTGCCACCCCAGTATAACCTAACATGCAATCTCATTGCCACAAACTACATAAACTTATACTTTAGGACCCCCTTAAACTCTTAGAATCTTCTTTAGTATTGCTAACCAATCGAAGAACTAAACTGCTTGGAGGCTACCATGGAATTATGGGATCTTCATCCTCATTATTATTTCCAAATGCCTACAACCTCACCAACAAGGGGCTAATTATGTTTGCATGGCACCTCTTTATAGTCCATCTCTTCCTCATTAGAAGAATTATCATCTGCATCATAAGGAACAAGTACAGGATTGTGGTTCCTATTTTGATTGATAATTAATTCACCAATCCTCTCTGTTAATCGCTCCACTACTATACTCAATCATTCATCAATCATCTACCCTTTTCTATGATCTAAATCATTACACTCGCAAATCTCCCCCATCTAATGATGTTGATTATTTAGCTACTATGGTGCCATGATCTCCCCTAGACAAATGAAACTCCTATATTAACTGATGCAGCGAAACTATGACGAAAATCGAAATTACAAGAAAATTAAAGATAAGATCAAAATTTGTTGAATCATATACTATTGTCAAAATAAAATCTTCTAAGTGTCTATTAATTAAAAAGAATGCTAGAAAATAAGCACCAAAGTTTGGAATTCACTTAAGAACACAAATTCTAGAAAGAAAGGAAGAGATTCTCTCTTTGAAAATTATTGTTAAAAAGGAAAAATTGAAATCAATCCCTTAAACGTAGACACACAATTTATATCAAAAACCTAAAATGTACTAGAAAAGGAAAAAGATTTAAAATATCCTATTAAACTACATTAAAGGATATTATTTTGAATTAACAAATTAAAAAGATATTCAAAAGATATCAACCATATCATAGGAGATTATGACTAGATATAGTAGCGAAGCATGTGTTATTAGGTCTTGTATGACTCTTACGGCTGTTGAAGATGATTGGTTGAAGATTAATTTTCTGCAGTCTACTAGCAACATCATATGGAAATTATGTCGATTCGGTTGATTTTGGTACCTATGAAAAACATTATGTCTATAGAAATTGGGCATTTGACCTAAACAACACCTAAGCCTTACTAGCTAGCATAGTTGAAAAAAAGGAGGTGGGGTAACATTTCAAAACAAGTGTGGTTTCCTTTTACTGGGTCTAAATATAGAGATTCTGTTTAGTGTGATGTGGTTGTAATGGATGCTTGTCATTTACTATCAGGCTGGCCTTGGCATTTTGATCGTGGTTAGAGTGCATGATGGTAGGACCAAATATGTACAAGTTTTGTGTTTGAAGAATGAAGATTGTGTGTGCTTATAAAGACTCTATTGAGTCTAAACCCATGAAAGAAAGTTCTAGTATGTTGTCATTAGCTTTGAAGAAGAGTCATAGGATTTATAGGTTGTTTATGCTCTATTGGGTTAGGAGATCAATAAGGAGGCGATAATTCTTGAAGTAGCAATTTTTCTTGTGGAGGAGTTTTGTAATGTGTTTTAAGATAAGTTGTTGGATGGATTACCCCCATTACGTGATATATAGTGTAAGACTAATCTTAAGCTCAGGAAGCCCTTCTACCCTAACCACATTACAGAATGAGCCCTAGGAAGCATGAGGAGTTAAGGAGGTAGGTTGAGGAGTTATGGCTGAGGGTTTAATTTGTGAAAGCATAAAACCTTGCACAATTCCAACCCTTCTAGCACCGAAGGAGTATGACTCATGGCATATGTGTATGGTTAATTCCAAGTAATTCTTGCATGACACAGTGAAAATTCATGGGTGAATTTTGTCCAACCAAGGGGAAATGATGCAGTCAATATCTTTTAAACCTATTAATTCAAAAGGAAGTCTATTAAGAGGATCTTTTTAATCCTTTTCCTTTTTTAATACATTTAAGGGTTTTGATATAAATAGTATCTTTACATCTTAGGGATGGATTTTCAATTTTGCCTTTTCAATAATAATTTTCAAAGAGAAATTTTGTTCTTTTCTTTCCAAGATTCATATTCTTGATTGAATTCTTAATGTTGATGCTTATTTGTTCAGCAATCCTTTCAATCAACAAACACTTAGAAGATTGTATTCCAATAATCGTATGTGATTTAATAGATTTTGATTTTATCTTTAATTTTTTTGTAGTATCATGGTATTATAATTTTACACATGATCATTGAATATGAGCAATTATGGAAAAATTTGATAGAAGTTGTGATATTTATACCTTAAACCTTAAACCCTATTTGGTCAAGAAATTAGGGGCATAGAATTGATATTTCATTTGAACAATTGTGATAGACACTATCTTGCCCTAATTTACAACTACTAAAATATGCTATAATTGAGTGTTTTAATAAATAAATTATGAAAATAGTGCCTCAATACTTCCCATGTCATTTGAGGCTTCCAAATTGTATTTAAAAATAAAAGAAAGAATTTAACCAAATTTCATGCAATTTGGAAGTGCTTTAAACAAGATAAGAAGGACAAATGTGAAGGATACAAAACAGACACAACCGTGTCTAAAGTTGTCACTAATAGAGGCAAATTTTCAAGGAAAAATGAAAGGAAATTCTAGTCGAGAGGGACTATAAACCCTAAATTTTTAAGGGTAATTTCAAGCTAAAACCTAAGCCGGAAATTTAATCGAAAATCCTAAGTCAACAAATCCTTGGGAAACCCTAGCAGTTTAGATCCGGCAATCCGTGTTCTTAAACCGAGAAGTCGAAATATGAGTGGAGAGTGTAGATTGGTTCGTAAATAATTAGGATGCTTAAAAATATCAGATTGATAAAATTTTGGCCTATATCGAACCCGATCGGATATAGACTTTGAAAAGCGATTACCCCCCCCCCCCCCCCCCCCCCCCCCCCCCCCCCCCCCCCCCCCCCCCCCCCCCCCCCCCCCCCCCCCCCCCCCCCCCCCCCCCCCCCCCCCCCCCCCCCCCCCCCCCCCCCCCCCCCCCCCCCCTTCTCCCTCTCTCATTTTATTTAAAATTTCTCCTTTATTTACCAAAAAAACCCTAATCTATTTTCTATAAGTACTCCTTTAGTCTTTCACTTTTCACTTTCTCTCTTTCTTTACAAAAATCAAACTTTAGAAAAGGTTTTCTCTCCCTCTTCTCTCCTCTCCTCTTCTTGCCATGAGTTTCACACACAGACACACACACACAATTTTTATTTCCTTTCAAGTTTCTTGTTTCAAACACTTTACAAGTAGTAGATCTTGATCCTATCACCGTAAAACATGTAATGGTAAGATATCTTTGCCATCACAATGTTGTAGATCTTGTTATTTAAGTTGTTTGACTATTATCTTGCTATATTTTTGTTTTATGTTGTTATTATTGATATTTTGTGCATATATTCATTCATTGATCACATCTACATAATGTTGATGTTGCATTTGCATTTATGACTTGCATAATAAACTAGATGTAGTTGTTTTAAACATATAAATGCCATAAATTTTTGTCTTATGTACATAAAAAGCTTGTAGTAGCATGATAATAGTGAGGAAATGTTAGAAAGTCCAAGATCTATCTTTGTTTCGACAAAAATGATTTTTGGAAATTCGGATCTAAAAAGGAACCTATTTAGAAAAGTTATTTTCCAACTTCAAAATGAATACGTTATATTAAAAATGAAGGGCTTAGGGAAAAGGTATCATAAATGAATAGTTTTGATGAGTAATGCTTAGATCTACTAAGAGATATTTTCAAACAAGAAAAGTTTACAAAGGTTAGGTTAGCATTATGTTTCAACCCCAACAACAAACTCAAAATTCATAATAAGGAAATGTTGATATGTGAATACCCATTTTTCAACCCTAAAATAAGAAATTTATTAAAGAAATGAAAGCCTTAAGGAGTAGGTTTGATTAGGAATTAATTTTAGAAAGATTAAATGAGTTTTATACACGAAACAATCTCAAACATAAATTTCAAAATTCGGATTTAGAAATGACCTCCACTTAAGCAACTATTTCCAAATACCCAAATGGGGATTTTAATGGAAAAATAGAAGCCTTAGGGAATAGATGTAATAAAGACTTAATTTTGGACTAGGATAAGTGGATTTTATCAAAGTATAATCCTAAAACAAGGAAAGGTTTCAAGATAGAGATCAAACAATGTTTTCATTCCTTAAAATTTTATAAAAATCGTAACTAGGTAAACCTTCTATTTAAACATCTATTTTCCAACTCCAAAATGAAGAATTTTATTAAAATAATGAAGGTGTTAGGCATATAGATTATTAAGGTTGTATTTTGATAAAAACAAGTGTGATTTTGCAAGAAATAAAACTAGTTTTCTTAAGTCAAGTAATTTCAAAGGTTTTGCAAAAGCAAAAGTTTTCTAAAAGAATTCTTGTTAAGAAATATCATTAAGGATACACATATAGATAGCTCATCTAATGGCATTCATGATAATAACTTGTAGATACTGCATATGCATATAATATACTTGGAAAAACACAGTTTAAGAAGATAGTATCTTTCAAACCCCATAAATCATTTTCTAAGTACATAAGGAAATAGATTGATAAAAACCCATGAATCATGCATGATATTGAGTTATATATGTATATAAAAGAGTCTTTCAAGATATAATGATAGCTAAGTACCTATCAAAGCTTGCAAATGATGCTTAGATTGAAATTATAATTTGGATTGTGAGTTGGAAATCTCGTATAGCATTCTGTACCCTACTATTTATGGACCAAACGGCCTTGTTTGATAAAAATAACTTTAGAAATAGATAACTCTCGTCGAATAGGTAGAAATCGGTATATAATATGTGAAATTCTAAGTTAAAATAAACAAGTTATGGTCATTTTAAGTTGGATTTTCCTCTTAGGCGAACTTTGACGAACTTGATAGAATAGAATTTATAAGTTTCATTTAAACTTCATAGAAATACTCATTGGAGGTATTTCTTTTGTTAGGAGACTTAGGAGACGGACTAGACCTTCTCGAGGATTATTACGATTAAGTGGAATTTCACGCCATGGTAAAGTGAGTTCACTTTTCTTAAATTACATGCTTATGATTGTGCTTGTAATGATAGTGGCATTAGAACTAGGACAAGATAAAATGGGAATGTGCATGTGATTTCTGCTTGGTTGAATTGATGATAAGAATATCAAAATGGGAATTGTTATAAATATATGTATGGTTTAGTATATAAATGAATTGTCTGAAACTTCTATGATTGCCTATAATTCACTTAAATAATATGCCATGACCATATAATTAAATTGCCCATGCATAACATATGTGAGTCACATTACATTTATTATTATACCTTTGTGGGAAGAAGGCATAATAGCTAGGCAACGGTTGGGCCTGAAAAAACCAGGATAGTGGCTCGGGGTCGCCTGAAATAAAATGGAAGTGGAGTAGGCACTTAAATCAACTACATAATCAATGAGTTGGTGGGCACCTGAATCAACTACTATATAAATGAGAAAAATTGAAATCTATGGTCGTATGGGCCTGAAACACCTAACCCTGAATGGAGGGCATAAATTCATTCAACATAAGACTCCCAGAAAGTCTTATGTATTGGATGCCCATGTGCTTATGTATTTCATATGATTGTTTGATATAACTTGCTTGCCCTATTGCTTGATGAGGTATTTGATTTGGAAGTGGAACTCACTAATCTCGCAAGCTTATGCCCCTATAATTTCCTGTTGTAGTACGATTATCTATGGCTATCCCCAAAATTAAGTCTTTATTACATCTATTCCCTAAGGCTTTTATTTTTCTTTAAAATCCTCATTTTGGTATTTGGAAATAGGTGTTTAAATGGGGGTCATTTCTAAATCCGAATTTTGAAATTTATGTTTGAGATTGTTTCTTGTGTAAAACTCATTTAATCTTTCTAAAATTAATTCCTAATCAAACCTACTCTTTAAGGCTTTCATTTCTTTAATAAAATTTTTATTTTAGGGTTGAAAAATGGGTGTTCATATATCAACCTTTCCTTATTACGAATTTTGAGTTTGTTGTTGGAGTTGAAACATAATGCTAACCTAACCTTTGTAAACTTTTCTTGTTTTGAAATATCTCTTAGTAGATCTAAGTTTTACTCATCAAAACTATTCCTTTTTGATACCTATTTCCTAAGCCCTTCATTTTTAATGTAACATACTCATTTTGAAGTTGGAAAATAGCTTTTCTAAATAGGTTCATTTTTAGATCCGAATTTCCAAAAATCATTTTTGTTGAAACAAAGATAGATCTTGAACTTTCTAACATTTCCTTACTATTATCATGCTACTACAAGCTTTTTATGTACATAAGACAAAAATCTATGGCATTTATGTGTTCAAAACAACTAGATCTAGTTTATTATGCAAGTCATAAATGCAAATGCAACATCAACATTATGTAGATGTGATCAATGAATAAATATATGCACAAAATATCAATAATAATAACATAAAACAATAATATAGCAAGATAATAGTCAAACAACTTAAATAACAAGATCTATAACATTGTGATGGCAAAGATATCATACTTAAGTGTTTCTACATCCTTAGCTTAAAGCTCATGGAGATTTTAGTGGAACCACACATGTATGATCTTGCCATTACATATTTTATGGTGGTAGGATCAAGATCTACTACCTATAAAGTATTTGAAACAAGAAACTTGAAAGGAAATAAAAATTTTGTGTGTGTGTCTGTGTGTGAAACTCGCAGCAAGAAGAGGAGAGGAGAGGAGAGAGAGAAAACCTTTTCCAAAGTTTTATTTTTGTAAAGAAAGAGAGAAAGTGAAAAGTGAAAGACAAAAGGAGTATTTATAGAAAATAGATTAGGGTTTGTTTTATGTAAATAAAAGAGAAAATTTTAAACAAAATGAGACAGGGAGAGGGCAAGGGGGGGTGCCGGTTCTAGGCATGAGAGAGAGAGAGAGATGTGTGATATTTGTTTTGTTGTAATAAAATTCAAAATTTAAAAGTAACTTAAGTAATAAAATGTATTGGGAAGGTAAATGTAAGAAAAATGATGTAATAACATATTTTTGGTATCTTGAGCCTCGGAACATGCTTTTCAAAGTCTATATCCGATCGGGTTTGATATAGGCCAAAATTTTACCAATATATATTTAAGCATCCTAATATTATTACGAACCAATCTACGCTCTCCACTCATATTTTGACTTCTCGGTTTAAGAACACGGGATTGTCGGATCTAAACTGCTAAGGTTTCCCAAGGATTTGTTGACTTAGGATTTTCGGTTGAATTTTCGGCTTAGGTTTTAGCTTGAAATTACCTTAAAAATTTAGGGGTTTATAGTCCCTCTCAACTAGAATTTCCTTCCATTTTTCTTTGAAAATTTGCCTCTATTAGTGACAACTTTAGACACAGTTATGTCTGTTTTGTATCATTCACATAAGTCCTTCTTATCTTGATTAAAGCACTTCCAAATTGCATGAAATTTGGTCAAATTCTTTCTTTTATTTTAAATACAATTTGGCAGCCTAAAATCACGTGGGAAGCATTTTAGGCACTAATTTCGTAATTTATTTATTAAAACACTTAATTATAGCATATTTTAGTAGTTGTAAATTAGGGCAAGATAGTGTCTATCACAATTATTCAAATGAAATATCAATTCTATGCCTTTACTTTTTGACCAAATAGGGTATAAGGTATAAATATCACAACTTCTATCAAATTTTTCCATAATTGCTCAGATTCAATGATCATGTGTAAAATTATAACACCATGATACTACACAAAAATTAAAAATAAAATCAAAATCTATTAAATCACACATGATTGTTGGAATACAATCTTCCAAGTGTTTGTTGATTGATAGGATTGTTGAACAAATAAGCATCAACATTAAGAATTCAATCAAAAATATGAATCTTGGAAAGAAAAGAACAAAATTTCTCTTTGAAAATTATTATTGAAAAGGTAAAATTGAAAATCCATCCTTAAGATGTAAAGATACTATTTATATCAAAACCCTAAAATGTATTTAAAAAGGAAAAGGATTAAAAAGATCCTCTTAATAGACTTCCTTTTGAATTAATAGGTTTTAAAGATATTGACTGCATCATTTCCCTTTGGTTGGACAAAATTCACCCTTGAATTGTCACTATGTCATGCAAGAATTGCTTGGAATTAACCATACACATATGCCATGAGTCATACTCCTTCGGTGCTAGAAGGGTTGGAGTTGTACAAGGGCTCATGCTTTAAAGTCATACTCCATCATCAAAGAGAGAAGAGAAAAAAAGAGACCAAATCTCTTAAAAGTTGTGTATTGACTTTGAAAACCAAACCATTCAAATCGAAAGAGATTTTGTACATCTTTTATATCATGGATTCAAATACATTTTGCAATTATTTTTTTATGCCATAATCTTGCATGTGTGTTATTTAATTTAGGGATCTAAGATTTAATCCTAACATAAAAAACTTAGTGACTAGGATAAGTGGATTTTATCAAAGTATAATCTTGAAACAAGGAAAGGTTTCAAGATAGAGATCAAATAATGTTTTCATTTCTTAAAATTTTGTAAAATTCGTAACTAGGTAAACCCCTTATTTAAACATCTATTTTCCAACTCCAAAATGAATAATTTTATTAAAATAATGAAGGTGTTAAGCATATAGATCATTAAGGTTGTATTTTGATAAAAACAAGTGTGATTTTGCAAGAAATAAAACTAGTTTTCTTAAGTCAAGTACTTTCAAAGGTTTTGCAAAACAAAAGTTTTCTAAAAGAATTCTTATTAACAAATATCATTAAAGATATATATAGATAGCTCATCTCATGGCATTCATGATAATAACTTGTAGATATTGCATATGCATATAATATACTTGGTAAAAACATAGTTTAAGAAGATAGTATCTTTCAAACCCCATAAATCATTGTCTAAGTACATAAGGAAATAGATTGATAAAACCCATGAATCATGCATGACATTGAGTTATATATGTATATAAAAGAGTCTTTCAAGATATAATAATAGCTAAGTATCTATCAAAGCTTGCAAATGATGCTTGGATTGAAATTATAATTGGGATTGTGAGTTGGAAATCTCGTATAGCATTCTATACCCTACTATTCATGAACCAAATGACCTTTTTTGATAAAAATAACTTTAGAAATAGATAGCTCTCGTCGAATAGGTAGAAATTGGTATATGATATGCGAAATTCTAAGTTAAAATGACCAAGTTATGGTCATTTTAAGTTGGAATTTCCTCTTAGGCGAACTTTGACGAACTTGATAGAATATAATTTATAAGTTTCATTTAAACTTCATAGAAATACTCATTGGAGGTATTTCTTTTGTTAGGAGACTTAGGAACGAACTAGACCTTCCCGAAGATTATTACGATTAAGTGGAATTTCGTGCCATGTTCACTTTTCTTAAATTATATGCTTGTGATTATGCTTGTAATGATAGTGGCATTAGAACTAGGACAAGATAAAATTGGAATGTGCATGTGATTTTTGCTTGGTTGAATTAATCATATATCGAAATGGGAATTGTTATAAATATATGTATGATTTAGTATATAACTGAATTGACTGAAACTTCTATGATCGCCTATAATTCACTTAGATAATATGCCATGACCATATAATTAAATTGCCATGCATAACATATGTGAGTCACATTACATTTATTATTATACCTTTGTGGAAAGAAAGCATAATAGCTAGGCAACGAGTAGGCTTGAAAACCAGGATAGTGGCTCGGGGTTGCCAGAAATAAAATGGAAGTGGAGTAGGCACTTGAACCAACTACATAATCAATGAGTGGGTAGGGCCTTAATCAACCACTATATAAATGAGAAAAATTGAAATCTATGGTCGTATGGGCCTGAAACACCTAACCCTGAATGGAGGGCATAAATCTATTCTTAGAAAGTCTTTTGTATTGGATGCCCATGTGCTTGTGCATTTCATATGATTGTTTAATATAACTTGCTTGCCCTATTGCTTGATGAAGTATTTAATTTAGAAGTGGAACTCACAAAGCTCGCAACCTTATACCCCTATAGTTTCCTGTTGCAGTACAATTATCTATAGCTATCCCCAAGGGGACATTTCTCTCAGGTACAGCTTTTGGAATTTAAGGAGTTTTTTGAAGAGGTTGGGACCTAGATGTTAGGCATAGACTTCTAGTTAAATCTCCTTAATCATACATATATATGTTGTTGTAAGAGACTATTGTGAATTTTAAAGACTCTTAATATTTTGATGGTGGTATGCCCCTTAGATCTTTGTAATAGATTAATCTTGGTTATAACTATTATAATTTATATTATTATCGCTATGTATGTCTTCTTAAGCTATTTCGATTCAAAGTAAGGTCCCCTGCATGGTGAGCATAAGCTTTACAACCGGTGTCTAAACTCATAGAATGACTAAGGTTGTTATACTTGAATTTAAATATCGAATGTGGGGGGCTATCGCGTTTAGGATACCCTTTGGAGCATGACAGGGACATGCATTGTGACACTATCATATCTAAGTCATGTCCCACCTAATACCTTGTTTTGCCTAATTTGAGCCAAATAGGACACAAGATGTGACATGATCATATCTAAGTCATGTCGCTGCCAGATTTTAACATAAGCTTTGTTTGAAGATTAAAAGAGGAAAGCTACCTATTTAGGAAATATCATCATAAGTAAGAGCAAGTTGATTTCAAAGTTGCATATTGATAGCTTTCATGGTCTAAATGTAATTATATTTATATTAATCCTAAGAATCAATCCAAGTTTAATATAGTACTGTATAATTTTACCCCAAATGACACAGTATCACAAAACATTACAACACACAAAAGAATAAAATGTCTAGAATAATCCTCGTCATTGCTTTTGGTTAAAAGGCACAAGGTATGTGCCCTTTCTCTTTCCTTTTCTATTGTTCCTTCATATATTAAGGTATGTTAGATCCTGCATTTTCTTGAAATTTTGTAAGGAAATATGTACGAATGTTAACTATATTTCTACATTTGCATTTTGATACCAATTTTCATTGTCTATTATGTATGCTCTCTAATCTAGGGTTTTTAATTCTTTTTATTGTTATGAGAGGTACAAAGGTGAAGAAGTATGTGCTTACTAGATTCAGGCTCCAGCAATAGCTAAGGTCATGCCCTTCATTGTTCAATCTTTTCGCCTCATATAGTAGCTTCTAACTACTTCTGTTGATCTTTTGAAAATCAATTAAGATCTAACTAATCTTCAGTAATTGTAACCATTTATTGTGGAAACTATTCATTATGCTTAAGTCCTATGAACTACTTGCAGATTTGGTAATCTGATCAGAGTGTGAACTTTTGTTCGTTTTGTTTGCTTTCTTTATCCATCATATCACTTACATCATCCCACTTAATTACAAAAGAGAGGGCATACAAATTGTGACACTACTTGATCATATCACTCAACAAGAAGTGCCTTTAAGTTTTGTTAGATAAAATTACCTGAGATGATACCTAGTGAAAATTATGGTTGCTACATTTGCTTCAATCATCTTGTTGTAAGTCACATTTCCATCTTCATCACAATTAGGGTTGCAAATAAGTCAAGTTGAGTTAAATTAAGCTAAGACAAAAGCCAAGACAAACCTTTAAATGTTCGAGCTCAGCTTATTTAGTAAACATCAAACTCAAACTCGAGCCAAGTTTTTTATGTTGGGATTAAATATTAGATCCCTAAATTAAACAACACACATGCAAGATTAGGACATAGAAAAAATAATTGCAAAATGTATTTGAATCCATGATATAAAAGATGTACAAAATCTCTTTGATTTGAATGGTTTGGTTTTCAAAGTCAATACACAACTTTTAAGAGATTTCGTCTCTTTCTTTCTCTTCACTCTTTGATGATGGGATGTAAAATTAATAATCTTTGATTTGTATGACTTGGGGACCATAGTTATAAATATATATATATTATATATATAATTCCATATTTATTATTTCATATTTTGTCCATCATAAATTAATGATACTTGTCCGTTGTAAAATAGGAAATAACATGTCCAGTCTCTATACATAATATTCTGTACTTTACATAATACATTAAAGTCCATAACTTTATTATACTTTACTTGGACTTTATATTTTAAGATAGGTCCATTACATAATTTTTTTATCAATACATATAAGCCTATTTTGGTTTACTTAAAATAAATCCAAACATTTATTGAGTATAAAATGCAAACGCGAATCTGACTCGTTTGCAAATCAAGCTTAAATTGAATTGAGCATTTTATCTAACTTGAAATGAACATTTGTTTCAATCTTAAACTTGACTCATTGTCCATTTAAATTTTTCATATCATGATTTTTTTCAAACCTAAAATTTATAGGTAGAAGTTGCAAAACATATATACATATATGTATTGTTTAGAAACTAGTATTCCGGATTAATTATATCTTATATATAATAAGTCATAAATATAAAACTTATAAGTCTACTATAAAGTTTGTTCACAAACCTATCGATGAGCTTGTTCCTGAATTTTCGTGTGAAACCATTATCGAGTATATTCATGAGCGAAGTTTAAATTGGAGTTTGAAGTCATCTTGTTCATTAATTAAGCTCGAGTCAAGTTAAACTTAAAGCAAGTCAAATTCAAGTAGCTCTCGAACAACACGATTTGTTTACAAACCTTATCACAGCATTTATAAGCCAATCATTAAACATAGTAGTAATTTTTCCTCTTTTTTACATTTTTTGTTCTAAATTTCATCAAAGTTTTCAACTAGATAGTGGAAGCACAAACTTGTAAACATTTATCATACACATTTTTCATCTTCATCACAACATCCACAAGCCAATCATCAAACTTAGTGGTGAATTCTTTTAAAGAAAAATTGTCTTTAAATTTTCATAAAAGCGTTTGCCTCAATAGTGGATTTTTAAACTTTTATTACATTCAATTATCGAGGAACACTCATTGTGTCTCTTATATACTAGTGGCCACAAGCATCATACTTCTTATGTAAGAATCACATGAAGTTATGATTTGTTGACATACAAATTGTTAGTTGCATGATAAATTAGAATTACCAACCGCATATATTTCATATCTTCATATGGAATTGTTTGATTTGATTTGGTTGGTTAGTTTTTTATGAAAATTCTATTAATCCTAACTAAAATTGTTACATTTAGAAAATTTAAAACGTAGTGAATAGAAACTTTTGAAACCAAAATCTAACAAATTTTGATTTGATTTTAAGTTAAACTAACTAATAGGATAAAACTAGTACTTAAAAATTTATATTAATGTTTTCATATATGATTGAGGAAAGTATCTCACAAGATGCAAGGACCTCATTGGACAAAGCCACCTTGGTGTCTATCCCCCACTTTGAATTGATGGAAATGTGAAGTTGAGCACCATCATAGAGATTGCTCACAAAAATGCTTCTTTTATGGAGGATCCATACATTGAACGACTAAAGGAAAACCTAAAAGGACATCAGCAACAACTATGATTGAAGATGACACTCTAGTAACCTCATAGCATTTGGAAAGTAAGTAAGATTCCTTATGCGTTTCATTATATCTATCACAATAAAAGCATTGCAACATATATTTCATGCTCAGCAAAACTTTTTCATGCTATTGCATAAAAGTTAAAATTTTTGTTCTTCATGTGTGATGGTACAAAAATATCAAAATTAGTAAAATCTAAATCTTTTAGAAAAACACCAAATCAACATAATTAATGCTATTTTACTTTAAGCACTCAAACCTTACTACCAATGCAATCACCACCACCATCATCATTACCACCTCTACCACTAGCATCATCGCTGCCACTACAAACGCAATACTAGTTACAAGTATAAAACTACCACAAAACCATCACCAGTGTCACTAATTATAATATTTTTGCATGACAATACAATAGCACAATTGTCAATATATATTATTTTGTACTATATTTGCATGTACCAAACAATGGAGCATAAGAATCTTGTCTAGTATTATGTATATCTTACATGATATAAGAAAATTGTACAATCTAATATTTTTAATATTGTGCGATCCAATTCTTCTTATCTTATCCAATTCTTATATCTATGCACAATGACTTTGTAAAAACCTTACAAATTATTTGTAAATATTTAGGGAAATTTTTACCGGCATCATTTTCTGTTGATATATTTTTCGATGCCGAAGGAACACATTCTTATGTAGGTGTTAACTTCCTGAATGAACTTGCATTTCATTTCCAATATCCCTTGATGACTAGTAATTGCATTCATATTTTTATATGTGAAAATCCAAACTTTTGTCACTTCCCATGAGTTTTAACAGTCACTTCATTAAAATGGCCTTCTGAAGCATCGGACGAAAGTATAAATGTCCCACAGTCTCGATATATACAAGCTTAGTATTAAATAAGAGTTTTTTTAAAACCGTGAGTATTTTCAGACTGTTAACATGTTTTTCTTTTTTTTTTTCTTTTTTTTCCAATGTTAATTTTATCAAAAACTAAAAAATGCTGATAGAATTCCCAAAGTTCAAAACTAAGTGGTCGAATGAATTCATAAACTTTGCTAATTGGAATCTGGTTGACCGAATTGACCCATGGTCAACTAGGATATATATATATATATATATATATATATAGTTAAGAAGTGATCCTTTAATATAATTGAATATTAAATGTTTTGTAGCTAATGGCATAATTATTTTTTAGTTGAAATTCTTGCCATTGCATGAGCTAATCTAATATGAGGGACATTGTTATATGTTAATGTGCTTTTAGGTTTAAACAAAAACCTAATAGTTATTCAATTTGATTCCTGATGTTTTCTGTGCTTGTATCAAGGTCAAAAATCCATGTATAGTATGCCATGAACTAGTAACATAAGCACCAAGACCACCATGGATATATAAGTGAGTCAGTATTATAGTAGAATCATGACTAATATGAGTAAGGAATTAAGAATGAACCTACTTGATAGGACTCTTAAAATGGGATAGGACACTATGGTATACATACAATAGAGGACTAGAAAACTGGATGCTAATATCAGTGGTGAACCCAATATGGGATAATTTTGACTGTTAGTCTTTTGGACTCTTGAAATCTTTTGATCTAACAAACTCTTGAACCCAATATGGGATAATTTTGATTGTTAGTCTCTTGGACTCTTAAAATCTTTTGATCTAATAAACTCTTGAACCCAATATGGGACAATTTTGATTGTTTGTCTTTTGGAATCTTGAAATCTTTTGATCTAACAGACTCTTGTACTCTCATTATGGTCCAAAACATTATGCTCATATGTATTTGCTTTTCCTTGAATCCAAAATGAGAGAAAACTATACTAAGTTAAAATGTCGCTTGCAATTACTTTGTATGGTAATGTAATTGTTTTGATATGCATGCGGTATAATATTTTTATGTGCTTTAGGCGTAAAGTCGTGTTCAGCTACTACGTTTTTATAGTTCACTCATGTGTGAGAGACATAATTTTATTATAAAAATGACTTTAGGAATCAATACTTATGATTAAACCATGTAACAGTTATTGGAGCAAATACATAAAATTGCCTAGTGAAGTCACCGAACTCCTGTGCCAAAAAACTTTGTTTTTGATTGTCATTTTACATAACTATAATTACCACAACAACAATTACTAAGAAGACCAATCAAGCAGCATGCCAGTAGGATCATCTATTTCCCTCACTTCACCCATTTTCATTTTTTTTTTCTTTTTTAAACTAGCAAGTCTTTCCTTCATAATTTTCAACATCAAAATCCATTTTCATTGAAGTTGTTCAGACATGTGCGTTTGAATCTAGTCACTAATCACTCGCAAGACCCACAATTACCCTTTTCACATAATTGCACATCGTTGGATCTACCCACTTGAAGAATACACATCACCCATCACTTCTTTGATGTGAACAATCATAGAACTTCCTTGTTAAATTCTGTTTTTTTTCTTTTTATTTTCTTCATTTGGTTTACTTGAATACAAAAGTGACATTTTATGAAATCTAACTAGTGGATTCAAAACTAATATTTTATGAAATCTAAATATTCATGGAATTTATTGTGGAGGATGATAATTATGCCATGTTAGGGTTTTGTTAAGACCTCATGCCACATCTACCTCTAACACACATTTCGTCCACTGTCAGGTTTGAAATTGAGGATACAAGGTTAAAGATTTCGGGATATTTCGTCCTTAGACTTTCCTTTTTTCTTTTATAATTTTTAAAATGACCTTAGTTGATGGGCTAAATGGACACAAGGTCATCATCCTACCTTGCATTTTAACATGCCACGCCAACTAAAGCTAATAATAAGCCACAACGCTGACTTCTACAGGCACCATTTATTGTAACTTTCCTTCTTTATATATATATATTAGTTGGACTTGATCAGAAATGTTTATTCTCAGTGTATAATATTTTTCACATATCATATTGTCTATGCTTTGTGCTATTTAAGTAACTTCTTGAACTCAGCTTTAATAGCATTGTGCTCTACGTTTTATAATTTTATTTTTGTAATTATTTTATAATTTTATCCAGTTTCGTTGTTTTGGCATTTTGTTATATATTTTTTTATCAATGATTAAGTAATTCACCTAAAAGAAGGTCAAAAGTGATATCTCATATAAAATATTTAACAACAGACAAGGATAATTTAAAACAAAATTGAATCGAAGAAATTGTATGATTATCAACTCATACAAATAAAAATTATGCATAAACTAGATAACAATAATTATCAAATTATCAGCATGGACGTAATTTAGCATTTTATAAATATTACACATGAATCTTATCTATAAAATGCGATTCATGAATAAATATTAATAAATCACACTTTATACATATGATTCATTTTAAACAACAGTGAATCGCTCTTTGGAGATATGAAATGCGACTATTGTGTAACACTATAAATTGCATTTTCAACATACGATTCAGCATTGGTAATTTTATAATTAAAATTATCTAATTTATTTTTAGGTAATTCTTTTTTTTTTAAAAAGTTTGTAGAAACATTTTTCACCCAAATTGAATTCATCATCTTACCACACCTTCCACTAATGAGTTCTTAAAATTTGGAAATGGATCTCTTAACTGTTTTTTTTTTTTTTTTTTTTGATAATTTTCATATATTTGTTCTCTCAAATGTTGCCATCTTTATAGAGATTATAGGAAAGAACGGATCCCAAAAATATGACACAAGTTACTTTAAAAATGTGCAGTAAATTTAATCATTGGTTTATAAATTAATAAGGAAAAATAAGAGAAACATACATTATAAAAATCTGAATCTTAAAACTCCTGCGGCATATATTAATTTATTATGTGTTAACAACTAAATAATCATATAACATATGATTCCTACTGAAATTGGCCTCTAGATATAAAATGGAGGATTCATATCCAACCTACTCCAATGATGTCAAAGTTAAAAAGATTCCTAGGTATACTCTTCTCCAACATCATGTTTCTTTCCACGTTAATTTTATCCAAACCTAAGTATGTCGGCCTGCCAGGAGTTAAGGATAATTTAAGTTTCACCAAAACGGGCTTAGAGTTGGAGCCGCCGCACCGTAGAAATAGAAAGGGTGTGGGTGTGTCTTGAGACCGTACCACGTGGATGTCATGTCAGTGTGGGGTCCACTTGTGAAGCCCTTTCATTTTGCTTATGGATACAGTCCCTTTTCCATGCTTCCCTGCCCCATTACCACTTTCCCTACTCCTCCACCTCTCTTTCGTCTTCCCCTTTTCTATGATTTTTTTTTTAATTTTAAATTCTAATGCAATGAACAAACAAAACGAGGAGCGGCGGCTGATTTAAATAAAGAAGTTGTTGTTTTGTGGGTATTTTAATTTTGTATAAAAAATTTAATTTGCTATCTTAATTTTAAAATAATTAATTTAATCTTTTAACCAAAATTTATCATTTCATTATCATTATTTGCTATGTTTTCTCACATTAAAAAACAATCTATTCATACTTAGTTGGAAGCTGTCTTTTTTATGTCAATAAATCACGTAAGAAGTAATAAAAATAGCTATATAAAACTGACCATTGCAAAATTTAGTACAAAATAATTTTTTTTTATGGAAATTATGGATCATAAATTCAATATTTTATCCAATATAATTAATAAAACTTAATGATAGAACTATAAAATGATGTGGTAGCTAAACAATATAAGGATAAAATAAAAATATAAAGACTAAATGTATTAAATGATACATAAAAAGAAAAAAATCTTTTGGTACTTAAACTTTAATGAAATAGGTACCTGAACTTTTGAAAGATCCTATTTCATACCTAATTGAACTTCTAGTGACCCTAAGTACTACCTATTTTAATCGTTGTCTAACACATGTTAGCTACTTCAAGAAACAATAAAAGAGTAGGAGGTAGTGAAAATAAGTACGAAAAGTTTAATTAGGTATGAAAATGGACTTTCTAAAAGTTTATGTACTAAAAAGAGAACAAAAAATTTAATTAGACATGAAATTGAATTTTTTAAAAGTTTAATTATCTAATTATCCACTTCGTCAAAATTGAGCTACCAAAATGAATCTTTTCTCTATATAAAAATATTGATATATATATATACACACAAATACATAAATGATATAAATAATGATAAAATTTTTATAAGTAAAACATTTGCAAACATTAATATTTTTATTTTCCAATTATTGTGGAGTATTAGTAGGGGCCCCCTCCCCCTTTCTCATCCCTTTACTAAAGGATTCTTCAGATACACTAACTAGCTTAGTCTTTATATGTATACACATAAGTAAATTTATGTGTATATATATGTGCACAGCACACCATTCACACTTGTAGCCTTCACATTTTTTTCCTTAAATACTTGTTACAGCTTTTTTCATATCTAACTTTCATAAACACACCCTCTTTATACACAAGTCGCTCAAAAAGCAACACAAGACCTACCCTTTTTAATTTCACTCTCAGCTTTTTTTCAATTCTGTTGATGATCACTTTGTGTCAGCTTTGTCAAGTTAAAGGTGGTCATTAAGAGTTATAAATTAGTAAAGAGCTGCTTTGTTATTGTTAGGTTCCTGGGTACGCCGGAGATGCTGCATTCACTGGGGAATCTCGCCGGGAACTGCTCCGACATGACGGTACTGGAGCACCAGCAAGCAAGGATGAAGTGGCAGCAACTAGAACAAGGGCAAGGCCAACAGCATGGTAGTTTCAGTGGAAGTGAGTTTGGCGCGCTTTTTTGCATGGCCAATGCAGATTATAAGGAGATGGGCTTTGAACGGTTCTTGATGAGTGGTGGTGGTGCGTCGGTGTTTGGTGAGGTAGTGAACCTCAACCTCGAAAACCCGGTGAAGCCCGACTCGTGTTCGGAAAACGGGTGGCCTGACTTTGGATGCTATGAGATGTTGAATTCGGGTTTTCGAGGTGGGCTGGAATCGGGGCTGAATAGTTGTGCTGTTTCTAGGACTTCGAGCTGTGCTCCACAGCTGATGGAGGAGATGTTGGAGGCTGCAGTGGCGGCCGTAACCGTGGACGGCGGTGAGTTGAGTTTGGGGGAGAAGGGGAAGGTTGGTTTTTCAGCTGGGAGGGAAAGCTTCAGGAAGAGGAAAATTGAGAAAATAGAAAGCATAAAGGTAGTTTTCTTATTTTCTTTCTGGTTACCATTTAACTGAAAATAAACACTACAATTTTTTTCTAACATTACCTGATTGTTATTTCCATTATTATTCTAAACGATTTATATTACCTGATTCTCAATTCAGGAAGACACTGGGAAGAAAAAGATTAGACAATCAACAGAAGATGAAGACTCAAAGATCACAGAACAGAGTAATAATAACAATAACAATAACATAACAATAAGAACACAAAAGCCGAAATAGCAAGAATAACAACAGCAGTAGCAGAGAAACTTCTGTTTGCACTTCGAAAGAGAACTCGAAAACCTCGGAGGTTCAGAAAACAGATTACATTCATGTACGAGCACGTCGAGGTCAAGCTACTGATAGCCACAGCTTAGCTGAAAGGGTATGAGAAATTTCTCTCTTTATCATTATTCGGCATGTGTTTTGAGTAAATGTTACTTATGTGAGAATTTCAACAGGCAAGAAGGGAAAAGATTAGTGAGAGAATGAAGTATCTGCAAGATTTAGTACCCGGGTGTAATAAGATAACTGGGAAAGCTGGAATGCTCGACGAGATCATTAACTATGTTCAATCTCTTCAAAGACAAGTTGAGGTAATGATAATACAATGTCTGTAATAATGTTTGCGTAAATTATCCTTTCTATGTAGTTATGACTCTTATCTTTACATACTTATTCAATATTCGATATTGCATTCAACAGTTTTTATCCATGAAACTGGCTTCCATAAATCCTAGACTTGACTTCAGCATTGGAAACCTTTTCTGCAAGGAGGTAAGGCCGTTACCATATCACCTTTTCAATTCCGCAAATGGTATTGCTGAAAGTCTATTCATAATTTGAACCCTGTCTAATTGTTATTGCTCAAACTCTGCTCATAAAAAGAATTATGTCTAATAATTGTAGCACTGTCATTATCTGATCTTGTGAATTTTTCATTTGAATTTCAGCAGATGTTTCCTGCTTTCGCGACTAACATACCCATAGCATCAGAAATCAGTGATGCTGCCTACCTCCAGTTCAATCCGGTGCAACAAGTATCTTCATGTTCTAGTCTAGAAATAGGAATGAATCCAAATGCCAGTAGCCAGAGAACAGTGAACATTCCTAACGCGTCAATCCCCAATGCATCTTTTGATCTGTCTTTCTTAACTGTAATTCCTAGACCCTAAGCTACTCTCTTCTGCTGTCATCATATATATTTGCTTTCTCAAATTTGGAAATGGTTTGTTTCATAATACAGCAACAAGTGCAGCCAACATCAAATTGGGAAACCAGTTTCCTGGGCATATTCAATTCAGAGTTTCATCAAGGGGCAGCAAGATCCTTTCCATCCCACCCAGGTTAGATTGTGCTAAAGCTCATTATATTTTCTTCATCCATTGAAACTCGAGATGAGAAACATGATTTAGAAAAGAAAGTGGGTTACAGGGATCTACTTTATCCACTTCCTCCTGAAACTGTGCTTGATGGTAAAGCAACTAAGAAAATATTGCTTTTGACTTTCTAATTCGTGTGGAATTGTGGATGTCATGGCCCATCTAGACTTATTGGCAATATGGTAATGTTTGTCTGCATAGAATTATTGCAGACCGAGTGTGTTCCTTTTCCATATTGCTTTGACATGACGAAGAATGACCCCCCACATGCTTGATATGAATAGATCATTGAGATAAACCAATTCATACGTGAAATGGATGAGATGTGGTATGAAATTAACACGTCAAAGTTCATCCAAAAACGCGGTTTAATATACTCTGCATGAATGTTACTCCGAGCTAATAATATATCGCATCAATAGTCCTTATCACATTGAAATAGCACTTATGTTGTGCAAACTAATGATGCTAAACTACGCGCCCTTGCAGGTCAGGTTGAGTCTACTCATTTGAAGATGGAAATGTGATCAAATTGTCAATACCTTTCTATATGTATAAAATGCATTTCAAGATGGATCCCTCAATCCATTTTGAAGTTTATTTTGTAATTATTCCATATTACAAATAATATCAAATAGAAGAAACTATTCAACTTCAACATTATTTTAGTTTGCCGTAGTAATCAGAATAATCTTAACATAATCTTTCATGGCACACAAAGAAGATCTTGTTGAATTAATGATTCTTCAAAAAGTTTGATGGCGATTGAAGACGGGGACCAGAGGCTCCTAGTGCTAAAGGCAATTCCACAGCCTGTGGGGTATAGAAGGCTCAATTGGATGGATGATGAAGGAAAAGATGATGCCCATGTAGTCCTAATCTTTTGCAGGTTTACCACTTTTTTGTGACATTGCTACGACTGAGTGTCTCCTTCAATAGTTACTATTTTGCCCCTATTGACAAGATTTCAAGACACATAACAAGGTGCAAGCTGTGATTGAGATTGCAGTAACCACCACCAGTGTGACACAACTTGTCTTGTCTCTTTGCCAAGATGAGCCTGACCCAGCTACAAGCACTCTTGTTAGGAGATGAGGACAGGACCAAACTTGTGGGGTGTTCCTGCCTCCTACCTTTTCCAACAAAATTAAGTTCAGAATAACTGATCGATAATTACAATATTAGCATCTTCTTTTATTAAATAGAGTTCTTTGTTGTCATTTTTGGACGAATTATATGTATGGTAGCTAGTTGTGATCACTATAAATATCTTTTATTGCAATAAATTATGATAATTTTGTCCCCTCCAGATTGATTGACAGCTTTCACAAATTTAACGAACAGATGTATGAAATCTTCTTTAAAGATTTTGGTGAAAGCAACCATATGTCAACGGAAGCCGCAGACAAAACACCTTGTTAATAGGTTTAAAACAAATGATTGATATATAGAATGTTGACAATCTTCCTTTACTAATTAGAGTCCTTTCTTATTATATTTAAAAAAAAATATAAGCAACAAGTTGTGTGGACTACATTTTTCTCTAATAAAAACAAATTACTATAATTTGTCCCCTCCGATAGATTAAGTTAAAGAATCATCTTGGACATTTTCAATCAAAGCAAGCATACGATAAACATGAATGTGTTGAGAAGTGTCAAGAGAAAGCCTTATAAAGAAAGCTCAAAAGTTGATCATGGCTTCAATCTATATGATTGTTGATAAACTAACTAGCAAAAATTGAAATTATCAGTTAGTATAGGGTTAAAAAGTTTCTCTAAGAGCATCCACATTAAGGGTGCTTAGCATGTGTCTCTCTGACTAGGGCCCTTAGTAATGGGAAGAAGTTCTTTAACCTTGTGCAGTCCTCTATCAATCATCCTTCTTTTTATACTTTTTTTTTTTTTATTTTGTTAAGTTTATGCAAAGTATACAAGACCTACAGAAGCTAAAAAAAATATAAATGACTTCATATAAAGAATCTAAAGGATAAAATGGTGAGGTTTCCTAAAAAAGAGAGGAAAAAAAAAAAGACCTTAAAATGCTTATTTGTCACTTTAAGGACGTTGTAAAGATTATACGATGTGGATGCACAAAAAGGGTAAAATGACATGCCATTGAAATCTTTACTCGATCGTGTCTCTTTCTAGTCATAAAGCCCTTTCTATTTCTTACCTTTGCTCCACATAAACTGGGACCACCTGAAAAAGAGTGAGGAACTACTCTTTTTTCACACTTAGTGGGAAAGGATTCAATCATACTGGCTTGACATTTCCGCAGAAAGAAAAAACAGTACAATCATGGTCTCAATAACAAGGAGAAAGCTTCAGCAACCACTACATTGGCACTTAACTAGAATGATTAAAGGCATGTTGAAGATAGATGGATTTTTTCCTTGTTAGCTTTTTCTCTACTGCCAGCATGGTATAGCAACTTTATGCTCATAATACATTTCTCACTGCTTTTTTTACTAATTTTCTTAAGGGTGAATTTCACGTTTGGTGCATAAACTCTATCAACATGTCCAACTAACTACCTAAAGTTAAAAGTGACAATTTACTACCTAAACTTTACCTACTTTTATAATTAACTACCTCAACATTATCAAATTTTACAATTACCTATATCAACTTTACTTTTTCTTTTTTCTTTTTTCAATTGCAATTAACTATCGTTTATGTACCATAAATGAAGCTGAAAGTTCATAAATAGTAAATTGATATTTTTAATCAATTTAATAAAATTCAGGTGCTAAATATGACATTTACTCTTTCCTTAAATAAATGGCTAAATCCTTAGGGTTGCATTATCTAACGGAAATAACTGTTTGACATATATACTAGCATATGGGAAAGGGGACCAGTAATGTCTGCATACACAATGCCTGAATGAGAGAGCAACTTAATATTAAAATAAATTATTTCGCCCTTTTGGCCATATGAGAGCCGGTCCCAAATTTTTCATGATTGCATTATCTAATTAATAAAAATAAATAAATGAACGAATAAAACTGTTGGTGCATTTAGTAGTATCCTTGGGAAAGGGGACCAGTAAAGTTGCATACACTTTACTGCATCCTCTTGTTCTTTGGAGTTACAAAGGGCAGTTTGGTTTCCTTCCTTTTCAACTCATAAACTATTTCTCTAATTTCTTTGCATAATTCTTTTTTAAATAAATTGCAAATCTAGCAATATATAACAGGGATAGTGATGGTCCTGGCCTCATCCACAGACAAGATCTCCTAGATACTGTCGGTTCCTATTGAATGGAGGGTGATGATTTTGCCTTTTTCCTCTTTCATTGGCCCAGTTCAGCTATTGAGTGATCCTTTTCCTCATTCCTTGTTTTTCAATCTTCCCCCTAATTTCTGAGATTCTCTCTCTCCACTAGCCCTTGGTGCATTTCCAAGGAATTAAAGCAAAATACCAAAAAGAAAGTAGATTCTTGCAGATTTATGCAAACAGTTGTACAACCATTGAAAATTTGTTGGCAGCAACTCTGCCTTCCAAGTGTGTGTCTTTTCCTTCTAAGAGGAATCACTGAAAAAATAAGCCAAAGCAAACCAACTTATTCCATACTGTTTTCACTGGAGGACAGAGGAAAGACTCCTAGAATAAGCATGTTGGTTTTTTCTGGATTTTGTGAGTACTTTATTCTCATGTCTGTTTCAATGGATCATATTCTCAAGCTTATTGAGACGAGTATGGTTACCGGTTGAGAACAACCTAACCCAACCAAGGATAATTCAGGTATTCTTGAAGCTCAACTTTAGGTCCTTAGTAGCCTTTTTGCAGATCAGGATGTCAGGGCAACACATTTAAACTCACTGTAAACACACCATATTTGCATAAAATGTACTCTTACTGCTTGCTTTAGTAACACAAAAAATCACCGAGAGGTTGATTATCTAACTCTTCTCAGAGATTCCGAATAGAGACTCAAAGCAGGTTTTGCTAATCCTCAATAAAGCTTCACTAACCGAGATAGATAACCATAACCAAGCCAGTCTCTAGTCATCCCAGTTACTTAGACTCTCTGATTTATCTATTAAGCGGCTAAATCCTGTTAGATATATCCATAGATATCTCGCCCTTTTCATGGACTGCACAATGGTATCATCTACTCATGACCATCAACAGATTCTGACTGGTATTTTGCTAATGAAAGCATCAGAGCACAAGGCAGTATTTTGAACTAATACTTAGACAAATATCTTCTAGTGTTACATTCAAAGAAAATGAAAATGCTATTAGCCTAATAGTATATGTCTAACTATTGATAATTTCAAAAGTCATATACACAATGCACAGAATGTATTTCATTGGCTATCACAATTCACAACCATATCCTGTACCAAATGTAACACCCTAAAACATTGCTATGAAGAATTGAGCACATTTCAAAGCACTGTCATGGCCTTCAGTTTCTTCTCTAATAATTCGTTTCACTAGATCAATGACTCATCTCCAGCTTCTGCATTCACGAAAACACTAATTCAGTTTGCGAATTGTTTTGGAAAAGAAAAGGAAAAGGTGTACTATAAGTACCTCATGTCTATGCCGAAAGTCAACTAAAGTCTTTTATGGTCTAATCGAGTCATTTGAATTCCTCATATTTATGCCATAATTCAATTAAGCCTCTATATCTTATACGAGATATTTATGTTCTCTATATTCATATATTGACACCATGTAAGTCCTCTATGTATATGAGGATAGTTGAGGAAATAGTAATTAACGACTTAATCAAATTTTGTGATAAGCATGAAGCACTTAAAGAGCTCATTTGAAAAATGGAGGACTTAATCAAAATTTAGCACAAACATAAAGGATTTTCAAGCGGTAAAGCCAATGGAAGTAACAGAACTTTCATATAATTATTATTTTTTTTTTCCATTTCAGTACACAAACTTTAAACTTTTTCAGCTCGGTACCTCAACTTATTAAATGAGACAAAGTATTATCTCCTTTATAACAGTAATTAGGATATAGCCTATCTAAGTACTCGAACTATATATATATATATATATATATATATTTTTTTTTTTTTTTTCATTTTAGTAGCTAAATTATAAATTTTTTCACTTCAATGCCTAAACTTTTCCAAAGAAATAAATTAGCATCACCATTATAAAAACCATTATTATAAAATGGTAGAAACAATATAAATATTTGAATATTCAGTTTTCTTTCTTATATCAGTGCTCAAACTTTATTATTTTTTTCCATCTAAGTACTTCAAATTATTAAAGTAAGACAAATAGGTATTTTTTATGGTAACCTTAAAACCAACAAATAACAAGATATTTTATTATCTTTTTCAATATTTTAACTGATAAATAATAATGACGATAATAGTAAATGTCATATTTTATTTGACAATATAAAAAATTGTAAAAGTTAGTCATCTACAAAAGCCATCTGCAAATAAAATTTCAAGACTCGACTTTATATTTATTTTTTATTTTTTCAAAATATCAGTTTTATTCACGATTACCTTTTTGATATTTTATGATATTTTTATACAAGGTTAATGTAAAAATTATTTATTTGTCTTGTTTTATAAAGTTTAAGTACTAAAAAACAAGAAAAGAAATTTGAGCACTAAAATGGAAAAGAAATAGAAGTTGAGGTTTAAGATAACGGCTATTATAATTTATAACAAAGGTAATAATTTGTCTCATTTAAAAAATGGAAATACCAAAATGAAAAAATTTGAAGTTTAGGTACTAAAATGAAAAAATAAATAAATATATATATGTATATACATGAAAGTTCGAGTACTTTTACAGGCTTTATCCCGATTTTTAAATGTACTTATGTCCAAAAGAAAATGAACTTCTCTTCCAGATCTTGCTACATGATAAGACTCATAAAACTATAAGCAGTACCTTTTCCAGGAACAATGATGATTGGTGCAGACTTGCAGTTATGTAAGCAATATTCACCAACACTTCCTTGAAATATACTGCAGAAACCAACAAAATGAAATGAGGAAAACAACATGGTCATAAAGAAGTGTGATGAAGAAAGAGAAGGATTATGGATAACCTTTGGATAAGGCCTCTGCCTCTGCTGCCCATCACCACAGCTGCAGGCTTAAGTTGCTCTGCTTCCTTGCAGATTACCTTTCCAGGATCACCTTCAACAATCCGAGCCACAGATCTCACCTTATCCAACAATAACAATATTAGATTTCAAAAGGAAATATCAGCAGGCATTTAATCCTCTGCAGCAGAAAGAAATCTGCAGAATAAGCATGCCAGGGAATTTTGGTATTCATGTAATTTGGCTATCCCTTCATAATTAAAGAATAGTATTTTGCAAATTGCAGCCTTTTCCTGAAAGTTCAAGACATTCTAGCCCACTTAAGCTGGTTCTCCAACTCAAGACGGTGTTTTGATTTGTATAATAGGGTGCAAATTATTTTATCAAATACAATGAAAAACTGAAGTCATAAAGGATGAATCTACAAATCTTTCTTTTCTTTGTAATGTGATTGAAAGGGCAAAGTCACAACACGTCACATTCACCATGTAATGATGCCACTCAGCCACAAACAAGCTATCAAGTCAGGAGAAACTGTTCAGCATGCTTTTAACAATGAAAATGATGCACTTGGCATTGAATTTGTAGGTATAAGACCAGGAATGTGAAAACAATTTAAGATTTATTGATAGATTTAAGCTTAAATTATTGCAGGTATTATAGGTGCACAATACAAGAGTGTTCTATAAGCTCCATTAACTTAAAAACTATAGTCTTAACAAACTGTGTGCCGAATTTCCAAGACATTGCAAACTTGCATAATATTACAAGGGATGGATTTTTCTTAGGATGTAAGTCATCAACCCAACATACCCCTATAATGAAAATTTCAAACAGAATTTAGGTGTGAATTCAATTAGAGTAACACAAAGTCCATCTTTCAGTAGAATGCTCAACACAGAAAATTAAAAAGAAAATAAAAGATGGATATACTCAAATTACCATTGCAACTTCAAAAGCCTCCACTGCAAGTTTCTCCATGAGCCCTTGAGCTTGATCATAAACAACCTCATTATTAACATCTACACAAAAACCCCAGATCATAAATCCATACGTAAGACAGAGTGAAAGAGGTTAGAGCATAGTGATTGATAAAGAGGTTGACAACCTAGTTTGCACCAGAGTATTGCAAATAGGAAATACTCCCGCAATTTCAGATTTCAAGAGAGAGCAGAATGAGTGTAGATGAGTGATGACTAAGGCAAAGAGTTCTAAACACTAGAGACCCAATGTAAAATTACTTAGTTATCTACTAAAATTTAGAGCCTCCAGTAGAGCTGAGCTGCAACAATATAACACTCTAAATGTTGAAATCTCACTGGCTATTAAAATAAAGAGGCAATGCAAAACAAAGAACAGATCAACACATCATCAGCATGAAGCCGGTTAAGGAATGTAAATTAATATTAAATAGATATCGTAAATAATGATGTGTTAGGTAGGTGGGTAGGTAGAAACATTGCTCTATATATATTCTCATCTTGTACATAACAAAATATATATAACAATACAATTATTCTCTTTTTTACTTATCAAATAATATGGTACCAGAGCCCTTAGTAAGAGAATTTAAAATTTTTTAAGTTTTTTCACGTTGAAGTTGCCCTAGTAAGCAACATGCTACTTTGAGAGTGAGCAAGTGGGGGGAGTTTTTTTCAGTCACTGCCAGTCTAGGAAGAAGCACCACCCGCTGATCGGCCCACGCACGAACTCCAGTGAGCAAAAGACATGCGGGTGAGTCTCACGCACCGCTTAAAGCTCTGGCCTTCCAGCTCTTCGTTGGCGTATAGAGGCACATGAAGCATTTTTCCGCCATCTGGGAGCTTGGTAATGTTGTTTCTACATCTATTGATGTTGGATTGATCCTATTGATCCTTATTAGAAGTTGTTTAGTGGAAGTTTCAAGCTTTGTTGTGGTCGACTGTTGGGATCTGTTCAGTCGCATGGTGTGTACTAGATCTGTTCGGCTGCGTTCGTGGTCTTCTCATCAGAATTGAAGTCGGTTGACGGTTGTGGATTTAAGTAACGCTTACCGTTGGAGTTCGTTTCTAGTCATGGCTCATTTTTCATTAGAGGTTGTCTTCTGGGTTAGGAGGTGGTGTCCATTGGAGGTTTTCTTCTGGTTCGGAGACTTAAATGTCCGTCGGAGGTTCGTTTAATCTGGTTGGACTATTTTGAGTTCCTGATTTCATTATCGTTTGTATTGAGCAGTGTATTTTGGGCTTTTGTTTGACTATAAGTATTGTTTCTGTGTTGGGTTTGTTGGTATTAAAAACTTGATGTTTAGTTAAAGTGATCGAGGAGTTTAACGTTGCTAATGACTATTGAAACCGTGTTTAGAAGTTGCATTTGGCTTATTTTGTACTGTTGGGAATTATTTTCTTGTTAAGAGGAAGTATAAGTTCATTTGTTAACAAGATAACTAATATGACAATTACTTTGTCTGCTGATGAATATGCAAAGTTCTCTCAATTCCAAAAAGCATTGAAGACTTCATCTTATCATGTCTCTGCTATTAATGAGTTAAGTAAACCAAATATATGTCTTCTTTCCTCATCTTTTATGTGGGTCATTGATTCTGGTGCCATAGATCATATGACATGTAATGATCTCTTTTCCACCTATCAGGCTTATACAAGTCCTACAAATGTCACATTAGCAGATGGTTCTAAATCGTGTGTTCTTGGTTCTGGCTCTATTGATCCTACTCCACAGCTTTCCTTGTCCTCAGTATTATGTTTACCTCAATTTTCTTTTAATTTATTATCTATCAGTCAACTCACCCGTACCTTGAATTGTTGTATCACATTTTTTACCGACCATTGTGTATTTTAGGATCTCTTGACAAAGAAGATTATTGGCAAAGGAGATGAATCAAGAGGTATCTACATCCTGAATACTCAAGTGCTGAGATCTGTTGCATGCTTCAGTGTTCTCACACTTTTTGAGGTATACTGCCGATTGGAACATCCTTCTTTATCAGTGTTAAAGAAATTTTATCCTCAATTTAATAGTGTCTCGAGATTAGATTGTGAGTCATTTAAATTTGCCAAACACCATCGATTATCTTCAATTCCTAGAATCAATTAAAAAGCTAGAATGCCCTTTGAATTAATCCATTTTGATGTATAGAGACCTTGTCCTATTACATCTAAACCTGGTTTTAGATATTTTGTTACTTTTGTGGATGAATACTTTGGCATGACTTGGTTTTATCTTATGAAAAATCATTCTGAGGTATTTCCTCATTTTACTACCCTTTGTGCCGAGATCAAAACATACTTTAATATCTTTGTCCAAACATTAAGAAATGATAATGCCAAACAATACTTTTCTCACTTGTTTTAGACTTACATGATTCAAAATGGCATTCTTTACCAATCTTCATGTATTGATACACCATCCCAAAATGGAGCGGCTGAAAGAAAAAATCATCTTCTTGAGACAGTAAGAGCCCTCCTATTTCAGATGAATGTTCCTAAACATTTTTAGGATGATGCAGTTTCCACTGCATGTTTCCTAATCAACCGTCCACCCTCATCTGTTTTTCAAGAGGAGATTCCTTATAAAGTTTTGTTTCTTATAAAATCATTGTTTCTTATTGGACCTAAAATATTTAGCAGTACTTGCTTTGTTCGTGATGTTCGTCCTTAGGTAACCAAATTGGATGCTAAGTCTTTTAAATATGTCTTTTTGGGTTATCCTCGGGTTCAAAAGGGATATCGATGTTACTATCCCCATCTTGACAAGTATCTTGTGTCAGCAGATGTTACATTTGTAGAAAAAACTCCATTCTTTCCATCAATTGAAAAGTCAACACAAGATGAAAAATCAACACAGGATGAGGATGGCGATATGTTAGTTTATCATATTACATCTCTAGGTGCACAGATAGTTCCATCAACACCAGCTCTACCAAGGCCTCCTATCCGATACGTATTCCAAACGACAAGAGCTACCTGCTTCATGTCCTAAAACATCCTCTTATTCTTCTACAGATCCCACTCCAACTGATCTTGTTTCTTCTTTTGTTTCATATGATCACTTGTCATTATCATCATCTTCATTTATTGCGTTACTTGATGTTGTGGCACTTCCTTAGACACTTTATGGTGCTCTCTCACATCCTGGTTAGAGTGATGCTATGATTGAAGAAATGAATACCTTAGATACTAACGGTACGTGGGATTGGACTTACCAACAGGAAAGAAGATAATTGGTTGTAAATGGGTGTTTGCTGTTAAGATCAATCCGGATAGATCAGTTGCTCAGTTAAAAGCCCGTCTTGTGGCTAAAGGTTATGCTCAAACTTATGGGATAGATTACTTAGACATATTTTCTCCTATGGCTGACTACTGTACGTTTAACAATATCTTTAGCAGCTATTCATCATGGCCTTTATATCAGTTGGATATCAAAAATTCATTCTTACACGGTGATTGGCAGGAAGAAGTATATATGGCGTAACCGCCTGGGTTTGTTGCTCAGGGGGAGTTAGTTAAAGTCTGTCATCTTCGGAAGTCATTATATGGTTTAAAATAGAGTCCTCGAGCCTGGTTTGGAAAATTCAATCAGGCAGTTGAAGCGTTTGGCTTATAGAAAAGCAAGTTAGATCACTCTATATTCTTTAGATGCACCAACTCTAGTATGATTTTTCTTGTTGTCTATATTGACGATATTATTATTACAGAAAGTGACAATGCGGGGATTTCCTCTCTCAAATCATTTCTACAAACACAATTTCAAACAAAAGACTTAAGAATGCTAAAATATTTCTTGGGTATTGGGTTAACAAAGAACAAAAAGGGTATTTCTCTGTCTCAAAGAAAGTATGTACTTGATTTATTAATAGAGACGGGAAAATCGGGAGCTAAGCCATGCAGTACTCCGATGCTTCCTAATATACAGCTTACAAAAGAGGGTGAATTACTCAAAGATCCTAAGAGATATAGGCGTTTGGTTGAGAAGTTGAATTACCTCACCATGATCCGTCCTGATATTGCCTATATGGTTAGTATTGTAAGTCAATTTATGTCCTCTCCTACAATACATCATTGAGCAGCTTTAGAACAAATTCTGTGTAATCTAAAGGGAGCTCCAGGACTTGGAATGGTATATAGAGATAATGGACATAATCGTATCGAGTGTTTTTCATATGCTAATTGGGCAGGATCCAAAATAGATAGAAGGTCCACTACTGGATATTGTGTGTTTGTTAGGAGTAATCTAATTTCTTGGAGAAGAAAGAAAGAAAACACAATATCTCACTCGAGTACAGAAGCAGAATATAGGGCTATAGCACAATCAATGTGTGAAATAGTATGGATTCATCAACTTTTAATTGAACTTGGAGTAAAGGTACTAATGCCTGCTCAGTTTTGGTGTGATAATTAGGTTGTTCTTCATATTGCGTCTAATCCCGTGCTCTATGGATGAACCAAGCATATTAAAATTGACTATCATTTCATCAATGAAAAGATACCACAGAAATTGATCTCTATAGAACATTTCAGGACTGGAGCACAGTTAGCAGATGCTTTACTAAAGCATTGAATGAGGCTAGAATCGATGATATTTGTAACAAGTTGGGCATGATTAATATCTATGCTTCAACTTGAGAGGAAGTGTTAAGGAATGTAAATTAATATTAATTAGATATCGTAATTAATGATGTGTTAGGTAGGTGGGTAGATAGAAACATTGCTCTATATATATTCTCATCTTGTACATAACCAAAAATATATATATAACAATACAGTTATTCTCCTTTTTACTTATCAAATAACAAAGCCAATATATATGATCGAGATCAGTATGAGGAAGAGCATGTAAACAGGAGGTGGACCGTAAAGAGAGGTGAAGGGAAGGGATAGTAGTAGAATTAAGACTCCAGGTGAGGGACGAGAGAGAGGCAATGCAGCAGCAGCCTAGATAGAGCTGCAACATCAAATGTTCCAAATGCTTAAGTTGTGGGCACCTAGCATCCCGGTATCCTAACAAATGCATGACGATTGCATAGGACTAAAGTGGAAGTAGTGAGTGAGAAAATGATAAGAAAGAAATAGTTGACAATAAGGGAAGTGGAAGGAGTGGCTGAGAGATGCCCATTGTTAGAATTAGATGTCAAGAGAAATCTGAGTGCAGTCCTTGAACCAAAACATAAGAAGAGAGAATTTTGTTACATACAAAATGCTTGATGCACGTGAAGCCATATGTAGTAATAAATGACAGGGGCAGTAGTATTAATGTGAGTTTTATTAGCAAAGTATATAAAGTGGGATCGATAAAGAGAGTTGTGCATGTCAACAAATACATATTGGTTTGTTTATTTATTAAGAAGCATTCTGATAAAAGATTGATTGTGATGCAATGCCTATTTGCAATACTCATCTGTTGCTAGAAAGACCTTTGCAAGTTAGGTGAATTATACTACAAGGTTCCAACGTTTTGGGGTAAGTTTATTTAAGGTCTTAATATTTCAAGTGGTTAGAAAGAGGTCTCAATGTTAAGTCCATTTAAGGCCCTAACGTTTCAAGAAGTGATTCACTTTGGGTTTCCAATGATACATGTCAATAGAAAAGAATATTTAATCAAAAACTCAGAAGACTCTTCTCTTATTGACACGGGTCCTTAAAAACCCAAATTTATCTCCTCCTTCAAACGTTAGGGACCTTAAATGAACTTACCCTAAACATTGAGACATCTTTTTAAACAATCAAAACTTTGGAACCTTAAATGAACTTACCTCAAACGTTAGAATCTTCTAGTGTAATTTACCCTATACAAAATAATCATCTTTCATGACCAAATGAGCAATAAGAAAACTCGTAAGTTATTAGTTGAGTCATATTACATTCTTATAATAGTGTAAAGATTAGTAAGGCTTATTAGAACACCTTTATACCCAAGGACTCCATACAAAAATTAAACAAACTAGCACTAAATAAAAAAGAAAAAGAAGAGGGGAGTGGGGGTGAAGAACAAGCAAAAGCACCATTAAGGAGAAAAGTTTTGAAGATTCCCCTTTTATTGGCACAAAGACACCACATTTTAGGATCTTCATATAAGGAAATCAAGAGAAGGAATTCCAATAAAGTCGCCTATAGTGAATAATAATCAATCCATTCACTTATTCATGTAAATGAAGAAATATAAGAATGCTTTCTTTTTCTCCCTTATTCAATAACGGACGCTACCTCGCTCAAATTTACCCTCATAGCTCAAAATTTATGAAAGGAGGGATTCAATAATTATAGTTAAAGGAGAGAACAAGAGAATTCTATGAATTCTCAATTTACGTTAGTGAGCCATTGGATTCATTATCCTCAATTAGTTTCCTGAATCCATTTATGTTTTCACAAATAAACCCTACTAAGTTAGGTCATAACAGCATCAAACAATATACAAGACAGATTCCAAAACAGATATACATTCTAAAAGAATGGTTAACAAGTAATTTTGCTGCCCATGAGTTTCGAGGATGAAGTGCAGAGTGATCAAATTGCACTCTTAAGCAAAAGAGAGGGATGAAGAGTCTATTCATCGTATATAGAACACACCATTGTGAGAAAGAACAAGGTCTATACAGGAAGGCAAAACAGAAAAGGAACTTGAGGGTGAATCTTTGCTAATCCCAAGGAAAAGACCTGAGACATCATCCGAAAAGGGAGACAAAGTAAAATCAAGCAAAGATAACTTCTTTATATTACAAATAAGATAGGAGTCCAAGGGAAGACTATCAAAGGAACTGAAAACAAGCCAAAACACATACAAATTGAAGACTTACTGATACTGATCAACCATTTAGTCCACGAAGTACTTCTATACTTGGCTTCTACGGAGGATGTAGAAATAGTGGATTGTTTTTTTTCTTTTCCATGATATTTATGATGTACCAAGTAAAATAAAAGACCCAGTCAAGGACTTCCTGTCCACTTGTGATGTATCCCAGTGTGCATCACAGTAAGCTTGAAGATCCATACCAGAATGAGTAGAATAAAATAACCCATGATCTATAGATCCTTTAATGTAGCAAAGAATGTGGAATGCAGCACTCAAGTGGGGTTGTCAAGGACGAGACACAAAGCAACTTAACTGTTGTACTGCAAAGGAAAGGTCTGGACAGATAATTGTCAAATAGAGAAGCCAACCCACTATCCTTCTATATAGAGTAGGATTTGTCAATATATCACTAGTATCAGCATCTAAATGGACATTTGAAGGACAAGGAATTTGCATTGGTTTTTCCCTTGTAAGACTAGCATCTTGTAGAATATCCAAAGCAAAGTTCCTCCTGATTTAGGAGAAAAACTCCACGATTATGACAGATTTCAACCCAAAAAAAAAAAAAAATGACTGCTCCTAAATCCTTAATTCTAAAAGCCTGATGAAGAAATTCTTTCAAAGTAGTGATATCACTCAGATCATCTCCAGCAACAAAAATATCATCTACATGAACTAACACGGCCAAAAAACCATGTATAGGCTATTTGATGAACAAAGAGTAGTCATTAAGAGACTGAGTACATCCTAGAGCTAACAAATGTTTTGTTAGTTCTTTATTCCATTGTCGAGAAGCCTGTTTTAGGCCATAAATGGACCGATTCAAATGACAAACCTGTCTTGGTGGTGCACCAGACCCTTTTGGCGGATACATGTACAATTCCTCATCTAAATAACCATGTAGAAAAGCGTTGTTCACGTCAAGTTGGTGAACAATCCCCTTTAACTGCTGCAATAGCCAGTAGGAGTCATACTATTGTAAGTTTTGCTGCTGGAGTAAACGTATAGGTGTAATCGATCCCCTCTTTTTTATTGTACCCTTTTGCAACCAGCTAAGCTTTATAATGCCCAATTGACCCATCTGATTTGTATTTAATTTTGAAATCCACTTACAACCTATGGCTTCTTTTCCCGAAGGTAAACTAGTGAATTCCCACGTGTTGTTAGGCTCCAAAGCCAACAATCCATGTTGCATAGCTTATATCCATTTTGGGTCTTGTTTGGCTTCATAATAACTTTGTGATTCATATACAGTCAATACATTTGCTAAAAGCACCACATACTCCTCACGGTAAAGGTCAAGCGTTTGACTTTAAACAAGGGAAAAGGAGAATGTGTTTTGGAAGTTGCATTTGAAAAACCATTATGCTGTATCATATGAACATAGTCCTCAAGCCATTTTGGATACCTTCTAATTCTAGTAGAATGATGAAGCACACGAGGTGTATGAACGGGTGACACTGTATCAGTAGAATTAGAAGATTGTGAAGGAAAAAATTCTAAATTTGTTGAAGTATGTGATGCAGGCATTACAGGAACAGAATGATCAAGTGAAGAATCAGAACAATAAGAATCAAACTGAGAAAAAAAAAAAAAAAAAAAAACAGAATCTGATGAAGGATCAACATGAGAATCATTTGATGATGTGTATGAATTATGAAAAGGAAAAACTTCTTCATGAGACTTAACATCTCGACTAACAAAACTGGAATGAGAATCCAAGTCATAGAGTTTGTAACCTTTTTGTCCAAATGGATATCCAAGAAATACACAACATCTACTTCTTGGATCAAATTTATCTCTCTTATGACTAATAGTAACAGCATAACATAGACAACCAAAGACCTTCAAATCTTAATATGATGGTCATTTATGAAATAATGATTCATAAGGAGATTTCCAACCAAGAACTTGTAGGGGCATTTTATTAACGAGTGATGTAGCGGCTAATATATATCCTCCCCAAAAATTTTTAGGAAGATGAGCTTGGAATCTTAATGCACGCGCAGTTTCCAATATGTGTCTATGTTTTCTTTCCACAATTCCATTTTGTTGTGGGGTATATGCCACCCTTTGGATGCAATATGCCTAATTTTCCAAACAATCCTTGACATTCTAATGAAAGAAATTCAGAGCCTTGATCGGTTCTAATGTACCTTGGTACAACATGAAAATGATTTTGAACAAAATTTAAGAAATCAGATATTAAACAAACGGTTTGAGCCTTATGTTTCATTAAGTAGGTCCATGTACATCTTGTCATGTCATCTACTATAGTAAAAAAAAATGTTTCCAGAAATAGATGGTATATTAATAGGACCCCAAATATCCATATGTGACAACTCAAAGAGACTTAATACAAGTAGTACTAGATTGAAATGGGAGTTTAAGGAATTTTGCCAACATGCAAACATCACATACAAACTCATAATTATTAAGACCAGAAATGTCCACCAAATGTGACAATGAAGACAAATATGTCCTAACCTCTTGTGAAAAAGCTCTAAAGGAACTTTTCCATTTTGTATATTGGAAACAACAACAGTACCAACAGGATCTTTTTTATTGTGTCTGACAGAATTAAAAGTTTCATCCAAAACACAAGAACTAACTACATATAAACTAGAGATGGCTTCAGCAAAGGCAACTGGTTCCTCAGAAGTCCAGTCCTGGAATTGACAGACATTTGGTTCAAAGACAGCGGTTAGGTCATGGTCAGTGAGCAATTTACTGACTGAAAGTAAATTGAAATGGAATGTTGGCACAAAAAGTACATGATGTGTTTAGTCAATCTTACATCTCCAACAGCATTTACGCGTTGAAGACTTCCATCCGATAACTTAATGTTAATAGGTTTGGGCAGATTGTGTTTGTTTAGTAAGATAAGTAATGTGGTCCGAAGCTCCCGTATATACTATCCATTTACCAACATTGCTATCAAAACAAGATGCCAAGTTTAAAGTGTTACCTGCAAAGTTCACAACACTTTGACAACCACGATAAGCATGACTTGGGTTACTTAAAGTGTGTTTTGCAGTTGTATTCTTCATCTCATTAAGTCTTTAATCATTTCTGAGACTGTATATCGTATTAATCTGGATTTCAATTTGTAGGTCTATCATATCTAACCCGGAACTCCTTCAGATGCTTTTTATATTTTAGTTCCATAAAAACACTGAATCAAAGAAACAATTCTTTTGTGCCAAAGCATCCGGAAGACAACGTATCCAAGATTAGAGATTGCCTTCCAGGTATATCAGATATCAGAAGATCTCTCAACAATAATTTTACTGGATCGCCAATTCATATGTTTAAATTTACCCATCCTATGAGCAATATTTCCAAACTTCCCCTTGGAATTCCATGTAAAATTAGATATCATTGCTATATGCAGTACGTAGAAAAAAAAAAATCAGAATACGGATCATGCATGCAACACCAACAAAGACCCAACAAAGGGGAACAAAAGGAAAAATAGAAAAAAGAACAAGAGGTGATGTTACGTGAAACGGCATGGACGAAGTGTAAGGTGTCGGAGAGACGGCAGAAGTGAATAAGAGCCCAATCAAGGGCATGTTTGCTGTTGGGACCATGATCGATAGCTATAATTATGTCTCTCCCTCTCCTTCTCTCTGCTGTTTCTCTCTCTAGCTCTGGTTCCCCTACAACAGGTATTAAATTCGGAAGCTTCACTTCTCTCCAGTTGTACTCTTCTTCCTCCCTTAGTGTCTCCATTTTAGCTCTGGCTGGTAATTATGAATTATGCTTCTTCTTCTGTTTATTCCAGCTTCAGAAAATAATCTAGGGATTCACAAGGAAATAATGAAACAGAAACATAAAACACAAGTGCTTAATTCGAATTGAAATGAATTGTAATATTGTGTATCTATACATATATATGTTCTCTTTTCCTGGGACTCATTTGATAGCTGTCGTGAAGAAAGCCGTAGTCCAGTCTGGCGGACGTTGAATTTTCGTGTTCGGATTGTACACGTCAGTGCTTACTTGGGTTGGCTTGGCCAGATTGGAAATAAGTTAAATTGGGCTTTTCAATTTCATTTTTACCACGCGTGCATGTTTGGAACAAATGAAAACCTCTTCATCACATTATCATCAGTGTAAGTATTCCGATGTAAGCTTTTAACTTTTAAGTCCTCCTACTTATTCAAATTTAGGCCGGTTTATTTTAGAAAAATGTATTTATTAATTAAAATTTTTTTATGAATTTTTTTTGAAAAGTAATATATTCTAAAATATTTGGTTAATTTTATGAAAATAGTTTTCCTTTATTTGTATAACTTAAAAGTAATCTATATACTTTAAATATAACAAATAAAAAATACATATATTATGATGAGAAATAAATCTACTTAAAGAAAAAATATTAAAAAATTTAATAATAAATTTTTTTTATAGTAAATGATTTGAGGATAAACTCATGAATCCATTGAAAAATGACTTATCCTTTTATATCACGTAAGTTGTTTTCATAAAAATAAGTTATAAATAAATCCATATTTTCCAAGACAAGAGAAAATATTTTCTATTAATTTTCTCATTTTTTTCTTAAACAAACATGAAAAGATGAAAATCATTTTTCTAAAAAATATTATCATTAAAACAAAGAAGGCCTTATTAGCATATATATTATATATTTTAGTGTAATTCAAGACAAAAGAAAACAATATATGTGGTCAATTTTTATTCATTGTCTATTTATTTGAATACTTATTCTTTTTATATATTTTAGCTCTTAAATTTATCAAAAGTCAGGTTACTTGTCTGCTACTTTATGAATTATATACTTATTCTTGAGTTTAAGCTAAAAAGAAAAAATACTCATTTATATTAAACAAATTGATCTTATTATGGATTTTATATTATAAAAAAGTTTGAATTTGTTGGAGCTTGATAATATTTTAAATAAGTTAAACTCAAGCTTTTAAAAACTCTTTGGACTCATATCAATTTAACTCATTTACAGCCTTACAAAACACCATTACAATATAAAACAATAAGAATAGCATAGGATACAAGTTTATTTACCATATATGGTGTATTAAAACAACTTAAGCTTTTTACATCTTTTATGTGTTTTTCTTTTTCTTTTTCCTTTTTTTTGTGAAAATGGTTTTTTTTTTTATTTTTTAAGAATAGCAATTACTAAATTATATTAAGTGGTTTCGTAAAAATCAAGCGAGGATCAAATAATCTTATATGCTATACGATGCAATGCGCATTAGTTTTCAAAAATAAATGACCAAAATTGTTCAATAAAATCACCAATAATTTATAGTTTAATAATATTACTAGTAGTATTTATTTCTAATGAGGTTAATTCAATTATTTATGCTATAATGGGAAAAAAAGAATAAACTAAAATAATAACAATGAATGCAATTAAATATCACAAAAAAAGCAGCATCTAATACCATGAAAATTTATTAATATGCAAAAATAAAACATTTTGATGGTATATTTTAATTTATGATATTACTAGCTGAAAGCAACTTGTCATTTCTGCCTAAATTAGATATAAGGATGACAATTACTTTTCTTTGCAATTTGCACCACTCATTTAAAACACAATAGAACTCGGCTGTTGTGGCATATCATGTTTATCCAAATTTTTTTCTGCGATTAGGATAGTGAATAGTTATCTAGAAGCAATGAAAATTTTCTCTTTTAAATAATTTTATAATTATTCTTAAGGAAATTAGAAATTAAAAAAATTAATTTTGAAATCTTTTATATTCTCTTTTAAATTATTTATAGGAAATTATTTGTTGTTAAGACAAAAATGGCAAAAAATACTTTCCATTTCAATTGTCCCTTAACAGTAAAATCCAAGCACCAAAAGAGAAAGAAAGGGCAAATACCAATACGTAATCAAGCAAGCCCATCATGCTCAGGCCTCTCTTCCCCTGCTATAAAACAGAGGGACCGAAGCATTTTTGGAGAGCAAAGCCCTAACCCTAACCCTAACCCTAAATCCCTGTCTTTCCCTCTTCATTGGTGTTGTCTTCTGCTCTGCCACGCATCTTCCCAATTTCCTCCAATAATTCTTCTTAGAATTTATTTTTCGTTTGTATATGATATTGTGGCTTTACGTAATTACTTGCACATTCATTATTCTGTATGAAAAGGATGAGGTGGTGCAGTGATGATGATCTAAATATCTCGTTAATCCGAAGATGTTTTGAGGAAAAAACCGTCCATTCAAATTTCCATCTGAGCACCTCCAGCTTCCATTTGATGCTATATCTCTATCGGAAACTACTTTTAACCATTTTCTGTTTCTTTATATCTGCGTTTCAAAACGATTGAGTTTTTTTTTTTTTTTTTTAATTTCTGAGCTACTGGCTTTCGTTTTTGTGTAATTTGATGACCATTTTCCTGTTCAAAATGTATTAATTTACTTTTTTTTTTTTAATTACGACAGTGAGGTGGAACATGGTACCTCTTTTGATACCAGGTAGAGACCACTTGACTAATTGACGTATTACCTTACATTTGTTGATTGTTTTGCTGCACTCAGTTGATTCTTTAGTTTGGGTTATTTTATGGACAAAAGTTAGCTTTAATCTCAGAAAGCAAGCAATTAAACTCTTTGTTAACAATATAGGAGTTTGGTTGCAACGGTTTTTAAATAAAAATTTATTGCTATAATTCACCTTTCACCCGGTCCCCGGAACATATACTGCACCGAATACCAATAATAATCTTTTTTCTTTTTTCTTTTTTGGGTTTATGGTATCCTTTGAGCCAGAACGTATATTGTCATTCGATTCATCTCCTGACGACCAATTTCTTTTCCTTCTTTTTTTTTTTGTTTTTTTGGCCATTAAAAGATCTACTTTTGTTAAAAATCAACCATTGTCCAAAAGGTTATATCCAAAGAAGTCACAATAAAGCTTAAACTCTAAACAAAGAGCTCCCGAAGAGAGGAGGGGACTAAGCCATCAATTAAAAGATACATCTAGAGGCCGGGAAGGGCCGGTTCGCAGGCTCGTCCGTACGGTTCAAGGCCAGTAGAAAGAATCGCCGGGGTAGTGGTTCATCGGTAGGTCATCATCCTTGAACCGTTTGACCTGCGGTTCAGCGATTCAAGTTAGGAAAAAAAAACTTCACGTATATGTTTATGTAAATTCAATTATTTTTATGTACTTATACAAATAATAAAATAAAAGTAATCTATATAAAATAATAAAAATGTGTATACATATATCTTAAATGTTTTCATGATTTTTGAAAAACAAAAGTTGAATTTGCTATGCTATTATTAGTCAAACAATAATAAGTGGAGCTTGGATGACTCGTGTTAATATTTTTGCCAAGTGGTGACTCATGATTTATATAAAATTATAAAGTTTAGTAAATAATTGTAGAATAACTAGTATCAATATTATATTGGTTATAACAAATGAATGCGACAATTTTTTTTTCAATTTTTCTCATTTAAAAAAGTAATATTGAATATTAAATATAATACTAATTTTTAATTGAAATAACTTTATCAAACTAATAAAAGTTTGAACATTTATTTGTCTAACAATTATTAATTATATTGATACATATGTATGAAACTTAGTTTACGTACTTAACGAAAGAAGTAACATGATTTACGTATTTATAAATTGACCAAAAACAAGTTATGTTTTTGTAACTAACTCTATTTATATATGTGTATATACAATATAAGTAATAATCATAAGGGTTAGTGCACCGATTGTATGTGAATAATTGTTGTGAAATTGAACCCCAAATTTTATCATATTTCTTTAGGTGATTCAAGTAGAAAGCATGTTACAGTGGAAGAGATAAGACTAATCCCAACAAATAAGGAAAAGTAATGGTCTGTGAACTTCTTTTGTGTTTATTTCATTTCAAAGAGGGTGCAAATGCTCTGGCATAGCTTTTTGAAAAATTTGACATGCTATTTTGAAATTGCGACCACTTGTGTGTAGCTATGCAGGCCTTGAATGCATAGAATTATTGCATCCATAACTGCTTTTGTTTTTATTTCATTTGAAAGAGGGTGCAAGTGGTCTGATATGTTTTTTCGAAAAATTTGCTATGGTTATGTTTGAAATTGTCACCACCTATGCATAGCTGTGTACGCCTTTAATCCATACAATTATTGCATCCATTTGCAATAAATAGGAGGTGCGTATTTTCTTCGTCCATTCATCTACTTTCAAAAATCTATGTTTCTGTCAAATATCAAGTCTATGTATTTATTTTCGTTCCATAGAAATATTTTCTTTTCATTGCTACTAAATTGACTTCATTGTCAATTTACCTGGTTTGAAAACTCTATATTTGTCTCCAATATCTATTTGTGCAATTACCTTCCTTCCTTAGCAATATTTTTTTTTATTGCTACTAAATCGATACCTGTTACTCTAAAAAAATTAGAACATTTTTTGGCGGATGTTTCAGTAGCTCAAAGAAGTCCCGGGGTGATAGCAGTAGTGGGAAAGGGAAGTTTGTACAAACCTACTACTCTGTCGATGTAGATGACCAAGCAAGGTACGTTGATTACAATCAATTCCATTCAAGACATATGAATCCGAAAGCTTTTTCCCTACTCCGCCTAGGTTTGAGCAGCGGACCCCGGTTCATGAAACACATAGTGGCTCAGAGACAGAGAATCCAGAAGTGCAAGAAGTTTCACCACCTGAGGTGCAAGAGGAACAATATGAGCCCGACATATCCGATGCTATGGGTCAGGCTGCAAACCAAGATAGGCCTCCCCATCCTCTTAAGTCTGAAATTTTTACTAAACGTTTCCGCAAAGTTACTAGGGATTATGGAAATACATGCGAATATTGCAATTATTGTTTTGCCAGCTACTCATGGAGATCGGGGGATGGATGTAGCACTTTTACTAGGTACATTAGGTCCAAACACCCATCTGAATTCAGTTTGCAGCCATCTTAATAGCAAATTGGTCGTTCTGGGCAACTAAACAAGCAAAAATTTTATAGTATCACAATGAGAATTACAAGCATGGTCTAGCACGAATGATTAGTGGTTTGCATTTGTCTAATAGCACTGGGCAATATCCCGATCTCAGGTATTGCCACGAAGAAACATTGAACCCTCAGACTCATCCTTACAGTACAAGGACAATGAAGCGATACACCAACAAGCTTTACCATAAAGGTAAGTGAGAGCTTGCATGTCGGTTTAAGTGTCTGGATACGAATATTTCTATATGTTCTGATATTTGGACAGATAGGTGGAATGAAAATTCGTTTATGCGTATAACATGTCATTGGATAGATGATAAGTGGGTGATGCATAAGCAACTTTTATCACTTAAATATATGGATGGTAGGCTATCACGCCCCATAGGGTATCCTAAACGTAACAGCTTGCCACATACTATATAAAACTCTCGAAATTCTATCCGAGTCCTTCGAGAGTCTTGCATAGATGTAAGGCATCCTTTACGACAATAGAATACTCGATCAATGGAGTTAAGAAGTTTAATGTGGCATTCATTAGCCATAGATAATAAACCAAAACGCATATATACTTTACAAAGTCTAAGGGGCATACCCTCGCAAAATAATATTAAGTTCATTACAGTCATCCAGAGTCCTTTAATTTCCAACGAAAGTCTAAACAAAATCGAAATAAACTTCTAAGGGAAACTCCTAGCTCCGGTACCTGAGCTGTAGCCTGCCTTGGCCTAAGCCAAATGAATTCATGCTGCAATAATAAAAACTATAGGGGCGTAAGCTAACTAGCTTAGTGAGTGAAAACTTCCATATCACAATTAAAACAAATCATTCAAACAAGTGGTTACTCAAACAAATGATATGCATCAAGCAAATGAGTTCAACAAACATATGACCAACCGGAAATCATATGTGGATGGACTTGCGCCCTCCATCCCGGGTTAGCAGATTAACGAATCATGCGGTATGACGCCGTTTAAGCTCACGGTCAACTGAACAATAATTCGTTTTATGGATCACGATTAACCAATAATTTCGTTTTATGGATCACGATTAATCAACATATTCGTTTTATGGGTCACGAAAAACCAACAAATGCTAATGCTCCATCCCCGTCGTGATATGAATGAGTTCAATTATAATTGAGGTCCAATAATAGATTAATCCAATTCGTTTAGGTGACTAATGATTATTCGCAGACAATCAATATAAATTCTCGCTAGACAAGCAGCAGCTTAACACCCGGTTTAGATATTCCTTAAGTTCAACTTCACAAATCAACAAGAGACAAGTATATAATTCCCATATACCCCATCATGCATAATCATTTTTATCTTTGCCTAAACAACTAATGCCACTATCTATACAATCACAAACAATAATTGAGAGCGGAAGTAATACTCACTCGGCCATGATACGCCGGTCTCTTAATAGTAGTAGGGGTGGTAGGTATCGTCTTGCTCGGGATCACCTACCAAATAAGAACAACCTAATAAGAATCTCATCACTAAACTAATTTAAGCTATGCATCTAAACTAGACAAAATCGGAATTCTCGCTATTTGCAGAAGTTCCAACTTAAAACGGCCATAACTTGCTCATTTTAACTCGGAATTTCGTAAATTTTATATCGATTTCTATCTACTTCGAAAGATCTATCTATTTCTAATATTATTTTCAAGTTTTGAAAACATTAGAGTCACGGAACAGTGGGATCAGATCTGTTCTGTAACATTTCCGATTCCGAAAAATTGTTTCGCATTTGGTAAAAATGTTCCTAGTTGATGATTCATGCATAGATGGTATATGAATGAATTCCTAGTATGAATGTCATGTAATGAGCTCAATATATGCATGGTCTTGATGATTTTGGATGATGAACTCTTATAAACTCCTAATTATTATGAAACTCCATAATGGTCACTTCTAAAAAGCTATTCTTTCCAACTTTACATTCCCTAGGGTTTTTAGGATTTTATTCTTGGAATTTACTTGTTATCTAAATAAAAATGAGTTCTTAACATCTATGCTAACCATGACCTTCATTTATGCATAGAAATTCACATTTTTCATTTAGTAGTTGTGTTTTTAAACAAGCTTTTCACAAAAATCCGAATTTTGGAAATTTTCTTTTCTTGCATTTTCTTTATGAGGAAACTTGTTTAATCCACCAAAATTTGAAGCCTTATTATATCTATTGCCTAGGGACTTCATTTAACTCATAAAACATTCAATTTAGGCTTGAATACTAGGTGTTTATGTAGGCATTATTCCAAATTACGAATTTAACAAACTAATCACTATCTTAAAATTTTTCCATTCTAACTACTACTTGTTTTACATATTACTCATGCCTAAACTCATCTAGACTTGTAAAAATCATCCTTCAAGATACCTATTACACATACCCTTCATTTTTCATGAAAAATATGAGTTTTAAAGTGGTTTTGGTGGTTTTTAAAATAGGATTCCAAAATCATCCGAATTTCCATAAGACATTTCTAACCAAAATCTTTTCTTTTTCAAGTTTCTTACCTCTTATACATGAAAATCTACCATCTAACACATCTATATACATGCAAGGCTAAGCTTTTATGATCATAAATGCATGTAAGCTCAAAACAACCACATGAACATAAATGTCAATGAATGTATGAGTGTCTAACACTTAGATCTACCACATGTGGTGCATGAATCATGAGTTTCATGGCATGAACATAAATTTTTATGCAAGATCTCTACTTTACATGCATGAACAAGGTAATATCTCAACAAAAACTCATTTAAACACAAGATCTACTTCTTGTGATGGCTTGATATTCTTGTATTAGTGTTTTCATGTCCCTAGCATATGCTCATTGGGATTAAAAGTGGAAAACACTCAAGAATGATCTTGCCATTACAAGATAATGTAGTTATAAGGCTTAGAATCATCACCTAAATGGAGATGTGGAGATGAAAAGAAGAGGAAATGAGTTTGGGGGGGGGGGGAGGAAAGTTCACGGCAAGAGGATGAAGGAGTAGAGAGGGTTTTGATTCTTTTACAATTTTGAAAGAGTGAAAAATAAGGGAGAGAGAGAGAACATTAGCTTATATATTAAATGGATTAGGGTTTTAATTGAATAAAAGAGTAAAAATAAAACAAAATGAGAGGGGAAATGAGGGGAGGGGCGTCGGCCATGAGGGGCTGAGAGAGAGAGAGAGTTTGAAATTTGATAAAATTTGTATTTTATGTAATAAAATGTAATAATTGTATTAATTAATTAGGAAACAAAATTTCTTGGAAAAGAAAATTGTAATGAGTAATTGTAAGAATGTAAGAATAGGGTATGGGTAGTGTGTAGTATAGATTGTACTTGTGAATAATAGACAAGACATCTACTTTACCGGTTGTAACGAAAATACGGGAAAAAGGCTATAACTGTAATTTTTATAGCCCGGAAAATTATAAAATTGATATTTTTGAAATCCTTATAAAATTTCGGTTCTAATGAATATTCCGGAATATTTTTCTGAGTTCGTGGTCTCGGGGCATGTTTTTCAGTAATTGAGTTCGGGAAGGCCCGGAATTGAAAAATTCCCGAATTTAAAACTTTCTAAGGTTTAAAATATACTTTAAAACAATAATTCATATTCATTTACTTTATAAAACTTCTTTATTATGAAACCGAAGGAAAGCCGGATTTAGGGTTTCTAAGCTTCTCTCACTAGACTTAAACTAGACTGGATTAGGGTTTCGCTTGTCAAATCCCGGGTTTACTTAACTAATAAGAATACCGGGGTTTACATAGGCACACTGCACAAAACATATACTCAATCATAGCTACCATCCTATAAGAATATCGTTTGAGCAAAAAAAAAATTCTCAATAGGGTTTGACAATGCAGCAGCTAATACAAAACTATTCCAGATCTAAAATGGCTATGTCAGCCTACATTAAGTGAGACATTTTTCCACGTCAGATGTGCATGTCATATACTTAATTTATGTGTTAAGAGTGGCTTAAAACATTGAAATTAAGTACCACCCAATCAAGGAAGTCGTGGGGTATTTGGTTGATCATCCAACAATAACAAAGCGTGGTGTAGATATTGTGTCGAAAATGGTGTTAAACCACGAAAGTTTAAGAAGGGCATTCAACACAGATGGAATTCTACATACAAGCTACTGCAACGAACAGTATCCTATAAGGAGCCTTTATGTGATTTTGCCTGTGCTAACCTTTCAAACATGACGCTGCATCCAACCGATTGGGACCTATGTGGTAGTTTGCTGCAGGTTTTAAAATTTTTTTATGATTGCACAAAACATTTTCGAGGGTTTATACGCCTAGTGTGCATTTGTTCATCATGGAAGCTTGTAACATTATTGGTACATTACATCAAGTGAGGAGTGATGTTCTCTTACAATGTGCTATAAACGATATGTGTGTGAAGTGGTTGGACTACTATAGGGAAATTCAAATGATTTACCATATTGGAATGATCTTAGATCCATGATTTTGGATTGAAGGGCTCAGACATTATGTTGATTTGTACTATAAGATTGTTGATCGGTTATTAGATACACAGGTAGGTGTATTATTAATCCAATGCAGGTAGTACGTGATGCGGAGAAAGTTTTTAACGATTGTATAACCAGTTTTCTTTTACTTATGGGGGGCAATTCTCGTAAATCCAGCCCCAGTTTCGACCGGGCAAACATCTACAACCAAGGGAGGACCACCAAGCCTTACTACATACCAGCAGTGATTTTGGAGGTCCGGAGGTTCTAGTAGTTCTGAAGCTACTGAGGAAATCACTAATTACCTCAGTGCCGCATTTGAGTTTGGCGATAATATTGATGCACGTGATTTTTAGATCATTGAATGTTGGTGAAGCCACAGTAGAACATTTCTGATTTTATCTCGCATAGCGAGACAAGTTTTGGCTACTCCTGCATCAAATGTTGTAGTTGAGCAAGCATTTAGTACCATCGGCTTAATATTGGATGATTAGAAATCAAGAATGTCGGTAGTAACTGTTGAGTCTCTCACCTGCACCGATGACTAGAATAGAGCTGAGCAACGCCTACAGGATATGATCTGCAGCACAAGTGAGGAAGATGAGCATTTTAGTGATTTCAACACATGTGGTGGTTCTACTGGTGGCTCCACGCTAGAACGTGCCTAAGCCGAGTAGTAAGAGAGGATAAGAAGCTTCTTTTTAAGCATGCAATTAAGTTCGCTTTTTTGTGAGATATGAACAAGTTTGATATTTCAAATTCTGCATATAGTTATAATGCCAAATTTATCTTATTTTTAAAAATTCATATAATTTCGTTTAATTATTATCTCTCTATATATATATTGAATAATGATGTAATGGTTTGTTCTATTACAAGTTTCAACTTTGTATAATTTCGTTCTTCAATTATTACCTTTGTGAACATGTGTAATTTTTAATTATCAAGTTGTAATGATAAATGTGTGGGAATTGGAAATTTGTGCAAATTAATATAAATTTTTTCCCTTCTTTTATTGTTTTTATTATTATTATTTTTTAATATTTTGCGGTTCATTTCCAAATTTTATTCAAATTAATATAAATTTTTTCTTTTTTTTTAGAAAATTTTTCTTTTATTCTTTTTTATTATATTTTTAGCGGTTCATTTGGAATTTTTTTGCAAATTAATATAAATTTTCCCCTTTTTTCTAAACTTTTTCTTCTATTTTTTTCTTTTTTTATTTAATTTTCAGCCATTCAAAGGGCCTTGAACTGGCCCTTGAACCACCAGTTCAACCCGTACCGGACCAGCCCTTCTCCTTGTGGCCCGGTTCTAGGTTGGCTCACTAGTTCAGGGCTGGTTGAACCGGTGCCGTCATCTAGATACATCCTTCTTTTAAAAGATGAAGCTACCCAATATGTAACCAAATTAGCTAATCTAGGCATAAGCAAAAAAGAAAACTTAATCTCCTTAAGTAGGGTAAAAACAAATCTAGCCTACTCAAATATGGTATTTTCATCCAATGTACTGAATGATCCTCTTTTGTGAAAAAGTTTGCTAAAACCAGACAGTCTGTGACAAGTACCACATCCTTCCAACCTGAAGAAGAAATTAACTCTTGAGCAAGGAGTAGAGCTTGAGCCTTCGTAGCTTTTAAACTAGGAGAGTGCGCCCACTTAGCTGCTCCTTTAATTAGCTTTCCTTCAAAGTTTTAGGCCACAACAGTGAGCCAGCGTTGCTTTGGTACCAATCCAAGATCCATCAAAACTTACTCATACGGTTGAAGAGAGAACCGTTGATGATTGCGAGGGGTTACACCTTGGCTCTGTCTTGGTTAAACCAGGACGACGTATCTAAGTCTCAAAAGTACGATTAGGGTCTATTTAGTATCCGGCGAATGATAGATTTTTTTTTAAACTTTTTCTAACAAATTGTCTATCGGATCATATATATGTGTGTATATATATATATATATATAGATAAAAAAATATATAGCAACTCTCATAAAAACATCACATAGATGCTTGAGTTTAATTGAACTAAAAGTTATAGTGAGTTAAGTTTCAATATAAGTAGATGAATGGACAGCTTAAATAATGTGTGTGTATATCTAACTTTTAGCTTAATCATATATGTAATATAAACTATAAAGCTTGTCAATCTATTCATGAGTCTAAATACTTCGGTTCATAAGTAAAACATGTTGAAGTGAAAGAATGGCTAAACTATAAAAGTAGTTAAAAGGTTAGGCTCTAATGATAGCTAATGCCATGTTTTATTTAAAGCATTAAAATGTTTTTCGCTTTTAGTAATTAGAAAATAGTTACTCTTCAGTTTGATTTGTAAAATATATTATCATAAGAAGTGTATATCTCATGTAATATGTAATATTATTTAAATGATTAGTTTTATTTATAATTATCAAATTATATGTATCTATTTACTAATTAGTGAATTGTAATGTATTGATGGAAAGAATTTGTGAGAACCATCAAAACCATTAAAGCCATATTTTTTGGAATTGTTCTTACTAATTATGTTGTCTATAATCTCTACACTGTATTAGAAAATTTATAAAACATGTTAGGTGTATGGTAGCAGACATGAGCATCGTTCTGTTTTAAACCTAACCAGTTGGTCGATACTAGAATTGGTTAAGGAATCATTGGTTTCCCAATTCCTAGTAGTTCTTCAGCATAGAGCCAAGTAGAATCGTTGGTTAGGTTGTGTTTACAAAATTGTTGGGGCTAATTAACATAGTTATCGATGTTTAGATACCCTATATGGACATTTTATGTGGTTTGGTAATGGACATGTTTAATATAGATTTATTCTTGTATTTGATATGGATTTGTCCTTGTATTTGATGTCAGTTGGTCCTTATATTTGATTCGGCAAGTTTATATATGTGGAGGCCCTAAGCTAGTATTGATTTTGAAGCTTCAACCTATACTAGTTTCAATTTTAGCTCGAATTTTTCATTTTCAAAAAGAATAATTTTGAGGCCTCATTCCTAATGCATTTCAATATATTTTGTTTTAATATTGGATATTGTAACAATTTACTTTTTTTATATTGGTCGAATTAAAAAACTGAATGAGTTTAATCATTGATTCAAGTTTATTATGTATGGTATCATGTGTGCTTGTATGTAGTGATCTGTCTTGGGTTTTATTATTGTAAAAATAATTATTCTTTTATTTGGTTTGTAAAAAATTCCACTATAAAAAGTGTCTATTTTATGTAACGTAAATTAGATAATGAATTCTCATTCTTCCATCCGATAAATGAATTGTTACTCTTGAGTGAAATGCAATTTTTTCTTTCAAAAGTACATCTATCATAAATTAATGGAATTGTTCTTTCTTTCCAACCTTATTCCATTTTAATCAACCAAACATCAAATAAAAATTAGCAGCCATTCCTAGCTTGTTAGATTTACCCTCTAGTATTTTTTACTAGCAGCCCTATTCAAAATAAGGACAATAGTAAAGCCAAATCTCCAATTATATTCTAATTCAATAAATGTAGAGCAAGGAAGATTCACATGTGTGTATACATTAAAGTTAACTTTAATAGGCTTTTGGTACATATAGTTCAAATTGAAGGAAGTAGTTACAAATTGCAATACAAAGGTCTATGCACTTTATTCTTGATATGCGGATGCCTAGGCCACCTTTAGGAAAAATGTATAACAAAGAGTAAAGCAAGCTAAGCATGATGAACAAAACAAGAATAGTGCTAGATTATGGGCCTTAGGTGATTGTCAAATGAAATGAACTACCTAGCTTTTTTAAATTCAATAAGCTGGATGCAAGATTTAGAAAAATGCTATATTTAAAGAAGTTGTAATTTTCGTTTCATTTGGGTTTAAAATATTTGAGTCATATTTATTTCTTATTAAAGAGTTAGATCAATTTATAATTGATAGAAGTCAAACTCTACGCACAATATTTAAATCTTGAAGATTAAACTGTTTGAAAAGAGTCATGCTTCTTGGAAAATTAGCTAAATATACAATGTATTACCTTTTTAATTTATGATTTGTTTCCTAACATGGATACTCATTTTTTTATATATATTCTATGTAATCCCTAGGATTTTCACAATTCCATAATCCATTATTATGGACTAGTAGTTGGTAATGTAAGTAAACAAGACTTCCAATTGATGATTAAATTTGA